>CM052311.1:11850898-11879898 GCA_028455605.1 Lasioglossum malachurum
ATATGTATGTCGCTGATGGTACTCACTTTACTGAATTCGCTTGCTCCGCGGTAATCCGAAACTGTGTGAACATGAACAGACGAAATAAACAACAGAGAAAGAAAACAACGATTGGCACGCGAACGATAGACGATATGCATACAACGCGCCGTCTTACGCTGAACTGAACTGAACTGAAGTGTCCTGGAATTCTATGCGTTGAACTGGACCCGACGCTCAACCGCTCAACGCGTTTACATGTTCTGTTTACGCGCGTACGACGCCCTCTGTCGAACGTTCTTTGAAATTGTACGTCACGGCAGCAGTGCTAAGATATTGTGCAAAATTCACGCGTTGCGTGAGGCAGTTACATTGGCGGAAGTGTACCGAAACAATCTGTTCCGGACGAAAAGACTCCAGGACGTGTCCTACGAGTTACAAAATATACACAAATACACATGTTACATATTCATTTTTCACAATCAAATCATAACAATTTTTAAAAATTGTACGGGGTGATCAAGGTACCCAATTTTATCGAGAATTTTACTTTACTGAGGCTAAAATCGCAGCGCATGCGCCAGAAACCTAGCACAATATCTCAGCACTGCGTCACGGTCGGTAAAACAGAAATTTAAAACATTTCAATATATTCGGAAATTTTTAATCGAGCCGAACGCATCTGAAAACAATATTATCGCACAAATGGAAACTGTATTTACTCTTATTGCAAAAAATCAGTTTCATCTGTGTGGAAATATATTAATATTTTTTAGATTAGGAATTCTGAAATATTTTTACTTTTACATAATACACAGTAGAGCGTATATTTTTAGCGTATAAAAATAACGACGATGACAGATCGCTACTTTTTACGGAGATTATAATACATTGTTTATCGATGTTAATATTTATTGAACTGATGATGAGAAGAAATGAAAATTGTCGAACTATGTATATATGACTAAATACATACATGTCGAGCATAAAACGTAGCATGCACTAATACACGCGAACTTCATCTAAAGTCATCAAATCGTTTAACATTCGCGTGTATGATGCACTGGCCAGCAAGTCTTTCGTATGAAAGCAGTGTGAATATGTGGACTGTAAAATCTTATCGTCATTAGTAATCGGCAATCGCTAATCAAAGTATATGTACGTGGCGTAAAGTGATTACAGAGAATCTGTAAATGTATACTTGTTCCATAAAATACAGTGTTATCAGCTCAATTTCTATTTAGTCGAAATTGTCGGCCGCACACGGTTTCCTGTCATTTAATTTCTATATAACTACCGAAGATGAACTCGAGATTCAGCGGGGTTAAAATGGGACCTCCGATAGAGGTTTTCGCCCTCCAGAAAGCCTTTCTGGACGATACTTACGAAAAGAAAGTAAATTTGTCAATAGGAGGTATCGATACATACATCATTTATTTTATAACATGCGTTTCAAATATAATGATCGCGTTGAAAAAATCGTACGAATATTTTTGTTCTATAATCAGTTTAAAAAATACAGATGAACATACGCAACCTGTAAAAATTAATATTCAAATCAGATTTTCCCTATTATTTGTTCAGTTTCTTGTTAAATGAAATGATATTGAACGACCTCCAGCAATATCTGGTTGTTACATAACGTATGCTATATGTATAGGAGATGCATTTCTTATCTTTTTTTTATATGGAAGATTATCACGAAATGACTATAGAATCTTTCTTGAATTAATTTCTTATAATTCGAGTAACATTTCAAAGGATTACTAATTCGTTCGAATCGGTTTCAGCTTATCGCACACCCGAAGGAAAGCCATGGGTGTTACCGGTTGTCAGGAAAGTAGAGAAATCATTGGCTGCAGACGAACTACAAAATCATGAATATCTTCCAGTTTTGGGATTAGACGCTTTTAGCCAGGCAGCGACAACTATGATGTTGGGAACAGATTCCCCTGTTGTTGCACAAGGCCGTGCCGTTGCTATTCAGACACTGTCTGGAACCGGAGCACTTCGCGTCGCAGCTGAATTCTTAAGTCATATCCTACATTACGACACATTTTATTATAGCAGACCTACTTGGGGTGGGCATTAAAAATTTTGATTTATTCTAATGCATATTCAATATGTAAAGCATAATATTTCCGCAGAGAATCATAAACTTGTGTTCATTAATGGAGGATTCAAGAGGGCTTGCGAATATACATACTGGAATCCGAATACCCGCAATATTGACATAGAAGCGATGCTCAAAGATCTTGAAGATGCACCAGAAAATTCAGTAATTATTCTACACGCGTGTGCTCACAATCCTACCGGATGCGATCCGACTCCTGAGCAATGGTCTAGAATAGCGGATGTAATTGAAAAGAAGAAGTTATATCCACTTTTTGATAGCGCGTATCAGGTTAGTATTTTTAAATTTCACCTTCGATCTTAAACCAATCGATTTCTGATTTAAATAAAATCATTATCCAGGGATTCGCAAGCGGTAACTTAGATAAAGATGCTTACGCTGTAAGAATGTTTGTCGAACGTGGAATAGAATTTATGTGCGCTCAAAGTTTCGCTAAGAATTTTGGGTTGTATAATGAAAGAGTTGGAAATTTAATAGTCATTATGTCCGATGCGCAAGTCGCTACTCAAGTGAAGTCTCAATTAACATTGCTAGTTCGTGGAATGTACAGTAATCCCCCGAATCATGGAGCAAGGATAATTGCAACGGTGTTACGAAATCCTGATCTGTTCAAGGAATGGTACACATTTTATTTACATAATAATAATAATGATTAATACTCTGACAATATAACGCATCATCTCGAAACACTTACAGGAAAGGTCATATCACTACAATGTCTGGTAGAATAAAGGAAATGCGGCAATGTTTATACGAAAGACTGGTTCAATTAGGGACACCCGGATCGTGGGAACATATTAAAAAACAAATAGGGATGTTCTCCTATACCGGTCTCACCGGTAGGTATTCAGCGAAACGCTTTTATTCGTCGTTGTTTTCTATATTGTATTATTATCTCGAATTTATATTATTTCAGAGAGACAAGTGGAACATCTTGTAAATCACTATCATATTTACATGTTGCGAAGCGGTAGAATAAACATGTGCGGACTCAATGAACTCAACTTGGATTATGTTGCAAACGCTATCTACGAAACTGTTGTACTATTTCCGCAAAATGAAAAAAGCTGTACATGTTAAAATGGATCCTTAGAACATCGTATCGTATTAATTATAATTGTTGTTGAAGTTTAGTGCGGAAAGCATGATTGAAATATGGCAATATTTTATACATAATCAAGTTACAGTAGAACTGTAGAAAATATCCTAGAATTGTTACTTTGGTACAGTTTGATACACTCTGCTTTTGATTTACTAGATTTCTGCTTATAGATTGCTTGTAGCTCGAATATTCTTTACGCAAACAGTTTATTCTCGAAAGTCCAAACATCAACACGAACTTAACATTCTACAGAAGTTAAATCGTTCAGTTAAAAATTGCCTTATCTACAAAAGTACAAAATACGGTAAAGTATTATGAATTGCCAAATTTTAATGTATATGTTAATAGAATCGCTTATTATTGAAGTTACAGGGAAACATTTACAACATAGTTCATTCAATGCTGATTTAATTCGAATTAAACTCTATTAGGTTTTATAAAGTATCTCTTACTCTCGATACAACCGTTTTGATATTACATTGACATACTGAACTGAAAGTAAATCATTTATTATAGGACACAAAAAAAGAACACACTTCACTTATTTTAATAATAAGCGATTAATTTTAAAGATTAGATATTATTTTCACACACACAGAAATATGAATTCTCAAGCTGTTGAAATTCCTAAACGTTACAAACCATTGTTACCGTTAGTTCCTGTTCAATATCGTATTTCAAGCGAAACATCAATTACTATATACTGTATACTTTTACAGAATACACAAAAGAAAATTTATACACAATACGTAATACACTTCAAAATTTTAGTGTACCAAACATAATTTTAGCAAAGTTACTCAAGGAATGAACGTATTATTCAACGAATTAACAAAAAAAAAGTTCTAATTAAAAACTAGAAACATTTTTCTATGCATTATATACTACAAAAAAAATTCCTCTTTCGTTTTATAGATGCTTCCATAATAGTCGATTAGTTTCGGAGAATGTTCAATCAAAAGCGGTAGTTAACGTTTCGATATATAAGAATAATGTTCTATATGTAATCTTCCAACTAGGTCATAGGGGAAGTACAATCAACTTTACCCTCTTCTTTCAGATATTAGTTCGTGTATTCGTATACTAACGCTAATGTTTTAAATGTTTATACATGACACAGAAGAGAAACTATACATTTACAATGTTTACAGAGTATCTATATATACATATATATATTTTTAGTAAAATTGTTGCGACATATAAACTTAGAACACTACTCGTTCGAAAGTTTGGACCAAATTCACAGCCCTAAAGTGTTTCTAAAAAATTAGTTGATGAAACTCTAAAACGATCTTGTACATACTGCCAAAGTTGATCATTTGAATATGCAGTGACAGCAATTACTTTTTCTATGTATTTATATGAAACAAATGTGTGGTGCAGAATGCTATTTATCTTTTATAAAAATAATGTATACTTTTGTATAGATAACCATGCGTAACCGAAAGAATATTACCCTAGTTTTAACATGCATTTACAGATGAAATTTTAGGTACCACAATAGAGAGCGTTAGACAGGTAACCGTACGTAACGTCACATTCAAATAAATGTTGTACGTAGTAAGTACTTTAACAGGGGATGCTGAAAAATAGGATTGTACAGTAGTATACTTGTTATAATGTGTGAAATAATTGTTATATATATATGTATGTTTATTTACATATCACTAAAGTGTGCATAATTGAAACGGTAATCGTCAAATTACTAAAGAGTACTAATTGTAAATTCAAATGTAATATATATACAATATTGTAAGCAATTATATGATTGTTATTCATCTACGTGAAATATGATTTACATTAGTCTTCCCATTTAGACTTCTTTTTTGTTAAAACAACTGACCCATCCTCCGCCACCGCGTTATAGTACTGCTTTCTATCGTATTTCTGTCGCATATACAAAATGTATGCCACACTGCTCAACATTGTTACGGCTCCAAAAATCATTATCACTTTATTCTGAAAGAGAAATCATCGTTGATTACTATTAGGCTGTGGATCTTCATGCTTTAACAGCTTATAAAAATTTTCAAAAAATCCTGGACTATTGAATTCAACAGAATTTAACAATGAAACTTGAAAATTATTATCTTACCGGTTTAACGTATAACTCATAATTGACTGCCCGAAACAGCATTGTACTTCTGAGAGATCGTAAACCATCTCCTGGTGCTGGTTCATTTTGTTTTTTCTCCATTGTAAATTGCAGTTTTGTATTTTTATTTTTAGTTTCCAGGTCGGTTGTTCCTATAACATGTAGCAATAATGTTTCATAATTGGTATTTGATTGCTTTCCATGTAATCCTTGCGAACAAAATTAAATACATTGTTATCTAATATATATATCGACATTTAATATATAAAATTACGTTGTACAGCATTTTTATAATTCATTAGCAAGTTTCATTGAACTATTCTCCTAATTTCGTTTATTGCAAAGAACTTATTGTTACGTGTTGTTACGTCAAAAATCTGCGGAACGAATACCCACTTTGATCATGCTTACAACAACCTAACCTATATTACCATTAAGTAGAATCAAAACATTGTTTTTCACGTGGTACATGGACTAAAATTTTTCCACGAAAATGGTCAGAAAATTAAAATACCATGAACAGAAATTGTTAAAAAAGGTTGACTTCATATCATGGCAAGCAGACAATAATTTGGAGGAAGTGAAAATCTTAAAACGTTTTCAAATACAAAAAAGAGAGGATTATTTAAAGTAAGAGAAAATTTGTCTAACTATTTATCAATGTGTTATGTCTCTGTAATATTTCAATTATTATAGGTATAAGAAACTGGCACGTGAGATTCGTGCATTGGGCAGAAAAATTAAAGAAGTCGATGCTGAGCACCCCTTCCGAATAGAACAGAGTGCTGTGTTGTTAGAAAAATTGTACATGATGGGACTAATACCGACAAAATGGGATTTGTCTTTAACGCAAAAGGTGGACGGGTCTTCGTTTTGTAGAAGACGATTGCCAGTTGTTATGACACGAAATAAGATGAGCGAAAACCTTAAGATGGCAACGCAATTGGTAGAACAAGGTCACGTTCGAGTCGGAGCAGAAGTTGTAAAAGACCCTGCATTTTTAGTGACAAGGTAGATAGCAATTATACAATTCTCTCTATGAAGTAACAATCAATTAATTAGAACTGTTAGGTATATATATATTAATCTATACATACATATTTATAGAAATTTAGAAGACTTCGTTACTTGGGTAGATACGTCGGCTATCAGAAAGCATGTGTTAGAATATAATAATATTGTAAGTATTATATATTAATGTAATACTTATTACACATACACACACACACACATTTTTATTTACTTATAGCTACTAACAGAAAATGTTGTTTTATTACAGAGAGACGATTTCGACATGGCGTAAACCAAACAAATATATATCAATTAATCAGTATTTGTGCATTTCATACACTTTTGAATACAACGGTCTTTATACCGTTTTTAACAAAAATATTAAAAATGTATATCTTCATTATAGATTCAGTTTTACTTCTTTATTTTTATCATCAGATAACACTCCAGATTGTCTTTTCTTTGTTTCTTGAAGGATCAGTTCTCGCATTATCTCGATTTGATTGCTAAAAGAATAGAAGAATAAAATTCAATTGTGTGCTTGATGTATATCTTTTTTTAGACGCACATACCTTAGTTGTAATACTGATCGAGAAATTTTAACCATATTTTTCCGAAAATTTAGAATGTTTGGACCAATACTTTTAAATTCATTGTTAATCATTTCAGCGTTCTCTTCTCCATCCCGTATCGAATTGTTTGACTTCTCGATTTTGCAATCGTTTCTTTGTTGAATGTCTTGAGCATGCGGTATTTTCGCAGGATACGTTTCATTATTAAAATCAGTATTCCCACACTCGGCATATGTAATCCGAGTGATATTTTTGTCATCCGAAGCCAAGTATCTTATTTTCTTGTTTGTATAAAACATTAGTTTTTCACAAAAATCTTCGCCTGCTTCTTGCTTCTCATTCTGCTTTTCGCTAATATTCAAACCAACTTCATAATTTTCGATAGATGTTTCTATATTATTCTTTTCATCCGGAGTGTACGGTTCACCAATGCTGGATGAATATTGCAAAATGGATTTGCAAGATGAACAAAAGCTTATTGATTCTTTATCCATGTTTGCCGCGCATCTAAAACAGTGTTGTTAGATTGAGGCAGGCTGCGCGCGCATATGCGATGATTCTACTGTCAGTGAAGTAAAGTTGGGGTACCTTGAGCACTCCGCAGAATTTTAAAAAATTGGTATGATTTGAATCTGAAAAATGAATGTATAACATGTGTATTTGTGTATATTTTGTAACTCGTGGGATACGTCCCGGACTTTTTTTGTCTGGAACAGATTGTTTCGGTACATTACCGTCAATATAACCGCATCGAGGCTCTGCTACCGTGCTACCTCATCATCCTAATCCTAATATGCATATATAGATACGTTACTGATATGGCCGCGCATGTGCGTGAAATCTTGCACCTAATCTAATACCATCACTGTTACCGAAACGGATGCTTTTTCCTCTCCTCCTTTTTCCCGGTAACGGTAGCGGAAATTACGACACCATCTTGATTGTTTCCGAAATTTGATTTACCTCAAAAGTAAATCGCATTACGAATTAATACTAAAATAATATAAGTATAGTTTAGTAGTAATGTTAAGTAAAAGAATTAAACTGCTTATAAATATTTCGAAAATATTTGGGGATCATATTCTCGTTATCTCCGATTCACAAACAAACTTGCAATATTCAAATGTGTTCGTTATACATTCACATTTTATTGAAATCATAAATATCGGACATATAAATATATATCGCGCCGAAATCAACGCTGTATCGTCTTTTAATAACAAACAATGCACGTGGATGATTATAATTAGACTGCGGATCTTTATGCAAAATAAAAATTGCCTGTATCGATTTCAAGAAATAGAAACCTTTAATAGAGGAGAAATCGTATATATTGACATCTTCAATTTTTAAAATTTCCCAACCATTTTATAAATGCATAAAGATTCGCAGTCTAATTATAATATATATAATTTATGAAAATTATTGCTTGAATCTAGATCAAACGCATTGTACTCGAAAAGACTCTGATATGATATCCGATAGTTTTTTGTATTCTATACGACACGTATGTGCCTCTGGTGTAATTTTATGATGATCGTTTTTCGACTTAATCGGAGTCTAGTTTTTCATTCAGATATTATAGATTCTATGATCACGTGTTTGTGAAAGCCATTCATTCATATACCTACAATGAATAATTAGTATTCAATATGATACAAATGTTATATGTTAATAGATTTACGCTTACAAATCGGCAGTCATTGCTGGTCTCTATGACATTATTACCACATTACAATATTCATATTACATCATAAAAGGTATCAGAAATGATTTACTTTTCCCTGATACCTTATTTCTATGGTGTAATTAAGAAATCGAATGAGAATCGTGTCGGCTCAGGTCCCCAAGTATTCT
Organism: Lasioglossum malachurum; assembly: GCA_028455605.1. Classification (NCBI taxonomy): domain Eukaryota; kingdom Metazoa; phylum Arthropoda; class Insecta; order Hymenoptera; family Halictidae; genus Lasioglossum; species Lasioglossum malachurum. Next base: position 11,859,649 of record CM052311.1, read on the forward strand.
CCCACCAGTCTCAACTATTTACAATATTTTCCCTCAAAATCTTTCAATAGTACTGTAGTTCTAATGTATAAAAACAAATGTACTGACAAAATGTGTTCACCAATATATATAAATTAATACAAATTTCAGAATTTTCTTTCATAAAAGTACGTTGCGTTTTCTCAAATATCTATTGCCACACACTGCCGTTCCTTCCAATTTTATGTGAAAATGAAATATAAATGGAAGTGCAATGAAGGATGAACTTCTACAGATAGTGTAATATCTCGATCGAAGGGAATAAATTACATAATTATTTAAAGTTTCTTTGGAATTAAATCTTTTCTTTTTTCTTTTTTTTTATATCTCCATGAGAACTTTTTATCTTTGCTCATCAGTTATATCATTCGTAAATTTTGCTACATACCGATAACACTGTTTCACTTTCTAGTCACTTTCGTCAACCTACTTTCACAATCTTATTTTTTTAAATACCATTTTTTAAGTGTACCCTAATCTATCAATTAATGTAAGCGAGACATTCGGCACTTTTCATAAAATAATTTGACGATTTTAGTTGATTCGTATAACTGGAAATATACACGGAAGTAATATCTTTGTAGGTCTGCATTTAAATGTCACGTTGTGTTTTAATTAGGTATTTACACGTGTATAATATGCCGAATATCTCATTAATGGAAATTTTCAAGCTATATTAATATATCCAAGATTTCAAATTTCATTAAATCATGATATTAACATTTTTCACGATTTGAAGAAATTTGAATCATCGCTTTCTACACAACACGCTCTTTCTTCTTTTTAGTTTATCAATTCATATCTCATTTTATAATTCAACCGCGAAATGGAAAATTATATACGATGTTGTTTACACTATACTGATAATTATAACGTAAAATTAAGCAATTACATTACACGATATTGAAATCGACATTAAAACTGAATTACTAGGAGTATAGAGCAATAAAACATATAAAGAACTAAATAGTAACAGTTCTCGTTCGAACAAATTTACTATCTACAAAAGATAAATATAATAAGGCATGATTGAAATATTATCTTTTAGATTAAACTCTCATGCGCATAATATATCTCTATACGTTCTTCGTATTAAAAATATGTAAAGTATGTCAGATTTTGCATCTATAACTTAGGATTCTAAGAAAGTATAAATACTGGTATACGTCTTCGAATATGTTCTGTTTAAAGTTTAAACTTCAGTTTTTCTTATCGTTCTGATCAAAATTAATGTTTGTACAATTATTTATAACAATTGTAGGGAACTTATATAGAATATGATCACGTCACAGAATCGATCATTTTCGTTAGTTTGAAACTCTTTTTTTTACATATACCAGACAGAGATGAATGATTCAACAATTAACTATCATTGAAATCAGATTGTTTTGTTAACCCTTCGATGTTTATATGATGATGTTAATTTAATTGTACGCCTTTAGAATAAAAAAAGAAATGATGAAATATCTGTTCACACGTTTATACAACGTTATACAAAGACCAAAGGGTTAAACTATTTCCATGTTTATGCATACTCGAATACCTTTCGCAGACAATGCTTCCACACTCAGAAACACATGACCTTAGAATTATAAATTGTAAAATTTTTCTTTGGAATTTCATTCTATGAAATATTGACTATAGTAACCATATCAGAGTTAAAATTTTCGTAATGAAATCAGACGTTTTCCATTTTCATAGAAAAATACGAAACAAGCTGCTATCCGATTTTTAAACTGTTGCATGGTTTCATCCAATTACTTGACATTCAGTAATTAAACGTTATTATTTATACTGCTATAAAATTCGTCGTGAATTTTGTCGTGCTCGGACCACTTGCACCAACACAATCATTAATCAACTTTGATTAGAAAATGTTCTCTCGTATATAAACGTTCTTCTTTGAATTGTGCGTATGTACGCGATGTTCTTATGTAAGTATAATACAAATAACGAAATTATAGATTCAAGCGTAAAATACATACTGCTCTTTGAGTATTAAATATTAGAAAACGATTTCACTTTTGTTTGAGTAATATATTGTAAATAAGATAAAACGTTAACGACAATGAATGTCGTTATTACGTGATTACGGTTGGTGCATCGCGTCCAGTGTATTCACGCAGTTTACTTAATTCTAGTGCGATATTAACTAATGTTTTAAGAACTTCTTGAGCATCTTTCTTGAAAGATGTTGGATCATCTTCGTAACTATCAACGTACAGACGAATAGTGGCGCCAGAACTTCCTGTACCCGATAGACGATATATTATACGGGAACCATCTTCAAACAGTATCCGCAATCCCTGCACAAACAAAATTGTGTAAGAACATACGTCAGCGCAAGATGGCTTTTCTTAACAATTCTGACGTACTTGTTTATTGGCCTGGCTCCCATCGACCGGGTCTACATACGAGTAATTATCGGCTAACTTAACAACGTATGTCTTGCCTGCAGATGTGAACGTTTTACCCACAAATTCAGGCTTCCCAATTTCGGTTTCAATAAACTGCATCATTTTATTTGCCCCTTCGGACTCGCAATTTTCGTAATCGTATCTAAAAGAAACAAGGAAATTAGTACTAACAAAGTGGAACGCCACACAGAGTGCGTCATTAACACTAATTCTACCAAGTCCAAAACATATAAAAGTGAAACACCGTATTGAAGCGAGAAGATTGGATTAACTTCAACTTTGTATACGGTTTTCATTATAATACGTGCTTAAATAAAGAAGACAATTCAATCATTTCCTATGAAAGCGTTTTTATAATTTCAATAACTATGGCATAGAAAACTGGTCAATTTGACTGTGGTAGGTTTAGCGTTAATATATCTGTATGTACTAAGTCTTTTTTTACAAGGAAATATATACCTAGTGAAAAAGTTCCTTCCATACGTTTCCCAATGACTTAACAGTATTTCTTCTAGAGATTTGCCAAGACTTGAAATAACGCTAAGCCACGCAAGGGATGCCCATATCCCATCTTTCTCGCGAATATGGTCAGAACCAGTGCCAAAACTTTCTTCTCCGCAAAGCGACAGATGTCCAGCATCCATTAAATTACCTAACATTATCGATCGATAAATCAAGTATTGTTCCATTATGCGTGTAGAAAATATACATATTGATATACGTATAAATATGTATTAGGTAGATTTTCATTGTTAAGATATCATACCAAAATACTTCCAGCCCGTAGGCACTTCGAAAAATTTAACGCCGGTTTTAGCTGCAACTCTGTCTACAGCAGCACCTGTTGGCATAGATCTCGCATATCCTTTGACACCGGTTTTCTTGAAGTAAGGTATCGAGTTCAAGTTAGCAGCCAACACAGCCAATGAATCGGAAGGTGTAACAAAGAATGCATTTTTCCCTAAAATCTTAAGAAACAAAATCACACAGATATGTATAAAATTTGTTCGCTAGTACTAATTTTATAAAGAACAATTTTAATTTACCATATTTCTGTCTCCATCCCCGTCGAACGCAGCACCAAAATCATACGGACCATTTTTAATAGCATCTACTAAGTCTTTGGCGTAAGTCAAGTTGGGATCAGGATGGAGTCCTCCGAAATCTTCCAGCGGAATCGTATTAACAATGCTCGAATCATCGACGCCTAATTCGTTGCTAAATATTCTTCTAATATACGGTCCCGTAACTGTAAAATACATAAGCATTGTTGTAACGATTTCTAAATACGAGACACGATTAAACGACGGAGTTTACAAATCCTGATTTAAATGTACCTCCATTCATTCCATTGATAAGAACCTTAAAAGCAGGTCGACTACTACTTCCTTGAAGCAGACTCTTAATGTTGGGGAAATCAAAGATATCTTTCATGTGCTCCAAGTAATCATTCACAGAGTCCAACACATCCACTGTGAAGCTGTTTCCATCAACCTGAATAGTAGTGCTCTGTATCTTATCTATGTCTATATTTATATCAGAAGCAATTTTATAGCTTTTCAGCTGTGTGGTAATTTCATAGATCTTGTTGGTCACATTGTCCGGAGCTGGGCCGCCGTTTTCGCAATTAAATTTAATTCCAAAATCGGCATCGGGGCCACCAGGATTATGAGAAGCGGTCAGAACAATTCCTCCTTGGGTTTTGTATTTTCTTATTATGGTGGACACAGCAGGAGTCGAGAATATTCCATTCTGGCCAACTATTAGTTTCTTCACCTATAAAGTATTACATAAAAATGATACGAGTGCCGTTTATCATGCTACGTCGTCGCTTTTAACAATGAGAAAGCAACAATTCTAGATTATCTATAAATAGCTAAAGTTGACTGAAAACGATAACTGAATAATATTGTACGAAATGTAAAAAGCGTGTCTAACACCGTTCTTACAATCTCGAATTGTCTTCGAACTGTTATCATTATTATTATTAACAATGAATAGGTAAAATAAAATTCACGTGAACTTACTCCGTTAGCCGCAGCGATCCTGATTATTTTTCCGACCGCTTCTTTGCCGTAATATCTTCCGTCACCGCCTACAACTAACGTGCTACCAACCAACTGATTACCAAGTGCCTCGAGTATTGCTTGAATGAAATTTTCCGTATAATGTTCTTGCGTGAAAACCTTCACGGCTTTTCGTAATCCAGAGGTACCCGGCTTCTGGCCATCGTACACTCGGGTTTCTATAGTTCTACTTGTCACTGCACTCGACATGCTTTAGAAATGTTGTTCTGGCTCACGGAGACGATAACTGAAACAAAGAATAAAGACCGCTCGTAACCCAGTCCGATTAGCAATGAGTATTTCTATTTGGTAAATTTCATAACACGTCCTCGGTGTCTGCTTGTAGACTGAACTTTGTCTACCAATGACACACAAGGGCACGGGTCACCATCTTGAAAGACGCGCGCGCGCGCTTCACAGTCGACTAATAATATTGTTTCGCGGCAGTCGGCCGAATCTTTCGAATTTAAAAAGAGATATTTCTTGCGAGTGCAACTCTGTGATGACTGGACTGCGGATCTTTATGCAATATAAAAAGTTCGTGTATCAATCATTAATAATTTTAATGTGACGAAAATATTAAATAATTTCTACTCATCATCTTCGAAGTTTCTGAAATCGAAGCACCGAAAATTCGAAGTTTCGAAGCTTCAAAATCTTCGACCTTCGAAGGAAAGTAACAGAGCCCTAAAGTAGACTGCGGATTGAAATTTTCTTATTCGTTTTTGAAGAAACTCGTACCAAATGAAATTCTATATTTTCATTGGTAATAGCATTTGTAGATCGAAAATGAAGAAAATTTTGATAAGCCATAAATGCATAAAGATCCGCAGCCTAATGATAAGTGTGATAACCGGCGGCAAACATCCGATAGAAAATTTCAACGATAGAAGCTTCTATCGACGCGTTCTTGGTTTCTTGCAGTAAATTACTTATGGAATATGTGGGCGGTGCGAGTCAAAGAACGTCGAATTGAACTTGCCTTATCGCTCGGGTGTTCAAGTAAATAAGTTTACAAATTCTCTGTCAACGTCGCGTCGTCGATTGCGCGACTATCGTTTTCAGTCTCTATTGTTGTTCATTGGGCTTCTTATTTTGACTAAAACAAATGGTTTTTGTGGCGAACGAGATGTGTACAAGGTTCCGTGACCCGTGGGAGATTGAAAAAAATTAGAAAACCGATCCGAGATAAGAAGTCGCGGAAAGAAATGAGGCTGTTAGACCGACGAATAAATTCCATTGCGTCATTCGGATGAGTTCTATCTTGTTCAATAATTAATATATGTTTGTCGTTATATGTTAAATACAATACATGAAAATATGGAAAAGAGAGAATTCGCGTAAAATTCGTTCGCGCATGCAGAGAAGCGCTGGTTATTATGATGATCGGTATTACCCGCGAACAAAAATGAGGAGGAGGGAGCTTGTTATGTCAAGGATGTCCGATATAAGTACGCGGGTTTACAAAACAGACTTAGTTGTTTAAAACAACGGTTTTCCCGAAGTTATCATTGTGAAAGCATGTCCGTCTCGAACGACAGTGTCGCTTCGAAATTATTCGATTTTTCATTTAACGAATTCGTACCGTGCGTTAATCAACCGATTTAGAGTTCACAAAGTGTTGCATGGAGCATCTTTGGACATGCTAAGACACTACTCTATTGGGTAAGTACACTTTCTAATATTTATTTTTAGAGATGTTATAACATTTTTCCTTCCGATAATAATGGATCTGTTATGTTTCGATAGTTTATTCGATACAAAACCAATTAAATGTGCTATGTATAAACCGAATGATTGGAACGTTAGCATGCAACATGACAGTGGATCAGAGAGTGCACCGCTACTCTCTTCAGAGTTTCATACAAGCGTGGAATCTACTATATTTAATGATTCCGAGATAAGCAACTTCGAATGCACACCTGCCAACACGTATTTCAAGTACTAGTTTTTCTCATGATTTTAGGGCTCTTACTGTCCAAAATGGGTAGACACAATTTAAAATTTTAAATTATTAAAGAAAGGAAGAAGCGCAAACTTTTATATTTCGCATAAAGACCTGCGGTCTACTTGTTATAACTCTAAATCCGAATCGGAATATCCTAATAGTAAAATCCATAGTTCTCGCATTCTGGCATAGTCCTTCGAATTCTAACGAGTAATCCGAATATTCGAATATCCAGATAGTAAGAACCCTATTATTCGATTAATATTTAGGTTACTAATTCATGAATTTCATCAAAGATACTAGGGACAGTGATTCTAATTCATCGTCATTAGTACTTCCTCCGAAATAATATTGTTATTAAAATTACTAACAATCAGTTGTTTATTGGATTTGATTTTCGTAGGTATGGTAGCCTGGAAGTTTGTAGCGTTAACTCTACTGTCAATGTAATACCAAAGAGACCACCACCCCTTACCCAAGAACATGCTTCAGTTATATCACTGACCAAGTCTTGTCCATTAAATGTAACACAAGACAGATGTTATGAAATTCATAATACCGATCTGGTGAGGATACCACAAACAATATAAAATTGCATGTTCCATTAGATCTATCATTTTTATACATGTCAAGGTTGAACGAGCTATAGATATGTATGTGGTTTATAGATTGTTTATGACTGCAAATTTTATGCATTCAGTAAAATAATTAAAAGAATTTCATAGTTCCAACACATTATTTTCAAAGAATTAAACAATCTTGTACATGGCTACAATAGACTGCGGAACTTTATGCAAAATAAAAAATGTTTGCATTGATTGTAAGACACAGGAGTCAAATAAAAATTTCATTCTTCTTTTAATTATCTTATTAAGGTGAAACTAATACACTGGTGGCCTTGAATCTTTTTAATATCTCCACTGTTTTAAATTGTACATACCCATTTTTGTCATAATGCATAAAATCCGCAGTCTAATTATTTATTTTGCATAAATATCCGTTGTTCTCATGACAATACATAGTTCGAATCTCAATTTATAAAAGTGAACATTAAGAAGCTTCGCTTAGCAAGCAGTAGTTTGAATGCGCAAACATTATAGTCTACTGATTAACTCTATGTAGGTTTAATTTCAATTTGTATGAGAATGATAATTTACTTTGTTTTAATTTCTATCCCACCAGATATTTAATAACGAAAAATGCAAAGCGAATGATAGGCAAAACGACTTGACAAGCAAATATTTACCTGAATCATTGGAACAGGAAACCACGCATAGCGCATGCGAGGAGAAACCAAAGCAAAGCTCTCTAGTTACTGTGTAAGTAATATTAAAAATTTCTATTTCAATGTTCTACGACAGAGATACGAAACCAGGATATACCAAAGAAGCTTCTAGAAAGAGGCGAAGACACTTGTCAATGTCGTTTTTGTTAGCACGATCGTAAACAGAAGATTAATTTTAGTACTACCGCGTATTGTACTATTAATTACAAATTATTATCAGCTATCAATGTTATCATCAAGAAAGGGTTCTGGGTCAATACTCTTAGTACTGCGTTCTGAAATCTAATCACATTCATAAATTTTTTCTTATCTCTCACCAGTCATTATATTTTTAGTAGGTCGATGATGAGAGAAAAATGAAATCTTGCATCAGAAATTCCTGTATGCATTTTGAGTGTGTTAATATCGACGCGTGCTTTCATCGAATTATGGATCGTTCCTCTTGGGAAAGAAAGTGTTCATAACAAAATTTGATACGCTGCCCAATAACTGAATTTTTGTGTGACTTTGACCTGCTTAAAGCGATAAAAAAGGAACCATGGATATTTATGGAATTTTATAAATAGCATATCATATCTCTTGTATGAAAATATATATACACATATAGCAATTGTATAATACTAATTTTGTTAAGAAAAAAAAGATTGTACTTACCTACCCTTAACTTAATTCGTTTTCTCACAATTTTATCGGAACTATCGAGTTATTAAAAATTGTAAAAATTCGATATTACTTTTCTTTTCTTTTATCTAACATTACAGTATTATTAATTATCGAGTTTCTATATTGTATTTAGTTATTGTTTAGGATCGAGTGTATGATAATTCGTTTCCACATCTTAAAAGCACACACACACACATATTGGAAGAGATTGCGATTATCAAATTGAAAATTTCGAGTGTATATGCGTATATATGAATGATCTTTTGCTTTTATTTAGTTTTCATTTCGAATGAATTCGAAAGCTTACCGGATCACGGATGCATGCTTTTAAGACATGGAAACGAATTAAAACGAGGCGAACGCGGTTACCGGTCGCTCACGTTTCGGCAACCATCGGATCGGGTGGTTGTGTCTGCTGCACAATATATTCACTTTAGAAGGGGTTAGTGCTCTGTCGGTTGCCTGGGCAACAGACGACCACCCGAAAGGTCAATGCCCGTAGCTAACAGCTAAATCGTGCCCGCCATTTTTTTGGCATTCTCATTTTGCCTATGCAACCTTGAATCACACCTAAAAATGGTTATGACCATCTCAATCCAGAATACTTGACGTTAGGTTTACTTATGTAAGACCCGTCATTTTGACAGGTCTCGTAAACCTAGTGTTAATTTACAATTATTGAGAGTGAAAATGCATCGTGCACAACACACATTCTCTCTCTCTCTCTTTCTTTATTTATGTATAAAATAATAAAAATTCGATTTTTCCCAAAAGTACCCTTACTCAATTAAATTACAGCAAAGCAAAAAACTTCAGGGAAGGACCATTAATTCTAGATTATTTTCTAACATAACTTTATGTATATATGCATATATATTATATATTGTACACAGGTTTTCAATATGGAACACCATATTAGGTTCATCGTTATTAACAATACCATGGGGTATTCAAATGGCTGGTTTCTTCCCCGGTATTATTCTCATACTTATAATGAGTGGATTGTGTTTGTACACTGCTTATTGTCTTCTTCATGTACACAAATATCATGGTAAATTTTCTTAAATATGCAAATATAATAATAATATATACATTATATGATTTTATGTGGTTTCAGGTGGACACAAAGGTGTAGAAGTAGTTTATTTAAGCCGAGTATACTTAAACAGATGGGCAGAATACATCGCCCAATCTTTTAGCATGACTGTCTTACTAGGTGCGACTATCGCATACTGGGTATTAATGTCCAACTTTCTCTATAATTCTGTAAATTTTATATATGGTAAGTACTTCTAAAGTAAAATTCTCTTCTTAATCTATAAAGCGAACAAAGACTGAGAATCTTGTAACTTTTCATAGATAGCATAAGTGAACCTGACGTACCTTTAGTTAGTAACGATTCGTATCTGTCAGAAGTATTGTGTCTAAAGAAAATGGTCAATAATACGAATACGAAAATTCATGAGTATACATATAGCTCTTTGGGACCACTTTGGGATTTATATAAAACAGTTCCTATGTTCCTTGGTTTATTAATATTTCCATTCTTGAATTTTAACAGTCCCACCTTCTTTACGAAATTTAATTCTCTCGGTAAGTAAAGACCATAATGATTTTTCAATGAAAACTTGTATACTGCATGTATATGACTCGCGGACTTTTAATATCTTTTTTTAGGTCGCAACAAATGTATGACTTATCCTATAAATTTTTCTTTTATTGTTTCAAATTACGAAAACTGTATATCTCGCAGGAACCGCATCAATTTTATATTTGATCGTTTTCGTCTTGGTGAAATCTATATCGTGGGGCGTTAACATGGAACAAACAGACTGGGAAATTAGTTGGACATTGAAGTTCTCATTCCCCGCTCTTTCTGGGATGCTAGCAATGTCGTTCTTTATTCACAACATTATAATCACGATTATGCAAAATAATCGTGATCAAAGCAAAAATGTAAATAGTCTTGATTCCTTTAGAAAATTTTTCTTCGTTCACGATACCGTAGAGCCTTCTTAAAAGTATACGTATATGTTGCAGGGACGAGATCTCTCGTTTGCATATTTTCTTGTTACGCTAACTTACATTATAGTTGGTGTAGTATTTTATATATGTTTCCCGCTTAGTAAATCATGCATTGAAGATGTAAGTAAAATAGAAGAATATTTAACATATAATCACGAACTTTTTTCGGACATTGATAATGATTTCACTGTTTCTTGTTTTTTTTTGTTAACAGAATCTATTGAATAACTTTCATAAATGGAGTGGCTTAACAGCTGGCGCACGAATTGTTTTACTATTTCAGTTGCTAACAGTTTATCCATTACTTGCTTACATGTTACGCATTCAATTGCTTTCCTTGATATGCAAAACATATAACATGGGCTGTGTTCTTCTAGTTAATATCATGTTGGCATGCGTATGTATTCTATTCGCAGTTTTCGTTCCATACATTGGTACGATAGTACGGTACACAGGAGCTTTGAGCGGTTTTGTTTACGTATTTACATTACCAAGTTTCTTGTATTTGGCAATTTTGAAAGAGCAAAAACGACTGACATTATTTTTCATGATCCTGCACATTAGCATACCAATATTTGGCTTTATAAATCTGTTTGCACAGTTTTTCGTTACAGAATCGTAAATATGTTTCCCATAGATTTGTTTAAAAATGTGCAGTTTCTTTTCTGGCAGTATAATTAGGAAATATAGAATGCATTTCATATTTTATGTTAATTTAAAACAAGTACGAGTGTGATAGAATTCGAAATACTTTGCAGAGACTAGAAAACAAAATTGTATAGTTGTGTTAATTTAACATATTAATGATTTCATAGTGCATGTGTATCGGTTGTTAAGTGTTCGCAATATGTGAACAATTATTTATTCGTTAATGTAATTTTAAAAACTGTATTCTACAAAATTAAGATAATTTTTACTTTTTCTCTAGAATAATTTATTTGTAATTGTAATATTTATAACAATAATAAACACTTTCTGTTATACCTAAGAGCACTGATGTTTTTCTTTTAACTCTTCTTTGGAACTTTGTAAACCCAAACAGTATCCACTCCTTCTCCTATTACTTTTATCGCGTACATACTAGGAAGTGGAAATCTGCAGGCAACTATAGTTACATCTTCATGTAACTCGGTTAAAAATTTCTGTTCTATATCTTGCATCTGTAAAAATAACATTTATCAATTGTATCGAAACATTAAAACACGTAATATATAAGAAATACAATACCATTTGACCGACTCCAAACAAAACTATGTTATCGTAATTCTTTAAATTATACGTCCATAGATTTTGCCTAATAAATTTTGTTTGCGCCGATAGTCCTGAGAATAAGGCTTTTAACCTGGAATACCATACCAACCATGGATTTAATTCGATACCATGAGCCTTGAATCCAGCTTCGGCTGCTGCAAAAACCTATTCAAATGAAAATAATTTTATATTGTAAATATAAAGTGTTTGACAATTAACAATACTATAATCATTCTGTATTACTTTATAGTAATCAATTACTTACTATACGCCCATCTCCACTCCCAAGATCAATCAACGATCCAGAGCGTCTTTCTAAAGCTAGTAATACATTCTGCAACTGTTGCGTAGTGGCTGGCACGTAAGGTAAACATATTTTACGAAATGCCGGACTCACAAAAGAAACACATATTACGCTTATAGCTGTTGCAACACCTCCTATCAAATAAAACATAAGTATGATTGAGTGTAATAAAAAAGAAGATAGAAACGTAATTAATTTTGACCTCTTGCCTGTTATTCCAACAAGGTACAAACCAAGTTTAGACGCTTTAGACGGTCCAGCAACTTTATCACTTTTACTAAAGATGTAATTTATATCATTAACCTCTGCTAAGTAAATTGATCTTCGATTAAAACGTTTAAACTTAAAAGGGAATCTTTTCTAAGCAATTCATAAATGTTAATATTATAATCTATAAGTTTTAATTGATGAATCTTACACATTTTATATATTTAGAGTTTGTCAAAATAAATAATCTCCTGTTTCTTCACGGCAAGAAGTCCACATGGTTCAACAAGATCGTTTCAAGATATTATACAGGGTGTCTCAAAACTCCTTCAACTCCCGGAAATGGGAGGTTCCTTAGGTCATTTGGAGCAACATTTTCCTTTGCAAAAATGGCCGCAGCGGCTTTGTTTAGGAGTTATTAGTGAAAAACATAGACCAATCTCACCAATCAGAGCGCGACCTAGACGCGCGTCTAGGTCGCGCTCTGATTGGTCCGTGTTTTTCATTAATAACTCCTAAACCTAAACAAAGCCGCTGCGGCCATTTTCGCAAAGGAAAATGTCGCTTCAAATGACCTAAGGAACCTCCCATTTCCGGGGTTGAAGGAGTTTTGGGACACCCTGTATTATACGTCTGCGAGCAGTATCGCCAGATGAGGGGAGCAGTGTGCCCAGGTGAGGGGAGTCACGCAAAAATGTGTACCCCCCAGTACCCCCTCTCTAATGACCAGAGCAGTTGCGGACCAGTCTACGGTCATAGTGGGGAACGTTGGAGTGTGCTCATTGCTAGAATAGGATAGTGGAAGGGGTAAGTAGGGGAGCACCGTGCAACCGTTTGGTTGCAATCTGGGCACGCTGGAGGGGAGTCACGGTGAGATTATCTACCCCCTCTCTGATGACCACAGTAGAGTACAGTGCATACATATTACTTTACGCTGGTCATCAGGGAGGGGGTACATGTATTCCCCTCGAGTGCTGGTTTAGGCACTTTCTGGCGACACTGTCTGCGAGTCCCGCTAGGTCCCTTACCCTTCCGCCCCTCGCACAGCTGTGCTGCGGAGCCCGCCTGCGCTTCCCCCACTCTTCCCACTAACGCTGACGCGTACCACGTGGAACAAGCTAACGAGTGTTCCAAAAAGACCATATGCTTACGTGAGCTGATTTGTTTAGGAAAGGTAGGCTATACTGCTATAATGAAATAAATTCAGTCGTGTATTGTTAAATAAATATAAAAGAAACACAAGCTAAGGTTTAAAAAATGTATATTTATGCCTTGCTAGTTACAGTCACTACTATCGCTTTCGCTAGTTTCTTCTTCTACAATAATATTTCTAAATTCTTGTGATATACTTTCTTTTTTATACATATCTTTATTAAAGTTTTTTAGGAAGTCATCGCTTATAACATAATTATGACATTGTGTACCAGTGTTTCGAAATTCTAACTTGATTCTTCCGAGTGCAGCAACCATTTGAGGTTGCAGTCGATTGCGATCTGGCGTTTTTATTTCGTTTATCAGAGAGAAAAATCTTTCAATTTCAGCATTGGATAAAGATAAACATACCAGTGCCAAGTTTGAAATATTTAGAAATGGCCTTGTACCGTCAGGCTCACACATCTTATTAATTTCTTGCCAAAATTGAACTATTCCTAATCCTAGCAAATGCTCTTTCATATCTTTCTCACGAACAGTTAAAAATCCTAGGGCGTGCCATTCATCAGTACATACTGTTATGTCGAATTTCGATACAAATTTATTTAAAATACTATCTATTTGACCTGTGTGTTTAGCGATATCTAACGCAACAGAAGGCTCTAAAAATTCCAGAGCCTTTATAAAATTATCATTAAATGGCAATCTATTTATAGCTCCTTTATATGCCATCTGATAAAATTTTTGGCAATTTTGAAGGAATTTTGTGATATGTTCCTGTTCGTGATTATCTGTTGCTTGTTTTTTAATTTTATCAAGTATACTTCTCGCCTTTCTTCCAATGTACATTGATTCGAGAGGCAATAAATTTTCACTTTTGAAGGGGTCGATTTCGTGTAGATTTGAAGCTTCTGCGATGACAGCGTGGTTTATAAAATTACAGCCTAATTCTTTCAAAAACTTATTACAATATCGTAAGAGATTGTGAACTAGAATTTCCGAAGTTTGGAAAATTTTATTAAATTTAGTTATTATATTTAAAGTAACATCTACGAATTGTAAGTACGCTTTTGTGTATGGACATCGTAAAGCAGTGACTATTTCTAAAGACGACGTTTTTAACTGTACCATATCTGAAGTATCTGACAATCCTGATTCTGATTGCGATTGTGACATACTCTCAGATTCCGTTTCACTTTCCGATTTACCAGTCACTTCTATGTCAAAAAATTTATTAAGTGCATTCCATTGTTCTAATACTCTATGTACGCATTCGGATAGTGCCAACCACCTGGTTTTGGATGGCTGAATCATCTTATGTTTCGCCAGATGCATCTCTGTCTGTATTTTTTCTAATTCTCCTAGTCTCTTTGGATTTCTTGAAAGATATGTATACAGTCTGTACAGTAAGTCTTCCAAATTTCGTGGAAGACACTTGCATGCGTCGGAGGCAAGGAGGTGCATGTTATGGCAAATACATGGAAAAACTGCTACGTTCGGATTTTCTTTTAACAGGAAAGCAATCACCGATTTCTTCTTCCCCATCATGACACTCGCATTATCAGACGAAATTCCAATAATATTTTTAGTAGACAACTGATATTTTTGCAGCGAATATTCTAAATATTTATATAAACTTTCTGCTGCTGCATCCTTCATTTTGACATAATCTAATAAGTACGTATGTATATTACCTTCATGCACATACCGCACCAAAATGCATAAAGCTTTTACGCCAGCTATGTCTGTGCTTTCGTGTATAAGAATAGTAAACAATTTTTGCTGTAATATTCTTGTTGTCCTTTCAGCAATTGTTTTGCTAAGGACATTTTTTATGATGGCTGCGATTTTCGATCTCTTGAAGTGCATTTTCCTAAGACTAAGACAGTTGCAATCAGGATGTGCTGCATGAACCATCGGAACGTAATGTTCGTAAGAGTAGAAACTTCTGCTATGATGCACTATATCTAATACGTATCTTAATTCAGCTTTCTTAACCAAATTTGTATTGATGCCGCTACCATCGTCGTCCGACACCAAGGTGGTTCCTCCTGCTTGCATTCCAACTGCAGTCATATACCTGCGATGAGTTTTGGTACAGCTGTGTCGTCTAAGTTCAATCTTGCCAGCTTGCAGTGTTTTGTTGCATGCAAGACACTTCGCCTCGTACGGACTTTCTTCACATTTCGCCAACCATGGCATAAAAGAAGGATCCGACAGCCATGAATCGGCGAACTTCTTCGGACGCATTCTTTTCGGAGGTGGTGGTTGCATACCGCTCGTAGGGCTATCGGTATCTGTCTCTGTATTTATTAATAAAATTTAGATTACTAAACGTTTTATAAAATACGGACGCACAATAGAAGATATAGATATTTACATCATAGTTCTAGAATGAATATTACTCAAAAAATGTTTTTCTTCTCTAAATTCAAAGTACAAAAATATTAAATAAACAAATATATATATATATATATATATTTTTATATTACCTTCATCAGTAGGTACAATATTCATAGCCTCACTGGAAATACTAGGACTAGGGTTTTCCACGGATTCAGCCATGATATTACCTATTTATAAAATAATATTTTATACGATACACACAATAAGCATAATATATATATGTAAGTCCACAATTTAAAAAAAAATATTATAATTAAACTGCGGGGATGCTTATACATTAGTGAGGAATTTAAATGTACAAAAAGCTGCAGAATCTCCATAACATGTAAAAATATTGAAAATATTTAAACTAAACTAGTCATTATAGTATTTGAAGTATTCAAGAGAAATTTCTATTTCAGCTCCTTTCCTTTCTTTCAGTTCCAAAAAATATGAATTTGCGTAAACATCCGCAGTCTACTTATAATCATTTATATTACGTATTTGAACTATAATGGTCTAATATTCAATGTATACATTACCTGCTTTCTCAATAATTTAAAAAAATGCGTAGTATAAAATACTGCAAACGGCACTCTTTTTTTTAAAACTTTGATCCTTACTACACTGCATACCAAACGTCTGTAAAGTTTACATTTACAGTGTAAACCAGCGAAGCCGAAGCCGAAGCCAGATGGAGATTGATGGAGATGGAGGCAGTGTCGCCAGAAGATGCCCAAATGGACATTTCTTTCCTCTCCTCCTTTTCCCCTTCCACTATCCTATTCCAGCACCATGCGCACACTCCATCGTCTCCCACTGTCCCCCACTGTCCCCCACTAAGACTGTAGACCAATTGTAGACCTCGATGCCCGTGCCGTAGAGTGTATTTAGAGTGGCTGGTCATCAGAGAGGGGGTACTTGTATTCCCCTCGATTTTTCTCAATCTGGCGACACTGGATGGAGGTTGAAAGTTGAAACCGTTGAAACGTTGAAAAGTTTGAATCTTTGAAACGAACCTCTCGTACTCCCCTACTTTCCCCTTCCACTATTCCATTCCAGCACCGTACGCACGCGCACACTCCATGGTCCGTACAATATGTCTCCCATTCGCCTCACTCATTCCCCGTCATCAGAGAGGGGGTACATAATTTCACCGTGACTCCCCTCATCTGGCTACACTGCTGTAAACTGAATTCACAAACTAACTTCACTAGGTCGCGCTCTGATTGGTCCGTGTTTTTCGTTAATAACTCCTAAACAAAGCCGCGGATAATATTTTTGCAAAGGAAAATGTTGTTTCAAATGATCTCAGGAACCTCCCATTTCCGGGTGGTGAGGCCATTTTGAGACACCCTGTATATATGTAGATATGGTATACCGTGTGCGCGCCAGATGATATCTCGCTAGAGTAAAGAGTATTCCTCGATTTTTCGGTCAATAGCGAGCCCCTACCGTTGCGCGCGTTATCGCTATTGGTCGAAGAATCATCTGACGCTAAGTATAAATATAGTATTTAAGATCGTCGTTCTCAAATTGTAATATTCAATCTTTTAAACAACATGTAGAAATAGTTGTATTTTTAAAATAATTAACGAATTCTGGAGAACGATATAAAATATAAAGAAGAATTCATAGTGTGAGGCAGCAAGCCGTCCGATTGGGTAATTCCAGTCGCACTTTCGGTTCTAGCAAAATTATTGGCTGAACGTGTGACGTCACGGCCTAGCAATTGGCTTGTGAGCAGTGCTGAGATATTGGCGAAGATTTCTCGCGCACGCGCATCCGAACAAGTAACCTATCTAATATTTATATTATGATGAACAGGTAGTGGGGCAGTGATATTGGCGGGAAATCTAAGTCGAAACGCGATGAAAACATCGAGATACATCGAGAAAAATAATTACATTTTATTAGTTTCTTTTTTTTAAATACCTTATAATGATATTCAATAAATACTTTATCATAACTTATGATATATCGAATTTCGAACGTTTTTATTGCAAGAAAGATGTTTCTAATATTGAAAATAAATATTGCAACAATGATAAAACTAGGAACTAGTTAATATTTCTCATAGTAACAACAAAGTTCCTGTTCCAGGGTTATTCAGGTTTATTTGGCTTTGCCTTGTGCAGCAACTGCAGCGATTGCAGCCTTCACTGTTTCTTCATCGCCTAAGAACTTCATCGATACGACAGGCTTGAAGTTTTCATCTAATTCGTAAACAAATGGAATACCGGTTGGCAGATTTAAACCCATGATCTGATCGTTGCTCATTTCTGAAAGAAAAACAATTAGCGTTATAATTGCTCCAAATGTTACAACGCGATGCTGAACGCGTAAAAGCTTACGGTCTAAATGCTTCACGATGCCACGTAAACTATTTCCATGAGCAGCAATGATAATTTTCTTTCCTTCCTTTAGTTGTGGAATAATAGTATTATTCCAATATGGCAATGTTCTTTCAATCGTCAGTTTCAACGACTCAAATTTAGGGAACTCCTCTGTTTTTAGTTCACCTGCATATCTTGCATCTTTTACTATCGTATCATAGTATTTGTGATCTGCTTCCATCGGAGGTGGAGGTACGTCGAAGGATCTCCTCCAAATTTGTACTTGTTCTTCACCATACTTGGCAGCTGTTTCTGCTTTATTCATTCCAGTTAAACCGCCGTAATGACGTTCGTTTAAACGCCATGTTTTAGAAACGGGAATGTTTTCTTGGCCCGATTCTTTAAGAATCGACTTCAAAGTTTCTTGCGCTCGAGTCAGCACCGATGTATGAGCAATATCGAACTTTAATCCTGCATCCTTCACTGCTTTACCAGCAGAAACTGCTTCAGTTTTACCTAAGTATATCAGAAATATATTTAATCTAAAATCGATTTATTGTTGTATTCATTTCGGTAATTCTACATTACCCTCGCAAGTGTTTCAAATTGAGGAAACATATTTCGGTTAACAGGTTATTGATCAAAAAAACAAATGCTTGCGAAAACATTTTGACAATAATTGTAAGATCCAGGACCGTTTTCGTTATCAAAGCTTTTACATACATAGTACTACATCTGTGTCGATATGTAATATGCATATGTAGAAATTTTTCAGGTAAGGGAACTTAACGTTTCATGACATTTTGTTAGATCGACCTTTTGCCCTTGAGAGACTCCTCTTGGCATTCATCCTCTCAATATCACTTACCCTTGTCAGACAAATTAGCATCGTACCATCCGCAGAACAAGTTCAACTTATTCCATTCGCTCTCGCCATGGCGTACCATTACAATCGTGTATTTCGACATTTTTCTATCACAAGAGCTTAAACGAGAAGCACGGTACACGATCAACGATCTCGGCTCGATGCTTTTACACGACTGTTTCAGTTTCGGTTTCAGCCAGACTCCCCCCACCACCTGACGCCACATTTCCTATCGCGAGCGAGCGGTTTATTTAAAATTTCACACAAACCCAAATCCATTCCACAAAGTACAACAAACGTGAAAGTCCGACGACTTTCGAGAACCTGTTTCCATTGTGTATACACCTGCAATACACCTGTAAGAAGCTACGCCATGAATATAGTTTCGGAACCTCGTACTGAAGTGCGCACGCGTACATAAGTTTATGCTGGTTTATGCATTGTGTATATACAGGGTGCGTAACCAAAATCCGGAAAAATTAAACTATTTTTTTTAACATAATTTTTATTGCAAAAATTGCGAAGTTTATAAATTTTTTTCTGTAAATTGTTTGTTAAGCCTTAAAGAATACATTCACACAATATAGCCCCCTTCTGCTTGAATGACCGCCTCCATTCTCGATCTGAAGCGTTCGCAGGCCCATCGGCGAATGCCGCTTCAATATAGCGACGTTTGGATGTCTGGACTTGTTAGAGACCCTTTCAACAACGCTGCATACATAATAGTCCCAAGGATTTAAATTCGGGCTGTTGGAAGGCCAAAATTCTCTTTGGATCAGAATATTAATTTCGACGTTGTCCGACAACCAATTTTGCACCAAATGACTTGTGTGCGCGGGTCGCGGGCGCACCGTGTCCTGCTGGAAAACATACGGCTTTCCAGACGATTTCCAGAGATAGTTTTTTCACTTACACCGACAACCGACGACAATTTTCGGATCGACTGCCTGGATCCTCAAAAATCAGCTCCTGAGCCCGTTGAATGATTTCGGGCGTCCTGACAACACGCTTAATTTTCCTTGCCGGTGTTGCAGAACCTATACGTTGGACATCTCCGACTCATTATATACATCGCAACAACATCATAAGTACACAGTCGATCTTAGGTACCGAAAGAATCGAATGATTTCTGTCGCTGAGCGCCCAGCGCGTTCACTTTCAACAATCGCGGCTCTTCGATTATAGGATTATACTCTGCATTTGGTTTGAACATTGCGACTGTTTTGAGGTTTTGAATATTTGAATGTTTAGTACATGCGTCAAGCTATTTGGACGACCAACGGCGACCTCTGTAAGTGGTATAGCACGGCGGGAAATTCAAATTGAAT
>CM052311.1:11880398-11945398 GCA_028455605.1 Lasioglossum malachurum
TCATTTCAGATCTAATTAGAAAAATTCATGTCGTTTATTTACAAATCGAAACAACGACGATTTCTTTTTATAAAATAATATAGTTTCAGGAATCTGCAAAACCAGTTATAAACAGTCTTTTTTTGTAGATACTATGTCGAGGTGTTACATTTGTTTTGAACGCATTCGTTGTTCGACATGTTGGTCAAGCAGTTCTGGGAGTTATAAATGTAAGGCTCCTGTTATTGGAGTCGATGATCTTGTTCTTATCTCGAGAACCATTTATGAAAGCATGTTTAACTAACACAGCAGAACATAATTGGGCACAAGTTGTTAATCTATTATGGATGACGTTAGTCTTTGAAAAAATAATTTATCGTAAAATGGCAAATATTTTAGCTTTGACGAAGATATCTAAAAATCTTTTTTCAGGGTCCCTATATGTTTCGTGATGTCCACGATATTTGGATACATATGGCTCTATGTTTTATCAACGACCGAAGAACTACCAGCGTATTATATGTTCGCAGTTTGGGCTGTTGCTCTGTCTTGTATTATCGAGATGTCATCGTTAATTGTTCAGTTGGTTGCTAGTGCATTTTTATTTGTTAGATTGAAAGTAAGAGTTTCCTGTAAAAAATATTGTTATCGGTTTAGAATCTTCTTGATAGCTATTTAATATTTCAGATTATTCTCGACACGATCATGATTGCTATCCGTACTTTAACGTTTGTTCCGTTAATACTTTACAATCCAGACAATGCGTTATTTGCGTTCGGGGTAGCTCAACTAGTCGCTGCAATCTTTCATACTACTAGTCACTATGGATACTTCCATTACTATATCAAAAAGATAAATAAATGTAAGCAAAAACGACGAATGTCGTTGAAAGACAGTAGCGATGAATATGTCGTAAAAGAATTTCCATTTCAAACGATAATGGATTTTCTACCTGGACAGTTGGAAAATAAAGTACGTACCGAGACCTATTTTGTTATCGCTCTGGATATATAATAATCTATCTTTCAGGAATCATGTTTAGATAAAAAATTATCTATTCTTACATGGAGCTTTTTTAGACAAGGATTTCTAAAACAGGTTCTGACAGAGGGAGAAAGGTTAATTATGACAGTGATGCCAGTATTAACATTTACCGAACAAGTATTTAGCAAAGAATATTGTTGTTCAGTTACAAATTCTCATATTAACATTAATCTTGCTTTCTTATGTGTACAGGGAACATACGAAATTGTGAATAATTTAGGTTCTTTAGCAGCAAGATTCATTTTCCGTCCAATAGAAGAAAGTGGGTATTTTTATTTTACCCAAATGATCAAACGAGATAAATCAATCAACGATCAAAATCCTGTAAGTGATAGATGCGAAAGACAAATGCAATGCATCTCTACATTGATATAGTAACAGATTAATTAACAAAAAATTATGTGTTTCAGGTAAAAGTTCAGGAGAGCGTAAATGTTCTTATACACTTATGTTCAGCCGTTACTTCCATCGGTCTAGTTGTACTAATATTTGGTCAATCGTATTCGAGTACTCTATTGTGGTTGTACGGCGGTGCAAAGTTAACTTCTTATCTGCCTATACTTTTGATGCGGGCGCATTGTTTAGCCATATTACTTTTGGGCATAAACGGTGTAACGGAGTGTTACACCAATGCTACAGCCGACAGTGCTACTATAAATAAGAGCAACTTGATTATGATCTACGAATCAATTGCGTTTTTGGGTGCATCGTATTTGTTCGCTATATGGTTTGGACCTGTCGGCTTTATTCTTGGAAATTGTGTAAACATGAGCTTAAGAATTCTGCATTCTACTATCTTCATTAATAGAAGATACAAAGACACAGTATACCGTCCGTTACATGGATTAGTGCCAAAGCCTATGTTCTCTGCTTCTCTTCTCATAGCAGCTTTAATCACCAATGTGTCTCACGTAAAAGAATAGTGTTTTTTATATTCTACGTGTGTATTTAAAGATACGCGTGTATATACAACATAGAAATATTTCTTTGTGTTCTAGGCTTACTTCTTTCCCGGTGAAAAGGTTCTACACCTAATCATTGGAATGATTATGTTTATAATAGTATTAGTATCATGGATTTACGAGCATCATGACCTAATCAGGCTTGGTACAAACAAATGGTACGAAAGAAGAAACAGACATAAGAAGAGCGATTGACCTTAACTAAGTTAAAATGATGGTTTATTAATATTTACATACAAACTTATTTACAAGAGTGCTGCAATGTGGAAATTATATAAATTTTCTAAAATTTAATAGTCATATATTTTCTATACTGATACGGTTTAAATCGAGCAAGTGCAAAAATATTCCTATCTCAACGAAATCACATTTAAATTATTTACTCAGAGTTTTTATATACATATAGATATATAATTAATGAAGATAATTCTAAACGCAAGATGAGATTTAGCTTAAATATAGCCAGTATTATTAGTTCCAAGTAACAATAATTCTTTTTACATAGAGATATCCTTATAAATTGCACCTACCACAGGACCTTGGCGTTGTATAAGGCACTTCCTATAAAATCATTTATAATATTCTTTTGTATTCCTAATTCGGTACGACTTGTATAAACTTGTTTAGTTTCAAATGTTACATTAATAAACTCTTGATTAATTTCAAATTTTACGTTTTCTTTAGTTTTTTCCGTAACAGCGTGAACATATTAAATTGTATAGAATTTTTCACGTTACCTGTTATCATTTTGGAGGGCTATGATAGCGGTTGGAGAATCTGCCTCCAACTTTGCAACTTGATCCGCAATCGCAGCAATTATTCCTGCGCTCTCCGTAGACGCGTTCCCTTTGGCTTAAACACGAGTATGGCATATCTATTATTCTATTATTTGAAACTTTAAATATAAAACATGCTTAAAAAATTACCTCCCAAACATAATCCTGTTTGATCTGCCAAAATGCAGCCAATGATGCTCTCCATATTATTCCTATAAAAACATAAACAATGTTATTCATAATGTATATACTACCACTGTCCCCTATCATGGTTTACTCAATCAGATTAATCTGTATTGATTAATACAGGCTCGATGAACACAATATATTTTTCTTATATATACTATTTCTTTCTAATTTCTTTATATATACTAAATTATAAGGTGAACGTAATATTTTCATTATTGTTGCCAGATGAATAAACAGAAACTTCATTTTCTAACCGAAGATTCATAACAATTCGCGTAAACATGCGGAACAATTGAAACAGGTCTTTTTATATGTAACTCACACGTCATCGAGTGTTTTCTCTAAACTTTTCTCCATCTTTTTGCTCTGGCTGTTTTATGAAACACACTTTCTGTATAATTATATTAGAAACAATATCACACCGAGATCTGCTAAATGTTGTTGCAACAGGTTTAATCGACCGATTCAATTTCGATATATCGTATTCCGTCTCCGTCTCGAGAATCTTTCGATAGCACAGTGCTAATATACAGGGTGTGAAAAGTATCTCGTAAAAATTTCACGATATTTTGGAAAATGAAATATCGATAAAATATAATAGAAAAAAAGCTGGGATATGAAGAATAAATATTTTTATTTCCAGTGGGGTAAACAATGCAAATTCTCGAGGATGATTTCTTTGATCGAACCTATTACACAAATCGATTTTAAATATTGCTCAAGTCGTATACGTCACAGTAGATTTACAAACGTGTAGAAACGTAATACAGGGTGTCCGAAATGTTGTGTTTCCTTGAAAAGGGTGATTCTTGCTCGAAAATGTTCTTCGCGGCTTTGTGGAGGAGTCAGGAGAAGTTGTTAACGAAAAACGCGGACCAATCAGAGCGCGGCTACAGCGAACGGATTTCAAAGGAAAGAGTTATTTTCAATTTCCGCAGGAATCACGGAAGCACAATACTTTTCAGACACCCTGTATACAAACGCGCATAAAAAGAGTTCGATTTCTGTAATTTTGTTTTTTTGTTATTTTAGTTGAAAAACCAAGGAACCTATCTAGAATTCTGTAAGTAAATAAAATTTGCAAACTGTTGTTCGTACCACCCTATATATATACAATATCCACCTCGCAACTCGCAACCTCGCGCAACCAAACTGGACGACGTGACTCGTACAGTAACAATCATGGCTGGTAAGTCTAAAGATCTACGTTTGTTTCTTCCGAATTATTTTCCAAAAAGATAGTAAATACAAGTGAAAATTATGTACCGTGATCACGTAAAGTATTTCTTTGATTTAATTTCTTCTTGCAGAGAAACGTAACGTGCTGTTTTATCTTTTCTACTAGAATATTCACATGACGTTATACTCGAAGTGTCCTCGATTCAAGAGACCGGATAAAAGATCGTTCTAAATAAATTATATATTTTTACAGTATCTCTTTCTTCATGACAACAAGCAAAATCATTTAAATTGTTATCCGTCCGTTATGTATATATTATCGGAACCATTAATTTTGCATATAAAAGCGCAATGTTGACACATCAATCTTATAATACAATTATGACACCTGTTACATTTGACAAGTGCATTGTACAATTTTATTTTTCGCGTGTTTCGATTTGATTTTTATTTCAAATGTCGAAAGTCTAAACGCAGTAATATATTAATTACTATGAGGATACGTGTTTCGTTCTTTCGTAGATTTTTTTCGTCCATACGATTAAGTAACTTCGATTTCAATGAAATTATTAATCTGACACAAATCTTTCTGTTTTATTGTACATATTTATAAGAACGAATCACATTTAGTTTTTTACTATTGTATATATTGCGTCGTAAATTTCAATTCTCTCGATCGTGCATTATAACGTGTCGAATAAAATACAAAATATAAAAATAAATCGCTTCTAATTAGGCTTTTAATATTTTCTCTACTTTTAGAAGAGAATCCATACAACCACTTGCTTAAGTCTGTTACAATCGAATCCAAAGATTACAAGTACTATGACATCAGCAGTTTTGGAAAGAAATATGGTATGTTGCATAGATATCACTGGATGCATTATGCAATATTGCAGAGTCTAATCAATTTATACAAATCAATTATCTGTGTAGATAGGTTACCTTTTTCCGTCAGAGTACTGCTGGAAAGCGCGATACGGAATTGCGACAATTTTCAAGTAAAAACCGAGGATGTTGAAAAGATCTTAGATTGGGAAGCGAACCAGGCTTTAGAAGATGGAGTGGAAATAGCATTCAAACCAGCCAGGGTGATACTCCAGGTATGTGTAAAATTAAAATGAATCGTACAGGCTGGATTATTCAAATTTATTAAATTCTGTAACGCATGTTAACTAGGACTTTACAGGGGTACCTGCAGTGGTGGATTTTGCAGCTATGCGAGATGCTGTTAAAAGATTAGGCGCTGATCCAGATAAGATAAACCCGATCTGCCCATCGGATCTTGTCATTGATCATTCGATACAAGTCGATTACATCAGAAGGTATCATATACTCGTTATAATACTTTTGCTAACAGAAGTGAAGCATGGAAACACTTATCGAATCACCCAAGAAGATACCAGTTTTTTTATTTCGTCACAATGTAAATCTATTATGTAATAGAGCTTAAATTCCAGATGCTTGTGTCTGAAATTATAATGAGCGGAACGATAGTGTTTCGACACATTTAAAATACTGATAATGCTTTACAGTAAACAAGGAAGATAACAGATAATATGGTATCGTCCTCTCTTTTTTATTTTTTAGTAACGATGCTTTGAAAAAAAACGAGGAACTCGAATTTGAAAGGAATAAGGAACGATTTATGTTTTTAAAATGGGGAGCCAAAGCGTTGAAAAACATGTTGATCGTGCCACCAGGAAGTGGAATAGTACATCAAGTCAATCTAGAATATTTAGCCAGAGTTGTATTCAACACGGACAATTTGCTTTATCCCGACAGCGTAGTTGGAACAGACTCCCACACAACTATGATCAATGGTCTCGGCGTACTTGGTTGGGGTGTAGGAGGTATCGAAGCCGAAGCTGTTATGTTAGGGCAAGCAATATCTATGTTAGTACCAAAAGTCGTAGGATATAGATTAGAGGGAGTTCTGAATCAATACGCTACTTCGACCGATCTTGTTCTTACAATTACAAAGGTAAAAACACAGCGAAGCAAACCATCAAGTTATAATGCTACGTGTTACTATCACTGTACAACAGATTGTACAATCTGTATGATAATATTTCTTTCCGCTTGTAGAATCTACGTCAAATTGGAGTGGTTGGAAAGTTTGTCGAATTTTTCGGTCCTGGCGTGTCTCAATTAAGCATTGCGGATAGAGCTACGATATCAAATATGTGCCCTGAATACGGTGCTACGGTTGGATTCTTTCCCGTTGATCAGCAAAGTTTAGTATATCTGAGACAAACAGGTAAAGATCCAGTGAATCCGTTTACGAAGCACACACACATTTCTGTAATTATACAATCGTTATAAACTCCTTATTTTCTTTTCGTAGGAAGAGCTGAGGAGCATATTAAGAGAATTGAGAAATACCTATCTACTGTACGAATGTTGAGAAACTTCGACGATGAAAGTCAAGATCCGATCTTCTCTGAAGTGGTCACACTGGATCTAGGAACCGTGGTCTCCAGTGTTAGTGGTCCGAAGAGGCCTCACGATCGCGTCTCTGTTACAGAAATGAAGACAGATTTCAGAAATTGCTTGACTAACAAGGTAAGAAATAATAGCCTCTGCAACATTCAATGTAAAAACCTTCGATGCTACATCGTTAACAATGGTACATAGTCGTTCGGTGTATACGATGGTGCGAGGGTAGCTGAAGATATTTCAGTATTCGTATGGGACAAACATAACCCAGTGACGATCAGTTATTACCGTCAAACGGGATCACGTTTATCCCATGCTGTACTTGCAATGATGCCAATAGCAATGTCCTGAGCGTGTCGCGAGGTGTTTTCCAAGTTAGTCGGGGTTGATGACAAAAGAATCCCAGGTAACTACTGCTGTGATATGAGTGTTCGATAATGACACATCGCAGCAAAAGTTCCTCCGGATTCTTCCATCTTGAAGCGGTTGTTGGCGTGCATGCGTTTAAAGCGTGATATCGTTTTGTCTCATCGTTGCAACAATGATCAAAGCAAACATTACCTTTTCGAGGAAGTTGTCGCGCACATGAGGATATGTCGCGTTCATTTTGCCTTGCTGATCTAGCTTTATGGTCTTTCGATTCACCATACAGTTAGATCACCAAAGAAAAATAAACAGGACGATTAAAGAGATCGTCGAAGGTCCACAGTCCACGATGATCGGCCTTACTATCAGGGACGAGTATTTCGATCTAGTCACGACACTGGTCTAGCGTTTCACTAGACGAATACTTCGCCCGCGATAATAAGATTATGGTTGTTGAAGGCTGCCAGGAGTAGACTGCGTATCGGTGCTGATGATAAAGAGCAGACATTGGATGAATCCTACCCGGTGAGGCTACTATTCCGACCTCACCAGGCGAGATTTCATCCAACAGCAGCCTTTGTTGCGATACCGCCGATGCATTTGTCTTCTTCGTAGAGATGTCTCTTCACCGAACTGTACTGTAACAACAACTACTAACAATAGAAAATTCACGGTAGATTGATATTATACTCCAAACGAACTTTACTAAACGAACGAGCATCGTTGTTACCGGCCGCACTGTTAATTGCACACTGATGACCTCCGCGCTCGTCAAGCCGTATTTATACATGTCCTGACAACCCCCACCTCTCGCCTAACTGTTGGAGCCCCACGGCCCACGGCTCACCCTCACCAACCTGGCAAATGCCCCACGAAGTTTCTATATTTCATAAATTTCAGGTAGAAAAGGACCTTTTGCTTATTGTTAGTGAACCGAAGTTTCTTCACTTAATATTCTATAAACAGGTTGAAACGACAGTGTTAAACGTTCGGTTTATAGGACGCGTTCTAGTATTTAATATTATTGTTGGCTAAACATTTCGATAGATACGTTCTTGTTAGTTTTACTAAATAATGTAAAATAATCAGTTTTCAATTGAGTAAGCATTCTCCAATTGAAATTCCACTATGCAAGGCCCAGTTCTAGAATATTAGGTTGTACTATTATTCATTGATTTTGTAATTCGTTTAAGGTTTGATTATTTACAGTATTTCAACGTTTAATTCCCGAAGAATATAGTAAAGCAGAAAATTTGTAGAATCGACGACTAAAATTCTGCACGAGCGCCACGTGTCTATGAAATCTATTAAAATAATGTAGAATGGACAGCAATTCGTAAAAATATAAGGATTATTATACTTAACGCAGAAGAACAGCTCGGCGTTGAATCAAATTGGAAACAGAGCGAATGTGGTGCAGCAACAATGAGCGGGACGATTTTTAAAACAAGGGACCGATCGATTTCTATTGAAAGATGTTCAACATTGGAATCGCGTTACTATGCTATCACAGCAAGAACATTTGCTGAAAACTCGTACTTCATACGAACGAAGATTTCTACGTTTCTGCGGCATGAAGTTAGACGCTAATCTTGTTTTTTATTACCGATGAATACAGCAAATACCTTTAGAAAAACCAGCATATAAAAAGAAAATTTATTAATTCCGCTTTTATATTTTCTTTTACAATTTACATGCAGTCTATAAAGTATTCATATAGAAGATATTCAAATTTGTATGATTAATAGTCGCAATTATAAATTTGGTTCAATGAAATCAACGATTCATTTGTTCAATTAAAACTAAAACGATTGGAATGAACGGAAATATTTTGTGGGATGTCTCTCGTCAGTGGGAAGGCAAGTTATTGATCATGGATCACGGAAATGATATAGTTTTATATACGTACCAACGATCGATCGATCCTGAATTTCGCGAAGAAAGCGAGCGACTGACTTCGATCAAGCCACGAACGTCGGCTGACCTCGCTTGAAATTGCTGATACGACAGCCGTTCGTTTTGCAAACCTCCACAGATTTTGTTGCAAACTCGTTTTACGAACAGAGCTGTTACTCCTATTTCGTATTCCAACGATCGGTATTGCTATCGCGTTACCATATCGTTCCTGAACATTTTCCGTTCATGAATTTTGTCAGATCGTTTTATGTAAACTGTAAATTTATGAACTTCGTCTACGAAATATTTATATATCCTAGAAGAATCGGTAATTCTTGTCCCCGACGGTATTTCTTCAAGGCTAAGTGTCCTCTACTTGTAGCCGGTTTCTTTGAAATCAAAAGAATGGGGAAATAACAGTGCTTGATGTTTATAGGAATGGTGCAGGTAAACCGTCGGTGCGAGGAGAAACTCGGCCAACGGTTTAACTATTCAAAACAATTCTCACCTTCCAAGGGATCGACCCTAGAAATTTTAGGTACCGACTTTGATCGGCTTAGCTTCCCCAAAGTAATTACAATGCCGGCAACGGCTTCCCAACGAGTTCCTCGCTGATTGCAGAAAATTTTCACACAATTTTTGGGAGCCCAGCGGAATACCGGATTCTCTGTTACCCCACGATTTTGCGACATTTGTAGATTTTTATGCGAATTTATCCTCTGCATTAGAAAATATAAAATATCTATAGATGAACAATTTCTCAGTTATATCCGCACTGTAAAAACCTACATATAGATATACATAGCATGCATTAACGCGTCCCGAAGACCTCGGTGGTTTTGTGGCTCGTTGTATGTTGAAATCAGTTCGAAACTGCTTGTTTCATGCACAATAGTGCTTGCTCGGCGAATCACTTATTGGACAATGAGTTGTAGAGGTAAAATGGTCGTTGACACTTTCAGGTCAACACACCTTTTATCGCGCAAGAATTTAGATGAATCATGCGCGAAAGAATCCTTCTAGCTTCGAAAGCAACGTATCAAATATTGTTTATTCTTCCTTGTATATTATACGGTCTTACGTTCTATCTTTATCTCGTACACAGTCGTAAACTAAGGGAATATATATTTTCATTTCCAGGTAGGATTCAAGGGATACGGCTTAAGCCCGGAAAAGGTGGAATCCGTAGGTATGTTCGAGTACGAGGGGAAGGATTACAAATTGAGGCACGGCTCTGTGGTAATTGCTGCAATTACTAGCTGCACCAATACTAGCAACCCCAGCGTTATGCTCGGAGCAGGTAAAAAACCGTAGAATCTTATTTCTCGTAAGAGTTCAGGGGGAATTAATAACTTTTTCAATTTTAGGTCTTTTAGCGAAAAGAGCTGTCGAAGCTGGCCTGAGTGTCGCGCCATATATAAAAACATCGTTGTCCCCTGGGTCAGGGGTGGTCACTTATTACCTGGAAGAGAGCGGTGTGGTACCTTCCCTGAAGGCTTTGGGTTTCGATATTGTCGGCTATGGGTGTATGACTTGTATCGGAAACAGTGGTCCTCTCCCCGAGGCGATTGTCGAGACCATCGAGAAAGTAAGAACTTTGAAAATACAGTACATTGAAATATAAAATACAGTATCTGAACGCACTTTAACGCGGTATAACTTTTTTATAATTGTACCAACCGAGATCTGATGTGTCGTAAACAATTAGAAACACATTGGTTTACTAAATGACGAAAAAGGTTTTCCAAAAATTACAATTTGCAAGGTTGCAATTCAAAAAAGCGTTTTTGAAAACCTTTTTATTTGGTCCCTTAACGAAAATTCCGGATTTTTCAAGAAATTATTATTACTTTTTGACTTCTATTCATAATTTTTGCTATTTTTGTCACTGAATATTGTTCTTCCAATTTTATTATAGCGTTAATGTCACACGCGTTCAATCTCTTTCCGCGACCCATTTTTGAAAATATTTTGCCTTTTTTAAACAGATATACAACACGCGATAATATCACGGACTTTATTAACTATGTTCTGAGGTTGATGTTCGCAATTCGCGAGTTTCAGTGTAACTGGTATACGTACGTAAGGGCACACTTGCGAACCACAATATTTACGTTTTCATTTCTAGAATTCTGTTGAAGTAAATATTGTCGATGATATTCAGTACATTGTACACAGAGGCATTTCAAAATATGTTGACATATTCAAATACTCATTTTCTTCAGTTTATTCTACCAAATGAGAAAAAATAGACGATGTGATATCTTTTTGTCCGGGAGTGTACGACATTACATTGATTTCATATCCACATAAATAAAATAATCATATATGTAGTATGGAATTGTTCTAGATCGGAAGAAATGTTTAATTTTCGAGTTAAAATAGCTCCAAGTGCAAAGTCGGTTGAAGTCGTCGCGTTACGAGACTCACCCTGTATATCCTGGTTTACTTTGTCAGTTTGAATCTGAAATGTACTTTTTCTGGTATTAGAACGAGCTCGTTTGCTGCGGCGTACTTTCCGGCAACCGTAATTTCGAGGGTAGGATTCATCCTAACACAAGGGCAAATTACCTAGCGTCACCGCTCCTGGTAATTGCCTACGCCATCGCTGGCACGGTGGATATAGATTTCGAAAAGGACCCATTAGGTAAACGATTGTCTTAGGGAAATTTATGAGTCGTTATTAGTTTTGGAATGACATGGAAAACTTTCAGGTCGCCGTCCGGATGGTAGTCCGGTATATCTTCAAGATATTTGGCCTACCAGATCAGATATTCAAGCAGTCGAACAGAAACACGTGATCCCGGCAATGTTTAAAGAAGTTTATAGCAAGATAGAAAAGGGCAGCTCGAGCTGGGCGAATTTGTTAGCGCCAGAAGGCAAATTATATCCGTGGGATGCACAATCCACGTATATCAAGAGCCCGCCATATTTCGAGAACTTGCAAAAGGTGATTGAATGAAATATTAGGTTGTCCTACAAGTTTCTTTCACTATGTGCACATTCCATATTGTTAGATAACATCAGCATACACAAACAACACAATCTTCTGTTTGTTAATGTTTTATTATTCCTTAAACTTCCCCTTTTTTAACCATGCCATTGATTTTCTTAAAAACTACTTTGAATTAGCATCGTGCACATTAAAACGAACTTTTTGGGATAACCTAATATTCGTATAAAGCGGCCCCTAGAAGTTCAATAATATTGACGAGGCGCGTTGAAAGGGCATATTAACCGTTTAGAATATATTGAATATATTGAACCGTCAATATATTGAAGCATATTGATAGAAATTTTGATTGAAGCGCATTGACGGGAGACATATTGATGTGCGCATTGACGTTTAGGAGGTTTATTGTCAACATTTCGTCAGTCTCACTAGACAGTGATCGCCACCTCGTCACAAATGCGTCACAGTGCGTAGTCGCCGTATTAATAGCTAGAGTGATGAAATTATTTAAGCGTATTGACGGGAGCTTCAATATTATTGTCAACCTACATTGGCAATATTATCGAACATCTAGGGGCCCCTTTACGTTTTATATTTGTGGGCTAAATTAAACAATGCATTTCCTTCAGGAATTACCAGCAATAACACCTTTGAAGGGAGCAAGCGTTCTCCTGAATCTCAGCGATTCTGTTACAACGGATCACATCAGTCCAGCTGGCAGCATTGCTCGTAACTCTCCGGCGGCGCGATACCTCGCGAATCGCGGGTACGTTTTATTTATAAATTACTAGACAGCGGATTTGATGCGTTTATCACAAAAAAGAATGAGCAGGTGTGATTTCAAACACGAAAATTCATTAGAAAAATTTAAATGATTACTCCGATATAATTTTCAACCTATTAACTTTAACTCGAAAGTAAAACAGTTCTTCCACGCGAACTAGAATAATACAATTCTATATTAATTTTCTTCTTTTTGTGAATATAAAAAGTTTGATATCATACCTCGTACAATATGTACTTTAAATGTTAAACGTATTAACAAGGAAAATAAATTTCCATGTCACCCGAGTTTGCTGCAATTCTGATAAAGAAAAAATTTCATTTAGCATAAAGCTCCGCTGTCTAATGATTACTTGCTAAACATTGTCGCAGGCATTTATTATATTTTATTTTTGGCTTATTATTAGCCTGACACCGAAGGAATTCAATTCTTACGGATCGCGTAGAGGTAACGACGCTGTAATGGCTCGAGGCACGTTCGCCAACATCCGTTTGGTGAATAAATTTGTCGGTAAACCTGGACCACGTACAATTTACATTCCTACTAAGGAAGAGGTGTGTGATAAATTACAGACGAATAGAATTCTCTCTATCGGAATTATACATGTATTTATACAATGATTAACCGACTTGCAGATGGACGTTTTCGACGCCGCTGAAAAATACGCGAAAGATCAAACGCCTTTAATCATTCTTGTCGGAAAAGAATACGGATCTGGATCGTCTAGGGATTGGGCTGCGAAAGGACCGTTTCTTCTTGGGATTAAAGCAGTTATAGCTGAATCTTACGAGAGAATACATAGGTAAGCACTCCCTAAGCATTTGTCAGTGTTACGTACAGTGACTCCCGCAAATATTCGGACACTCTTAAAAAGGCGATAATTTTTTTAATATTGTACTATACGATTTGAACTTTTTTGGGAAGCTAGAGCAATTAGTTTACTACAGGATGTGCAAAAAAATTTTTCCAAAAATTGCAATTGATAGGAATTATAGAAAAAATACTAAAAGTTGCATTTTACAACTTTTTTATGCAGGCATATATTGAAAATTTAAAAAATACGTTTTGTAGATCTATGTCAATTATATGCATTGTGAAAGTTTCATCGAAATTGGTTGATGAGAAGATGTAAGAATCTGCAGTTATAGGCCGAAAATCGTGAAAATCTGCAATTCTTACCATCTTTAAATGTTTGTAGCTCATTGCAACGTCGACCGATTTCGACGAAATTTTCAGAATATATTTAATTCACAAAGATCTACAAAACGTATTTTTTAAATTTTCAATTCCGAACAATTGAAATTTTTGGAAAAATTTTTTTTCACATCCTGTAGTAAACTAATTGCTCTAGCTTAAAATACTTATCGCCTTTTTAAAAGTGTCCGAATATTTCTGGGTGTCACTGTACATATAGCAAATCTGCAAATTGTCGATATTTCAAAACGTCCTTCGTGATTTTTGCCAGAGCTTGCAGTAATAAAAGTGCAATAATCATTAGGGTACGGAATTTTCGTGAACGTGATTGGAAAGGTTTTACTGCCATACCTGTAACTTTCCAGGTCTAATTTAGTAGGTATGGGTATTATCCCGCTGCAATACCTACCTGGACAAACTGCAGAGTCTTTAGGACTGACCGGGCTCGAGGCATACGATATCCCTATCCCTGAGAATTGTCAGCCTGGCCAGAAGATTACCGTGACAACGAACGATGGGAAGAAGTTCGATGTAATCGTACGATTTGACACCGAGGTCGATTTAACGTATTTCAAAAACGGCGGTATTCTAAACTACATGATTCGGAAAATGCTCTGACGGGTATAGCGAACATATAAATGAAATCTGAATTATTCTAACGCAAAATGTTACTTAACGAAATACTTAACTTTGGTTTTGGACTGGCAACATAAGATGTCTGAGTGTATATCCATATCCTTTATACATATATATATACATATATATATGTATATATATTTATATATAGAGAAAGAAATGATTTAGAACGAATACGATACTGCAGTTTAATTACGAGACATTAGCGGATAAAGGAACAACAATAATGAATTATGCTCGATAAATATATATTTAT
Organism: Lasioglossum malachurum; assembly: GCA_028455605.1. Classification (NCBI taxonomy): domain Eukaryota; kingdom Metazoa; phylum Arthropoda; class Insecta; order Hymenoptera; family Halictidae; genus Lasioglossum; species Lasioglossum malachurum. The sequence goes on from CM052311.1 coordinate 11,895,052, forward strand.
TTTTTAATATTACAAATTCTATTAGAGGAAATAGTTTTATACTTTGATATATCTTATACAAGAAGGTTTAACGTCGTGCTTTAGCAGTTCGATTCGTTTACAAATTTACACAGTAAATAAATAATGTTCATCTCTTTCGATCAAGTCGAATCTTTCTTTTCTTTTTTTACATAGATTTTTTAGCCGTCTTTGAAATGAGTCGCGGGAAAAATGAATATTTGTTAAACACAATAAAATATTTATAAATTGTTTCATTGTGACTCGCTTTCTGGCTTTCGAACTAAACCCTCCAGACACTTCACAATACTTTACATTCTGAAAACTCTCAGTTTTACCCAAATCCTGGTTTTGTTTTGTACAATTTTTGTCGAGATTTTTCGAATGCGTAATCAATCGTCTAATCGTCGTTTGTGCTCACCTGGTTTGTCTTTATTTAGTGATATCTGAGGATATTTTTGTAATTAGTTTCTTTGTACGAATAACCTGAGAATGTAAGTTCTACTAACTGCTGATCCGTGGCTCCGTACAAATGAGTACTGTCGAAGGCCAAACAATAAACAGGGCTTGACATTCTACTAAGATTCATGAAATAAAGCTGTAAAGAAAATACAAGTATCGTTATCCGGTGATCAAGGCATCGATAAATGCTATTCGACTTGCATACGGATACAAACTTGTAAATAGTTTTTCTGTCTTTGATCCCATAGAACAGATTTGCAGTTAAATTGAGTTCCAGTAATCATTGTATTGTAATAATCTGACGATATACAATACACAATTGCGTCAGTTGGGTCTGCCCACGAATATACGCATGTTCCAGTTCTAAAGGAAACAATAAACTAAAGTTTAATGTAACGTTATATTCGTAAATACGAAAATTTCTTGTCGAGCTGTAAAATTGGCTTACATTACCTCAGATCCCATTTTCGAATGTAAGTGTCGTATCCACAAGTGAGCAAAATTTGTGGACTGTCCCAAACCATGTCTAACACCCCTGCGCCTCTTCTCCAATTATGTTTTAACATATCAGTTTCGCTGTAACTAAAATCTTTCTATTACACTATTGAATCTGAAAGTATATATTCATGTTTATGCATTATTTATTTGAACGCATTTCTGTTTTATGAAAAAGCGTAACGCACCATTCGAGATCAAAAATATGAAGAGAAGTTTTCACGCTATTTCCAGCTGAACCTACGGCAACCTTTTTGCCTGTCGGATCTGCAGAAAGGGACCAAACTCTGTCTGCGATATTCAACGTCGCCAGAGGTACGTTTCGAATTCTCTCTCCTACAGGTCTCCAAATCTAGATAACAATTTATAGCTTGACTTGGTATCGCAACACTGATAGTTGGAGCTCGCTAGCTAGGCTTATAATTAGACTGTGGATCTTTATGCATTTATTATGGCTTCTAATAATTTTCAAAAAATGCTGGAATATAAAATTCCATAGAATTTAGTACGATTTTTATTGATTCCAGAACTACAAAGACTACTATCACTGAAAATAAGATTCTATTAGGTTGTCCCAAAAGTTGGTTTTCGATTCATGCACATAATGCAAATTCATGTTAGGAAGTACAAAAACATTAACATAAAGATTGTTTGTATTTATTTAGCAACATTAAAAGAATGCACTCCGAAAGAAACTTTTGAGACAACCTAATACATGATTCTGCTTTCTTAAAATTTGCCTAGAAAAATTGAAAATTCCATAAACACACCCACAGTCTACTTATAATATTTTTAGAGGTGTGCAGAATCGGGACGGGTTCTTGAACCTTATGGTTCTCGCACACTCAAATTACCTTCACTATTCCATCTCCAGAACCAGATACAATTGCATCACAGGTTTCATCCACTGCATTCACATCGCAACTATGAGCTCTAGGAATACTACAATAAAAGTCTATACATTCATCGCTCCTTGACTTTCTCCAAAATTGTATACTACCATCCCTGAAAAATGTTCCAAGTTTTAATAGACTAGAATGATAAGTTATCCTTTTTAGCGATGATATTCCCAATAACTGTACCTGTGACCAGTGATGATATATTCCTCCCTAACAATAAATTTGCATATATCGCTCCTAATATTATTGCTAACTAAAATACGACTGTTCTCTGGAAAACGGTGATGCACACGTCTGAAACCGCAGAACTGATTTCCACCGCTCCACCATAGAACGTTATTGGTCAACTGAATCCATGGCATAAGCTTCGTTTTCTGCTCTAAGAGGACTTTCTTCTCGAACCTACCGTATTGCCAGTTGTTCGAAACGTGCCATTTTGTACGCAAACATAATAACGGATTGCACCTACGATTCATCGAATAATACTTCTAATAAAAACATTGGGAAAATAATTCTAGGTTTCTAATACATTTATTAATCATTATTTATATAGATTATAGGCAGTGTCATGTAAACGAATGCACACCACGATGTGCAAGGCGCATAAGCGCAAAGAAACGAAGAAGAATCATGAAAGACAAATAAGAATTTGATGAAAATTTCAGTATATGTATATAGAAAAGTTGTTGAAGGAGACGAAACAAGGTGAACTATAACCTAACAGACCTTTTGCGAAACTTTTCCGAAGTTTGATTCGTTGCAACCGGCTGTTTGCTTTTCTTGATCCACAGGGTTTCGCTTTGTACGATATCGTAGAATCGTCTGCATACTTCACTGAGTCGTACCAAATCGAATGCATGACAGTAATTGAAAATTAAGATCAGAACGTCAGTCGGCAAAGTGTCCAAACACCACGCATCTGTCATTTTTGTCGAGCCAATCACGTGACGACCGCGTGACGATCAAGGAAGTTTTCTTTTGTAAAAATTATGCAACAAAGCCATCTCGTGCGTTATCAGACTTCGAAATTTATAGCGGCGATGTCACAATAGCGAGATTATAATTTTCGATTGTTATACGTTTCATGCTGTCTTTTTGTTACCTTCGTAATAAATCTATATACATGCGCTTTTGTTTTTTATTTATTTTCATTATCAACTTACACGATATTCACTGGTACAATTAAGCATATGTTAATCTTGTATATATATGTATATACAGGGTGAGTCTCGTAACGTGACGATTTCAAATAACTCGTAAGTTATTTGTTGTACAAAAATATGTTCAAACAAATGTTGCATAGTTCCTAGGGGTGAGTAATAGCTATTATCAGGAAGCTAGTAGGTGCTCGAACTGACATTCCACAACTTGAATAAGTACAGGGTGTTTCAAAATTATGTCTCCATTTCTGGATCGGTGGGGACTTGTTAAAAAAAAATTTGCTGCAAAATATACCTTGACCTTGAGTTATTTGAGATCGTCACGTTATGAGACTCACCCTGTATATATATATTTGTATCAAAGACTGTAAGTAATATATATATCGTTTATGCAGTACCTATCCGCAAGTATATATTAATTATGACACGATAATTATTGCACAAGTCGTAAAAACTTTTGTTTCCATTGGAAATAACTTCTCGTTCGCCTCTCTTTCGTTACGGTCACGTTTCTGCGACAACGCATCTGTCTTTGGCTTCCTGAGGCGATTTCCATTCTACAGTAATTTTTGTATCTGTAAATAAAAAAAGAACTAATGAGTATAAAATCGTAAACTAATAAGTAGACTGCGGATGTTAGGCGTTTATGACAAAAAATGGGCAAGCACGATTTACCATAAAGTAGTGGACAGATTAGAAAGATTTAAAGACATCAGCTTATTGGTTTCAGCTTGATCAGATAATTAGAAGAAGAATGTATCTCGCAATCGATGCAAAAAATTTTTTATTTTGCATGAAGATCCGCAGCCTACTGATAAGCAAAGATATGTACACGGTGTTCAACGCAATATATTTTTTATGTAAAACAAGTTGAACGACCCATGATATTGTAACTTTTAAACGTGCTTTAGTTTCGAATTACGAATTGGTATAGGAACTATACTTTATGCAGTGGAAGAATTATTTTCATTGTACCTGGCATTGTATGCTTTAAATACATTAGATGTAAAATGAGGTACATTAACGCAGTCACGGCGGCAAGTGATGAAAGTAATCGTAACGTTATAACACCTCCCAACAGTTTGTATAAAATGCCACCTGCGAGGCTGCCGATCGCGAATCCTGAAATCAACCAATTCTATAGTTTTATACTGTAGATTGGAAAGATGATTGAACAGAAAGAATTGCTTACCGAAACCATCATCCATACCAGCTACAATACCTTGAACGGTAGCCGATGTGCCAGGTGGTGCAATTTTACTGGCATAGGCAACTATCGACGTGTAACAGAGAGCATAAGTGGGGCCTTGCATAAATAATTCGATTGGAATTACCCACCATGGAGTAGATGCCAGTGATATTAAACCCAGTCGCAAAGAATAACATACGAAACACAGCGTAAAAGTATATCCAAATCCCAACTTCTTTAAAATTTTACCTGTCCAAAAAAATTCTTATGTATTACACTCGAAGATTTCACGAGTAGGAAATTACAACATTCAATGGGTGGTTAATATGAGACAATACCAGAGAGAGAGAAAAATATCACTTCGCCACCCAAAGTCTCTGCTGCGACAATTAAACCTTCGATCAATTTAATTTCGCCCATATGTCCAGTCGCTATTGCCAAGTCCTCCAAATACCTGTTGAAAATATATTCACAACCCGAATCGAATAATAAAGAAAATTATATTTGATTTCAAACTATTTGTCACCCTGGTATTGTCGCCAGATACAGTGACGAGAAAAAGTGTAAACACATTTCGTTTGTTTTACATAAGACGTGATAAGACAAGCTATTCTTCAATTGAATGATAAAGATTAGGCAATAATAATTATATGGTGAATGTGATAAACAAAACATAACAGTTTATGTTCGATAATATTAACAATATATAGAATATTTTACAAAAATAAGGATTTGTAGCAATGTTTACAATTTTGCACTTTAATTATGCACGTCGAAATAAAGCTTTAAATTAATATTTTGTCCATTTTCCTTTACTTTTTTGTACTGCCTCTAGCCTGCGTGGCATACTATCTATTAAATTTTTAATAATTTCCAGCTCAATATTGTACCATTCCTGTTCTGTTCTTTTCCACAATTCTTAAACACCTGAAGGTGAATTGTCATATTTTGCTAGCCTTCTTTCAACAATCAATAATGTTCAAGAACTCGCATAACAACTGCATGTAATAACATAAACAGAGACGTCCTAATTATGGCGACAACGAAAAGTCTAATACAAAGAGCGGAGCTCTGTATCGTAGAAGATGCGGATCGCAGTTCGAACATCTAATGTAACTTGCTTTGTTTTGTAAGAAACAATTTTTCATTAAAGTTTCGTTTGCACAAAATTTTTGAGTTTGAGATCATTCCAAGGTCATATTGTAATACACTATTGAATTCGTCTCGACATCAGCAACAACCCTATGACGTCCAAAACATATGGCGCCATTTAAAAAAGTCAAGGTGACCTTTACTTTTTTACGTAAAAAGCATTTTTTCACATTTAAGAATATGCGAACATGTAGCTCACCAAGTACTGAGAAACTTTTGTCTAAAACATTTTTTAATTACACTACCGGAAATTCCTAAAAAATGGTGACATAACTTAACGGACACACCCTGTATATTGTTAATATTATCGAACATAAACTGTTATGTTTTGTTTATCACATTCACCGTATAATTATTATTACCTAATCTTTATCATTCAATTGAAAAATAACTTGTATTGTCACGTTTTATGTAAAACGAACGAAGTGTGTTTACACTTTTGCTCGTCGCTGTATATTTCGCAACATCGAATGATGCATCAGATCAAAAATCTTGGAAATGTATAAATAATTACCAAAATAAAAAATAAATTATAAAGCTGTCCAAAATACCGGCGATTGTCGCGAAACAGAGAAAAATAATGATAGGTTTCAACTTTAGAAGTTGAAAAACATCTTTTAATATATTCTCTGAGCCTGCCATAATCGGTAGCTGTAAGAGACATCTTCGATGAATTACGTATATACGTTCGATAAAAGAAATTATAGAATGAAATGAATAGGTTCGGTAATATTACATTGGATACTCACTTTCAACTTCCTGCAGCAAAATATATCAACAAACGAGAAGATGAAGATTAGTAGAAACGCGGGTGTATAAACTTTTATAAGTTTTCCTTCCGACCAATAATCTACTGCGTAACCGGCCAGAAACGCGGAAATTCCAAAACCTATAGTTCCCCATACGCGTTGCCTACCGTAGCTCATTTCACCGCCTTCTCCTAAAAATTAGATTGCTTTGTATTATAATATGATACAGTAAACTATGAGAAACAGAACGCATTTTTTCTTACAAAGTTGTTTCAAGGTCACAGTAATGTAGACCATCAAACTTATTTTTACATGCATTATAACTAGACTGTGGATTTTATGCATTTATCACAAAAATGGGTATGTATAGTTTAAAACAGTGGAGGTATTAAAACGATTTATGGCCCTCAGTGTGCTAGTTTCACCTAATCGAAAGAACAATGAAGTTTTTATTTGGCTCCTGTGTCTTGCAATCAATATAAACATTTTTTATAGGTCAAGAATTCTTCTAATGTTTTCACTGTTTTGAAATTACACCCACTCATTTTTGTCATAAATGCATAAAATCTGCTGTCTAGTTATATAACACCAGAATATGTACAGTGCCATTTAATTGGAACATTACAGCGACCTCCAAACAGTCTTGATTGTGTGCATTAAAGATTATTGTACGATAAATACCTAGTACATCAAAACAAATTGCATCGCTTATACTATTGCACACGTTAAATCCAATGTTTCCGAGGGCCATCAAAAGGATAAAGCCCCAAAAAGTAATGGAAGTATAAAGACAATGTTTGTCGTCAAAGTTATCACAGTTAACAATGCAGTTATCGCTTATAGAGCAATGCGAGGTAGTATTCATATCCGCTAGACACGTGTTGTTCTCGGTAAAGCTTATTTCTCCTTCGATCGCCTCAAACCGAATTGGCACAGAAAAAGTATTATTGGAACAAGTCCAATGGCACATTGTGTACTTTGCTCCCACGCAAAGACCTGGTTGCGCAAAGTTCTTGAATAAATATAAGGTTGTAAGTACACGTTTGAAAATAAAATGTAATTTAAGGGAAACTTACCTCCGACGAGCATTGCTTCAACGAAGCGCAAGACACATTTTCGAATGCGTGGCCTGGCAAAATTGGTCCCGGAAGGGCTGGCAGGAAGTACATGCAGATATAACAAATGCTTGTTGCTCCTAGTAACATCATGAAGATCGTTTTTCTCTTAGAGTCAAAGTAATCCACTAGAAATCCAAAAGCTGGTTTGGCGATTAAGAATAAAATTGGTAAAATAGCTGTGATGCTGCCCATCACTATTGTTGATATTCCTAGCTGTTTTCCGTAGACTGGTAAAAATGGCAGTATTGGTCCCATTGCTGTGCAAAAAAAGCAAAACAAATTAATAGTACAACATAATATTCTATAGCGTTAAAATGATAGTTACAATTACCTGCCATGAAGAAAAAATAGTGTGCCTTCACAGGCAACTGTTTGTAATTCAGCTTCATTTCGAATCTTTCCAAATTACTCGTTCGGCGAAACAAAAATATTTTTAACTGGAGAGTTTCGTTAGGTCGTATCAGTGTACATTTTAAACACTAGTGTCTCCTGAAACGAGAGTATATACCAGAGAGGATATTCTCTGTGTGTATATACACGTAATCTAATGTGCAGTCAGTCTGGCAAGTTGAAAGATTTGTTTCTTACATAAAAAAGATTGTATACCAATCACATTCAAGTTTTCTGAAGATCGAAACGTATCAAGATAAGATATAAATGCGTATGCGAAAGAAATTAAACGGAGATACTATACCGTACATAATATTGATATCGGTCAGAAATATGTTTGCAACTGTACAACGAGTCTTTCGGAGGAATACGAAATTTTTATGATTCGAGCGCGTAGGTTACTAGCTGTCATTGTCGTAAAATTACAACACTTGGTTTATTGACAATAGACGCGACGCGTATCTTCCGCGGATTCATTGTCAAATGTCGACGCGGAAAGTTTTACATACTTTGTTACGTCAGAATGAATTAAAACAGCTCGACACGAACGTACGCATTTCTTCGACGGCAAGCGCGCATCGGGATTTGGGAGAAGTTTTTGGGAGCGAGTCTCGTCGTTGGTCCGTTGCGTTTCCCGCATAGAGCTGTACTCAGCTGCACTGGCCTGTTGATAATACATATGTTCAAGATACTTTCATCCTTGCATCGGAATCGGAACCGGATCCTCGGTCATTCCTCTCGCATCCCTGCAAGCAATTGAATAACAAGATTGTTTTAGACGAAACAACTTTGCTACACGTGCATATGTATATATGTATACATATATATCTATTATTGAATATATTATCAATAGACTGCGGATGTTTATGCAATTTGCAATTTCTGTAAACGAATTTTAAGAAAGTGGAATCAAATAAAATCTTGTTTTCACTGCTAGTATAGCTTTTGTAGAGAACTGAAATAAATAAAAATCGTACTAAATTCTGTTGAATTTATAATACTCCAGCATTTTCTGAAAATTTGTATAAGCTGTAAATGCATAAAGATCCGCACAGTCTAATTATCAACATATATATTATAGTGGCTCCTCTAAAAAAAACGCGATAACTTTTTTAATAACGTATAGTCCAATATTAAAAAAGTTATTACTGTATTTACATACATTGTACATGTTTTCAGCGTAGAAGTATTGTAATATCGGTGATTCGAGCGATGCGACGCAACAATTTAATAAACGCATCGCCGATGAAAATTGTTCAATTTAAAACGCGAATACGAGCTGCCCAATACAGATACCCCTATCAATGGTAATTAAAATTATCTCGTATACGGAGGATCTTGGGTTTCATGATATGCTGCTGATATCAATGAACAATAAAGCGTTTATGCTTTGTGAATCATCGAAGTTTCGTCCTGTAGATTACGTGCTACAATGTGCCAGATTCTGCGCTGGAGGTATACATACCCCCGCATAATAATATTTTAAGTATGTATTTATTTTGATTTTTATAGCAGTACCTATGTATTAAGTTACCGTGTAGCGATGATTATAATGACGAGCGTACCGACCCTACGCGACGGTCGCCTATTGAAAAGGGGGCTATTGAAAATTGAAACCTTCTCACGCCCAGCTTTGTCCGATCCGTCCCAACAGCTGCCTTGGTTTATTACTTTATAACATAGAACCTTCGTCGAGCAGTTTTAGTATGTCTCTTTTGGTCGAGCAGTTTTAGTATGTCTGTTTTAGTATGCCATTTCGAAACAAAGACAGGCGTGAAGATTAATATTCCTGCAATTGTCAGTTAGCGAAAATTGCACTGGCAGCATAGTTGTTTGATAGCGATTAACAGATGACTCGATATTCCATCTGCGAGAAGGAAACGTCATCACGAAAGAGTGCGAGGACGCTGTAGAAAAACAACTTTATTACTCGCATGTAGCCGACATTATGAGCACAGCATAAAATATGTTAAATGTGCACATAATCGCGTAAGACATAAACTTATATAATATATAAGTATACAGGGTGTCTAAAACCACCCGTCCAGGGGTGTTAACTTCTCAGATAAGTATATTCGGTAAAAATGTTTGGAATAAAAGTTGCAGGGATTAATGGAGGACATATGAACATGACCTTGTGTTTGACCTTCGGAACCATTTTCAAGGTTATTTGGAGGTCAGTACGTATTTTTTAAATGGGAACCCCTACTTTTGACTACACGTCAAAACACGTACGTGTCCAAGGATTTCGAGGGGGAAAGAGGGTGGCAGTATCAGTTTTTTATTTCGGTGGCGTTTTCAAGGTCATCTTAAGGTCAACTTTGTTTTTTCAAATGGAAACCTGCGGATAAAAAAGCGCGGATAAAAAAAAAGTATCCAACGAAAATTACTGGTCTTTTTACATACAATAAGATTCCATAATAAAAAATATAGGTTTCCATTTGAAAAAACGAAGTTGACCTTCAAATGACCTTGAAAACGCCACCCAAATAAAAAACTGATCCTGCTACTCTCTTTCCCCCTCGAAATCCTTGGAAAAGTGTTTCACACTTTTTTAATAGCTTTCATACTTTTCGAGATATTCGGCTGGAAAGTTTTCAAATGAACACCCTGTATAAGCACACACACATTTGTACACAATACTCTCTCTCCTGAAATTTTCATAATTATGGGCACAAATATCGTTTCACATTATCGGTATTTCCGATGTCGCTTAGATTTTCTCTCCATTTTTTGTTTCCTCTGAGTACTTCGTCCTATCGCACTGAATTATCAACTTTGTATAACTGGTTTGCTAACTGGTTTTGTTTTCGCGTTGATACGATTTATATGTTGAACGGTTTTCCCGGAAATAAATCAGATTCGATTAACGGTTTCGCGGAAGCCTCATTTGAAATCGACGATACATGATAGCTAATAAGAATCTGAAAACCGTTTTTTAACTTTTCGGTTTTCTTTCTCAAAATTAAATTCCACAAAAAGCGAGGTCGACGAGAAACAAAAATTGATTTTTAATATTTTATGAAATCACAGTATTAGTGTTAAATCCACTCAAGGTTGCAGGAAATAAAATAGGTAAAAAATCTTGATTATTTTAGCGATTGCTAGAAATCTTTGGAAGATCTGTTGCGCAGAATAAGAGAACAACTTCTTCACAACCAAGACAATCGTAATTTCCGTGGATATCGTGAAATCGTGATTTCACATTCGAGCGGTTTCGTGAGAAACCGAGTACTGTAGACTCATCAGGAAACTACGCGGAAAAAATGAAGAGTACCGTGCTATCCTTAGAGGCCAACCCGTATCGACTTTATCCACGCTGTTTTTCTGCATTCTACTTATTTTATAAAACTCTTGTCCGATGGGCTGCTAGTCTATCAATTTACAATTCAAATGGCCCCATGATGGTTACATTCAAGGACCTAAATCCGGGTTCTATTTCTATCATGCATTACCGTTATACTAATGTTTCCATAACGTGCTCAAGAACATTTATGAGAAAAGTGCACAAATGACTTCCACGAGTTCGGTAGTTCTGTTAACACAGAATGAAAGAAAAGATAATTTAGTTCCTCATTGAATTGATCGGGCGCATAGTTCGTAGAAAAGATTGTATCGATGACGAGCAAAGATGCAAGGCGATCGTATAATGCTAGATCAGAGTATGTACTCCCCGAAAGCAACCGGAGCGGAGGTGTAATGAACCCTTACGTCAATAACCAACATCTTCTACGAAATTCAATGTTGTTACACTTTATAGTTTCAACACGTATTTGTATACATACTTCAACGTAAATTAATCTCTGCGATCATTCAAGATCATAAAGGTCTACAATAATTTTGCTATTTGTTAACACAGAGATATTAAAAGAAATTGGAAAATGGGTACCTAGGTACCCGATTATATCGACATGTAAGGGTTAAAAACGTTTCTCCAAAAAGGATTTGAATCCAATCCCGGTGGAGACTCAGCCTTCTACACACACACGCGCGTTTATTACGCAGTCGCCTCCCACCAAGTTAATTCCGGTTACCTAGTGGTCTTTCGGCTGCATCAGCAGCTACTGGTCGTGTCAGATGAACTTGTGCAAGTCCTCAGTCTCCGTGAACTTGTGCGGTAGCGTGAACGTCGGGAGAACGTCGAGGGAAAACCCCTAGACGCCACCGGTTGGATGTTGGATCCGGTGATCGAGGGAGCTGTGATCGAGTCGCTCGATGCCGCGTGATCCGCCGACCCATTTCCCATCATCATTCTTTCCAGTTATCTGTCTCCGACCTCGCCGGCTACTTCTGTCCCCTTGTTCGCTATTTTAAACACAGAAGCGAGTCGAGTCGAACCGAGCCGGCTGCGCGTGGAAATTCGGGTGTGAAGGTAATGCCTCGTTGTCGTCATCGTCAAACATAAATGACAAAAAAAAAACCGAGTCGTTTGGCTTCGCCAAACCAACAGGAAGATTTACAACGGCAACAGACACTCCGCCGGTTTTCCCAGCGATATAAATCCACGCGGCACGCTAATTAGCCGACATCTGCGCTGAAACAGTGCGACTGTGTGTCGATTTAATCAACGCAGATTATTGTGCCACGATAACTGGCAATTGCCGGAAAGAGGAGCAATTTTATTTAAGTTTGAAACTTTTCTGAGATTCTCATTCCAGTATGTATCGTGTAATCGATGCAGAACATTTTTATGTTGATTATTGAAATTAATCAAATAACGAGTTTACAGTCAATGGAACAGAAAAGTTAAAGTTCAACGCAGAGCGACCTTTTTTCAGACCTTGTGATTTCCATGTGAACAGTTCTTTCGCGAGAGCATAACGGTTCACTCGCACTTACGCATACACACTGTACGTTGCTGAGAATTTCTGTAAAATGTTCGCGGTGTTTGTTGATCGTAACGCGAAGAACGTCTGGGGATACGCCGCGCACTTTTCATGATCACGAAGATCAACGCGAATCACCGTGTTTGTCGACACCGACGCAAGAAATTTCTATTCATAGTTACTGTACACCGGCGAGAGTGTATTTACAAAAGTATACGCCGCCGTTGAATATTTACATTTGCCTGTGGGAACTTTGACATGGTCGAGAATATTTACGAACTGTTTCGTCGACGGGATATTCGCGTTGCGGCAGACTTAAATTAAGCGAAATTCATGCCGACTCTGATCAGCCGTAGGCCGGGATAGCTGTGCTCATCGTTTTTACTCCTCCTTTTAATTCCCCCCTCGCACGTGATCTTCAAGGATAGGCGAAAGCAAGTTGACCGGCGAGTGCTCTGGGTCTTATTCGACCCCCCCTTCGCACGATGTAGACTGGAAACCCGTTTTTCGTTGCCTAAATCAGAAGTTTCATATTTTTAAAGAATCATTTCCGACAAAAGTTTATCGGTATTCACATACCTATTTTTAACAAATTTTCTTTCAATAAAATTCAGATCACCTCGATCGTTTAAACGTTCAAATTGGTGTTGGGGGGACGAATTAGACGAGCTATTATATGTACTATATTATAGGTTTCGCACGCCACTTTCACCCATTAAGAATATTTAAAATTAGTTATTTATTTAGGATAAATTATATACCTTATAGCCTCAATACTCAATACTTTCATTTTTAAAATTTATCTAAATCTACACACAATTTTTATACATTACAAAGTTAACGAATTGGTAATTACCTTATTTAATAAGTACTTGATGCACATCTTTGCTATAGATAACATTTTGAGTTTCGTAACAATTCATTTATTCCGAAACCTATACTTACAAATACTCGATTTGCAAAAGGGTGAATTTGGAGCGCAAAGCCCGTATAAACCCCAAACCCTGAAGTAACTTTAAAATAATTTCGGTGAAAAACGGCATCTCGGCGCGCTGTGCATCGTGGCGAAACCAGTTGTATCTTTTGTGTTGATCGATTCTGGGGACCGGAGAAGTCTGTTAGAAACGTGCAGGAGAGAGTCGGAGCGGGTACTCGATTTGCGTGTGCGTAACAGCGGCCGTAGACTTGGTAGGAAAACGTTTATCTCATCGGTAGCAATGGGACAGTAACTGTGTTTGTGGAAATGTGAAATTACTGTTGACTCCTCCTCCGTAACGATAGATGCCAGCGTTTGGAATGATCGGAAAGGTCTTGCGGTTGGCGTTCTGTTGAGATCCAAGGTCTGATAAGGGCTCTCCGCTGTTCATCGTTAAAATAAAGGATGCTGCGCGGTTCGACGAAAATGAAGGACCGATTATGCGGTTTTCTCTTCCTGCTTCTGCTGTTTTGTCAATGTATCGACTCGGAAAAGTGTGAGTAGACGCTTATTCTACTCTTTCTTTCTCGGCGAATAAGCTACTTCAACGTTTCCATGCTTTCGACTCTGACCTACTCGTGACCGGAACGGTGCTGAATATTTATTGTTATTCTTGTGAGAACTCTAAAAAAAGAATGTTGAACTTCACGAATCACGTTCCCGACTTTGGTCGACGCGATGTCTGAACTTTGTACAAGACTGCCGACCTAAGCCGGCTGTAGAGCTATGTATAGACCCAGACATAACTCAACACACGGCCGGGTCGTTATAGTAAATTTTCTTCGAGCAATGAACTCGACGCGGTACAGCCGACATCGGACACGATTAGAGCCATTAGATACGCGATTTCCCCTCGAGCGGTCCACATTTCATGGAATCGCGATGTAAAACAGCGAAACGTAACTTTCAGTGAAACTATGCGTCGTGCGAAGCGTGCACACGGCGAAAAATATAGCCCGGTTTTGCCCGCAGTTGGACACCCCCGAAAGCATGGTGGAGTGCGTTATTGGAAATGATAGGTGAGTAGAATCCATCGCTGTCGATCGACAAAGAGGCTGCGGAACTTCAGGGGTGGGAGGTTTGATTTCGAGAAAGAAAATCGGTGGTCTAAGAATAAGGACCAGTCTATTCCGTAGTCTAGGTATTAAGGGGGTAGACTCGTGTTTCCGGGATTGCAGGGGTGCGGTATACGCCTCCTTATTTGTCGATAATGCAAGGATGGGGTTTTTCAAAAGTCGCAAAAGCGCTAAATAAAAGATTAATCTAGGCCGCGATCGCCCTCGAAAGTTCAATTTTTACGTTTACGATGCGTGATTTGCATTATTCGGAAGCATAAAGCTGCGACAGTTACATATATGTATAGTCTAGATTGATTTTTTACCTAGCGATTTTGACTACTGAGAAAAAGCTTATCTTCGCATTATCGAGAAATGAGAGCGTGCATCCCGAACCCTTGCAATTCTGGAAACGAGTCTAATCAGGGGGATTGAAATTGCGCAGATTCAATTGTCTGCGGCGGCTGACCACGGGCACAGCCGATTTCACGGTCCTGGAACCGGAAGATCTTGTGGCGGCGTCTGGGTACAGGGAATACAATATTCTAGTCACCAATGAGCTAAGACTATTCCAAGCGGGTAATTATAAAATGTACATCATAGAACGATCGTTCCCATCTCTGTGTTTTTGTTCGTTCATATGGAAAATCAACGTTCTCCGGTAGAAAAGGAACGCTTCAAGATGGTCGTTCTAGTCAACAAAGATGTGAAGAGCATATGGAACCTTAAGGGTAAACGTTTCTGCCATCCTGGACTCGACACCACAGACGAGTGGACCAAGGCGTTCTCAACGGTTAATATTACTTCGAACAATACAGGGTCTGTCCGGAAAGTAATGCGACCACGTTTAAAAAAAGAATCTATTGAACATATAAGTACAAACCTTTACAATTCTTCAAAGTAGGACTCTTGAGTGTCGACACATTTTTTCCAACGCAAATTCCATGCTTCGTATGCTCCCTGGAAGGCGTTTTCTGGAACCTCTCGTAGTACCCCCGTCGCAGCCTCGTCGAGCACTTGCAACTAAAACTTTTCCGTAGGCTACGGGGAAAACAGTAAATGGTACTTTTTAGTCGGAAGTGCTCAAAAGACTCAAACAAAGGATCAATCGCGTCAGAAAAGAGATGGCCGCCAACTGGGGGCTTCACCACGACAACGCGCCCGGCCATACCTGCCTGCGAGTCCGCGAATATCTGGCGAAAAATAAGATCACAACACTTCCTCAACCCCCGTACAGTCCAGACTTGTCTCCCGCCGACTTCTTCTTGTTTCCAAAAATTAAAAATATGCTGAAAGGATGCCATTTTGAAAGCGTGGAACGCGTTACAGAGGCTGCGACGAGGGTACTGCGAGAGGTTCCAGAAAACGCCTTCCACGGAGCATACGAAGCATGGAATTTGCGTTGGAAAAAATGTGTCGACGCTCAAGAGTCCTACTTTGAAGAATTGTAAAGGCTTGTACTTATATGTTCAATAGATTTTTTTTTTAAATGTGGTCGCGTTACTTTCCGGACAGACCCTGTATATATATTAACCTCTACGATTGTTCTAATCGTTTCTAATCAACTGAAGAGACATATCGTTTCATTTAACAGTACTTCGACAAGTGGATAGTTACCAAAGAATGCAATCCCGAGAAGACGCTACTGGAGGACAGGATATTCGGACTGTCGAACTTCTTCGAAGCAGCTTGTATCGCCGGCCCTTGGTCCCCGGATACCGCATTCGACAACAAGCTGAGTAGGTGTTTTTCGCGCGACGCGTCACGTCTTTCGCTAACGATCTTTCTTATCTCGCAGAATCGAAGTACCGGAACCTCTGCGCCGCGTGCGACAATCCTCTTGGTTGTTATTCAACTGATAAGTATCACGGTCGCGAAGGTGCTTTAATGTGTCTCACTGATAACGCGGGCGATATCGCATGGGTCCGATTAGACGATGCTGTGGAGCACTTCAAGGTAAGATAATTATTGGGCATGCGATGGAAAACCGTAGACGGTGTATCTGGCCCACTCGAACGACCTGTAATGAAAATTTTGGAAAGATTGCGAATCGATGACACTGTATATGTTGATACAGGAGGAACACATCAACAAGGATGATTACAACTATCTTTGTCTCGATGGTACTGCGAGGTCCCTGAAGAGTTCACCGTGCCCATGGATCACAAGACCATGGCCCGTCGTCGTTGCTAGAACGTTAGTATAGTTTCCTGTGGAGTTGCGATTCATCGATTTTACTTACGTTTGCCAATCAACGTGATAACAGCGCGAACGTTTCTAATCGGTTTGGCGCACGTTCTTCCAGGGAGATAGCTGAGAAGGTCGAGAAGATGATGACCTCGTCCTCGCAGCCGCACTCCAGCTGGATTCTGCACGATTTGCTGGAGAACTATCAGACGACGCCGGTGAGCATTGATACCCTAGAAACGCCGGAAGACTTCTTAGTAAAATGTAATTAGTTCATGTAGAAATTCAGGCTTACTTTGCTACGCTTCTATTCTGTATCGAATTGGTAGAGTGGCAAGAAAGTACAGCCAGAAATCTGACAAAACTCGCTGCAGCGTGTTCGTATACGATCAGAGACTAAACTGGCTGTACTTTATCAATAGCGTTGATCAACGACAACACGCTCTGATTCAAGTACACGCATTCAATTGCAGTTAGCGGTTTCATGAGCGCGAACAGCCGCGCGAAGTGTCGGCCGTCGAGGAGAGTGCAATGGTGTGTTGCCTCGAACTTAGAGGACCGGAAGTGCCGGTGGCTCAGAGAAGCATCTTTCGTTTACGGCGTGGAGCCATCGATTTCTTGCAAGCAGGAGTCCTCGAGGGTAGCATGCTTGAAGGCGATTAAAAATAATAAGGCGGATCTATTCGTCGCTTTGCCACAGGAGTTGTACGAAGCCAGAAAGTGAGCGAAGATCATTCAACTTTCTGTGAGAAAGCTGTGACCCCTTAACATGTAGAGCCAGCAGTCTCCTGTAACTTCAATTTTCTTCTAACTTCTACTATTCCTAGAAAAAAGATTGTCAGCGCGATTCTCTCTGAAGATTCTTGAAAATTTGAAAATGATACAGAGTACCGTTTCAGGATGGGGCTGGAGACCATCGTGCAGGCTGTACCCAAGAAGGTCAACCAGTTCGATCGAATCGCAGCGGTCGTTAAACAGGATTCACAGTTCAAGAGCTTCAGGGACCTGAGGGGAGCCAGGGCATGTTTTACGGGTTACAAAGATGTCGGTAAGGATAACCGAGCGGTTAAAATGAGAATGCACATCCCGGACCCTTGCAATTCTGGAAACGAGAATTCTCGCCTTACGCGTTTCTGCGTAACGGGCGTCAAAAAAATAAATCGACATCCGACTTGATATTTTGTAGCAACATACATACATTATGTAGTATACAAAAAATGTAATTTAAGCTGCAAGGCGGTGATCAAGTCTAATCAACTGTCTTCCATTACAGGTTGGTACACCTTCCTCTCTGTTCTACAGAACATCACTGGAGGTAGACCGCAGTGCTCCGATCTGGAAGCAGTTGGGAACTTCTTCTCAGAAAGCATCGTTCCTGGTTTGGCTGACAGTCAAGAGACAATTCCTAATAATTTATATACAACAGGTAAACAAAACACGTGTTATAGTACTTACATAGGAACATAATGTCTGTAACACTGATCAAATAATACCACATTGAATTTACAGCAGGCAATGTTGGAGACGATATCGGCGCCTTCCGGTGTTTAGAGTCTGGTAATGGGGATGTGGCTTTTGTCAATCTCAAGAACATCCAGAAAAAGATCGGTAAACGCGGGTTTTAATAAATTACGTAGCTATTAAACAACCTGAAGAACCTTTTAAAAATCTTGCCTTAAAAAACTGCATAATTGTCATAGGTAATTTAAAATCGGAACCTCGGGACGATCATCCCAACAATACCGGCTTCCGCACCCTGTGTTTGAAGGATACGGACGAAGCGGACGTGTGCACTCTTTCGTGGTCCCCGTTAAACGCGGTAGTTCTACCTATAAGTATATTTCATTGTGTGGAAAGTTCCGTGACGAATCTAATAATTTTCGTATTAATCTCAGGTGGTAGTCCATGAAAACTTGACGGAGGTACGGCGCGAGGACATTTACATAATGCTTTTGGAAATGAATGATCTCTTTGGTACCACGTTCAAAGGTCAGGTGCCAACGTTCTCCATGTACGGGATATACGACAAGAATAGCAATGTCATATTCTCGGTACGTACAAATCTGTGAACTTATAACGATCATTGGCAACCGGTTTTTCAAGTTTCCAATTTGAATTTGAAACCTCTGAGAGACCCCGGTCACCGACCAACAAAACCGCGCAGGCGCATCTAAAAATAACTGCGCAGGTGCAGCTAAAAATAATTGCGCAGGCGCATCTAAAAAAACTGCTCTAACGTATCTAAAAAACTTTAATATTTTAAACCTCAAAAACCAACAGTAAAACGTACGAGCTTATGTTATTTTGGAAGGCAAATATTCATATATGTATATGTGCCCATAATTACGAAAGTGGTCAAAGTCAAAATTAAAAAAAAGAATGGGTCTATCAATTTTATTTCACATCCTACATTATTTTAAGTAACTTTTACGATATTGTGAAAAAAATGAACCGTTGGATAGTGCTTGTTATTTCAACATTATATGGAATTCACGAACAAGAAATATTATATGACTTACACCACTTTCATGATTATGGGCACATACCTATAGCATATTATTTCGGAAGTAAAATGTTTGTAAATATCGACGGTTAATATACGTACAATATACTGTATACATAGCGAAACTAATCGTCGTCGTCACTGGAGTTTTCGCACATGCAGTCTAAAGGCCGTTCGAGAACGGTTACTTTTTCAAAGAACTTGTCATTCTGTGACACGCCATAATATACATAACCGTACCGGCAAAAAGCCCAGGGGAAATGCATGGTTTTGAATGCAACGCAAGGATCGCCTTTCGCGTTCACTGCAACGGCTGCTATATGAGCTTCACCTGTCTCCGTGTGCAGATTCTCCAGTTCTGTGTTCAAAGAATAATGAATCGTTGCATCTCGGGGCATTCTTTCGATGATTCTTCGTGCCGGTGCGTAACAGTAGATGCAAGTATCGTTTCCGGAAACGGAAACGCAGCCATGTTCGTTCGCGAACACTCCGCAGCCAATCACCGTGCCTGTTGCGCTTATTAAGCCAACCGGCTTGCCAGGTTCTCCCGCCGTTGAAGTGCCGCTTGCTAACCGCCTTTTTCGATCGTACGCGACAGCACCGGCAGCTCCAATCTACATTCGTATTTCCTACCTAATTATTTGGGTACTATTTTCCTTGATTTATTCGGTTTACGTTGTAGTTTATTAAGGCGATAGACTCGTTTCCAGAATTGCAAGGGTGCGGAACGCGCGTTCTTATTTCTCGATGGGATTTTTCAGTAGTCAAAAGCGCTAGATAAAAGATCAATATAGGCCGCGAAAGTCCTATTTTTACGTTTACGAGGCGTAATTTGTGCATTATTCTGCATTATACTATCGCTATAATTAACCCTTTGCACTCGAGTCTATTTTCACTTAAAAATTGAACATTTCTTTCGACCTAGAATATTTTCGTTCACAATGATTTTTTAAATTTGGTGGATAGGAAATTGATATATAATACCTCATACAATACTTAAATTTTTAATAATTGATTAGACATAACATATCTAATGATGTAGAGAATACTCTTTCTCTCTCTCTCTCTCTCTCTCTCTCTCTCTCTCTCTCTCTCTCTCTCTCTCCCTCTCTCTCTCAGAGTCTCCACTCGAGTGCTAAGGGTTAATTCAAGTACTAAAATGAAAAATGTATGTAGACGCGGCGAGACATGCCTGCAAAGTCAATGGCTCGCCCAACAGCTCGTCCGAGTCAATCGAAAGATCGTAAAAAGGTTGTTCCTCTTCGTCCGGCCGTACAACCACGCAATCCGGATCGCATACTTTCCTCTTAGATTCTTTCCACTCGGTTTCACCCAATTCCGAGTCGCTCGCACGATTCGTACACGGTTGGAGGGCTTCTTCGGTCAATTCCATCGATATTAACGAGTCTGTGACGTTTAAACTACCCGGGCAAAGAATAGGCACTCCGTTATCCAGCGCGAACTTTTGCGCGCCATTTTCAACTATCAGTATATGCTCCGTCTTCTTCATTACCATTCTCGCTGCAAAGTTCGTCGATTTTATCCAATGTTTTCGTCGTATTCTCGCAACAAGAATGTAACACAAACCCAGAGCGATTGGATGTTCTATGTCTCTGACAGCACCCACACAACCAGCATTCTTTGGAGTAACAATAGCGGCATCCGTAACGATTTCGTCGTTGATATCCATTGATCCTCCTCTCGCGCAATTGAAGTACGGTTTACTTTCCATGTATGAAACTGCTTTCTCGACTGCGTGCACCGCAGAACGACCATTGATAAGATCTTTGTACGCCTCGACAGCTGCGTTTTTAACCTACACGAATGCTCGCAGTTATTGTAACTCGGTTACAATATATGTTACGCTGAATAGATCGTTCTTTAGATTGTAGAGATATTTTGTTGTCACCTCGGTCAGCATTCGAGGACGTATTTTCCTCGGAATTTTTCCGGCACCACCATGAACCACTATGACCGGGTCCACGTGTATCAGAGGCTTCTTTTTCTCTAACGTAGACTCGACCGCGATCCTTGCTAGGATCTGGTCGATCCAAGAACAATAATCGCACATCGTTCTAACGTATCACACGCAGTCGTGTCAGAAATACAACGTAAATTTTCGTTAGAATTAGACAAGATCCAGAAACAAATGCAATCATCTTTTCTTGCAGGAGGAAACGCAATACCTACAAACGGACGTTCATCAAATGCACACACGGAGCTACAAAGATATCATCGATCATCTTGTAAAACAATCTCGTTGCAGCGGGTCGAGAAACACCAGTTACCTTTACGGTTATATAATTTCTACATATCTGCTGGTTCACCTTTTGAAGACACTATTGAATGTTTAAATAATAAAATATTCCAGAACCATTCCATCTCTTTGCAATAAAAACTTTATTCTTAATTAAGTCTGTGAAATATAAATAACAGAAACTTATCTTTTTATTAATTACACATTATTTAAAACGGTTCTTACTTATAAAACTGATTTGTATACAATTTATGAGCAAATTTATTCATCTGGACGTGAATACTGTGCAATAAATAATAATACTTTTGTAGAAATCGTGACTTCTCTTTCTTAAACGAATACCATAGATTGAAAATTGTTTCTGGACGGATCAGTACGTTTTTTAGGACTTTTCCTAGTTTGCAATGCTACGTTTATAGTTTGTAAACGGTGATCATAAGATTGTCTTGAACTAAACACCAAGTAAACATACTCCAGTTACTTGCTGAACATAAATATACGTTGGAAGTACATAATAATTCAGTATGTTCTCCGTTCTCCGATAACGATCTCGAGATCGATTATAAAATCGCAACGTATCGCATAAAAGTATTTAATTCTTGCAAATAATCTTCTTTCTTCGAGTGACCGAAGTTTGGTTTTAATTTGTGTATTTCTACATTTCCTGCTTCCGTTCCGAAAGCCTAAAATATGCATTATTGTACATTCTATTCGCGGAACTGTACTATACAGATAATTTATACATACCAGATACTGATGGTTCATGTCTTTCTCAGTTTTGCAAGATGACAATTGCATACTATTTATGGATCCACATTTTCGCATATTTACCGTATGCATTGGGCATATGTCACTGTAACTTAAATCCCATATGTGTATCCTAAAATATGATTAATTAAACGAATTAATTTATGCAGTTCAAAGAAGTAGTTGAAAGAATTTTTGTTTCTTCCGAACACTCCATTACCGCAAATTATTGTCGAGCACGAAAATCGTAAATGGTTTTGTTTTCGACCACTGTAGAGACTTAATACTGTACGCGTTGTTTTCATCTCTCAATTGTAAAATTGGTTTCTCAATGTTCAAACAATGTAACCGAATTGTACCATCGTCACAGCCGACCTGCGATCAAGACAAAATTGATTTAGAGAAATTTGCATCCGAAACGAATATACATATGTATATGTAAATACATGAAAGAAACGCGTGTTTACCAAGAAAAATGACTGTTCAAACGGACATGTTTCTATACAGTTTATGTTGCCGCAGGGACCTAGAAAATTCGATCAAATCAATTAATAATTCACTTACTTACATTCGCAACTCGCGAATGGTATACAAGTATATACGACAACTTACTAGTATCAAACTTTTTGTACATAGAAGGACTAGCTTTGTTACCGATGCAGGTAGCATGCAAAACGTTGCTACTATTAGTGGCAATATAGAAATGGTTACTATCAACACGATCCACATGCATGTCAAGAAAAGCAGCTGCACCGATTCTTCTACAGAGTTAATTGATGTTAGTAACATAAATACACAAGCCGGTACATAGAGATTGTTTAGAAATATTTACTTTTTAACATTATGACACGTCAAAAGCAGTTCTTGACTTTTAACGAGTCTTATACTACCCCAATAAGACAGTCCTAAATCATCGATATTTAAGCCCATGCTGTGTAAAACGCTCCATATAATAACAGAACCTTTTTCATTTAAGCTACATATCTATTATGTCAAGTAATAGAGAAAAAATATTAATATTTCAAAGATTGTTATCGACTAACACAAAGAATAAGTTCAAACATACCTGGATAGGCACGAATTGATTGTTACGTCTTTCGAACGATTTTTCTTCGAGTTTCGATAATATTCGTATTGCAACTATTTGCGAGTAATCAGTAATTATTTCTGCGTTCGCTGTCGTTGTGTAAGTAGGCATTCGTATCGTCCAGTCCAATTCGTTGGCCTTGTCTGCGACTTTAGGATGCCACATCTCGTCTTCCTTCAAATCCCAAAGGCTGATCGATCTATTGTTTAAAATCTGTATTAGCTTGACTAAAATGCAAGGTACGATTTGAAATTAATCGAAGATGACAAATACCCATCCTGCAGTCCAGCAAATACAACATTATAATTTGTTAAGTGGAAAGAACATGCTGTAATGGGGCAAGACGAGTAGAATAGTTTAATGGGCATCGATGGCTCAGCAATATTCCAGACGCAACCGATGCAACAGTCCGTTATATAATCTTGCTTGTTCGATGTCTCAATTTCCTGCTTAACAATTCATTCTGAATTAATCACCTTTTCTTCTATGTTTTAATTCTTTTAAAGCGTATCAATAATTTTCTATTACCTCTTCGGCCGGAGAATGAATGGTTAGCAAGATCTTACTCAAACTATCCGAATAATGAATTATTGTCACTGCTCTGCCAGCCAAAAACGTAACCGAATCTATAGAAAGTTTAACGACACCGTCGCCGAATGCTATTTCTTCTTTGTTTTTGAACACATTCCCTCCGGATCTCCTTTCTTCCAACAGCGACAGCATCACTCTTCCAGCTCGGTTTACGAAATCGTTTAATCTCACCGTATCGAAAGATGGCGATGATAAAGACTTTACAGAATCTAGGTCGTCGATGTCGTTGCCAACACCGTGTTGATCCTACAAGTTACAATACTTTACTATTATATAGTTTCCTATTAACAGCGAAATGCAAAAATGATTTCACAAACCAGACGAAACAAGTCCAAGTCCTTTTTAGTTCGCAAATTGCTTCTACAAGTTATCGGGAATTGAGTCCATTTATTTTTTAACGTGATTTTTTCTGTTTGCGTTTCTACTTCTATATTGTCTTCTCCAGTTTGCGTGGATATCTATAAACAACAAATGGGAATATGAATTAAAAAATCATTATTATTATTATTATTATTATGTAATTCACGTACTTGCTGAGCATTCAGTTTTCCATAGTTTCGAATAAATTCCTCGTACGGTATGGGTGAACACTCTAGCAGAGACCACTCCATGACGTCTAATTTAATCATTTCCAGCAATACATCGCCTCTGCTCACGTTCTTTTTCGACTTCTAAAGGCGATAATTACTGTAGTTACAGTAAGAAGCTGTTATACGTTACAAACATTACCTTCGCTTTTTCAGACTGTTTGTTTTTACGAAAATCGATAAATGAAATTTGCGATAGTGGCGGAGATTTTGTAAAATCACCGGACCGGCTATCTTCGAAGCCTTCATCGGACAATGGTAACGATTTAGTTTCGCCTAATCTGTCCTCGCTATACAAAAAAAAAAGATACTTTAAGTTACTATCCAAATAAATGTTATACCAACAATTATCCGATAAGTGTGCAGACATTTAATGATGAAATGATACAATGATATATAATACACAACCAATTTAATTCTCTTGAAATTTTATGCTAGTCAGAACAAACCTATAAGTTTTGTTAACCGGTTGCCTTAATTCAAGAAGCGAAGATAGTTTTTGATCGTGTGCAATGGATTCTATCCTTGCTGCTCTTTGCCGAGCTTCCGTGAGTTCGTAATGACCAGAATCGTGCATTTGCTCCTCCTCTTTTTGTTGATCTGCGCTGTTAACAACTTTCTGCTGCAATGAAATAATTCGAAGCAACCGCTTTCATCTTCCGTACTGTCCTACAGCGAAGTAAACGATTGTACGTACTTGTTTAACAGTATGCATTTCTATGGGATCCAGCGGAGAATTACTATGAGTGCTTGTTTCCTCGGCAACTTCGCTCGACTCGCTGTCTGTGCACTCTTGAAAATCGGATTCGTAGTCCTGGGAAGCGTATTCAATTCAATTAGTATGTCAAATGAAAATAATTTTACTCGATTATTATATCATACCTCAAAATCATCCTCATAATCATCATCGTTGGCCATCTGATACGCATCGGGTGGCTTCTTCTTACTCTGACTCCTTTGAGTAGAATCTGGTCTGCTCGTAGCCGAATGCAACATTTTTATTTCGCTAGGACTCAACGTTCTCGAGAGTTTACGCTGTCTGGACTTAGATCTTGATTTACTTTCTCCCGTACGATTAGAATTTGTTTTTGCTTTCTCTTCTTCTCTCGGTAGAAATTTTGCACCTTTATTGACCGATTTAGAACTAAGTTTCGTTGAAAGAGACGGCGGCACGTATATCGTACTCGTTCCTCTTTTTTCCGAGTAATTACTCTGCGTTCTTTCAGTAGATGATCTACTGTGCTTTATGGTAGTGCTACTCAATCTTCTTGCAGGATCAGATGTCATTTTTGGTGTTACAGAAATTTTAGGGGAACTAGTACTTAACTTAGCCGCAGATGGCAAACTTTGTCTTACAGGTTTATTTTGCGACGTCCTAACTGTTTGCCTCATACTACTTTTACTTGATTGTACATTTTGCAGCGATCTAGAAGGTTTGCTGCTGTTTGCTATCCTTTCAGGCTTCTTCTCCAACTTGAAGTCAATTCTTTCCGAGCTCTCCGACTCTTTAGAAGACAACGAAGCTTTCAATTTAGACTTACTGTTCGATTGGAGTGCATCTTTGGTGGTTGAAACCTTTCTAATTGCACCCTGAAATGCAGAAATAGTTTCAGTTTTCAAATGTTTTCGATCGATTTCGAATATTCTTCGGCGATTAAATTAAACATTACCACGATGGATGAATCATATTTATGCAACTGTATTTAGTATGCGTGATTATCGTGACATTTGAACGAAAGTCAATAGATTCGAGGTTGACAGTTTAAATGAATGTACATACTTTTTAGAATTCTTTATGAAAATTTGAATGACCCGTGTAGAGTGAACGACGCGCGTATTTCATGTGTGCAGAAATCGAAACTTAGAATCGTTTCTTTTAACGTAGTAATACCTTGTTAGACATTATTCTCCGATTGATCGGTGTTGACAATTACGATGCCACCATGATGTAAACTACATACTGTCATCGTTCTGGCAGCGCTACGCGTTGCATTCTGTCTAACTATGCGTAGTGAACAGTTTTAGTATCGTTTGTTGGTAAACGAGGAAAGAAATGAATCCGTTGTTGTTTTCTGGCGGCATCTACTCAAATCACAGCCAATGTTTGGAAACATTGGGAAAATGTATCTAAATTTTTTAAAGACGAGGTCGCATTAATCAAAAGTCCCCTTTTCCTTAATTAAAGAATCTAAATGACGCCGAAAAAGAAAAGTCGTCGACAGGAAGTTGAGGAACAAGGAAATTCGAGGAAACAAGAAATCGCGTATTTATTTTTTGCTTAATTAAAATGATAAACAGATTAGGACCACGGCTGAAACATACCGAAAATAATCTTCAACGACTGGACCAAAAATCAACCGTGACCGAGTTGGTGTACGAATACTTGAGGAAAGTTTCGCATTCGAACAGCATTCGAAAGCAACGCAACAATGCTTGTTATAAATTTCGCAAAAGCAATAAAAGGAAACGAAGCATCCATACGGGTGATTGTATAACCACAGGTATATTAACTAAAAATTGGCTAATATCCGAATACTATCATTAAGTAGACAGAAACGGACACGAATTCATCCTCTCTACTGTTCCTCTTCGATACATCCTTATTATTCGACGCATTAGCGTGGAAATTGCGCATCTAACGACTAAATTGCACCTAAGACTTTTCTCATGTTTAGAGTATAACGACGCAAGAAATTACATACGGGATGCACTTTCATTCGCCGTCAGTTCCGGATATCTAATACCAGCCGACCGAGCCGGAAGGATCCTTCGACTTTCACCATCTTTCAAACTACATCGCCGATATTAATCTAAAAGTTACTGGACGAACGATCTTCGCACTTCAATTTAATCGAGCATAAAAATCGAAAAGATTACATGGAATGTAAAATAAATTAATAAACTAATTTTCTCTCTAGTTACATTATAAAATGTTCAGATCGCAAAGTGGAATCGTTAATCGATATAAATAATCGGAAATATGAATTTTAAGAATTGTTCAAAATCTGACAATCTTGAAACGATCGTTTAATTGTTCCTTCGTCGTCTGCCTTGTCGCACGCACTCCTCCTGGCAACGTTTTATCCATCGTTTCAGTTCTCGATCGCGCTTGTCGTCATTCTTCGTTCGAACTCGACTACGAGATTCTTGATGAGCATCGTACAAGTCACCCGACCGCGTTCCTTCATTTATAGAATCATCTTCGTCGCTTTTCGCCGACGTTTCCCTCCTGGTTAACGTTTCATGCGCCGCCGTCGCGTCGCCATTTTCTCCTCTTGCGCTTCGTTCTTGAATCCTCGCGCTTCTTCGCCTAAAGTAATTTATGGGATTATACCGCGCCAGTCCTGTGCTTCTCTCTTCACCGAGAAGATACGATCCGCCGACATCTTCCCCGTTTTCGGCTGTGATCGAGCTTTCTTTTCCGTTGTCCGATTTCTCCTACAATTAAACAGATACAAATGAAAGCGACCTCTCAGGGGGCCCGTTTCACAGAAACGAAAGGAAAGAAGATACCAGATACTTCATTTCATTATTGTCACGCAGAGGAAAATGTTTTTCTTACATCCTCGTCATCGCCATCCAATTCAGACCCTTCTTCTTCCTCTTCGCCAACATCCTCTCCCGTTTCTGCATCGAGAATCCTGGTTCGCCTACGACGAGCTCTAGGAGCTCTGGGAGGCGATCTTCGACGCGTCTTTTCCAATACTGTTTCGTCATCGGTGGATTCTTCGCAGATACAATCGTCCTCACCTTTCTTCTGCCGCTTCGGGGCAGCTTTCGGTGTTGAGGATAAAAGGCAGTCGCCTCGTTTGCTCGAACATGTGATTTTGTTCATCGAAATGGCGTCCGGTCCTACCAGGTGGTACTCATTGTCTAGCACTTCCATGACGAATCTATTATGTTACTTATTACTAGATGGCGAATTTTTCAATTTAAGGGGGTAGACTCGTTTCCAGGATTGCAAGGGTGCAAAGTAATGAAAAGATAGACAGAAGATCAGTCTAGGCCGCGATCGCCCTCAAAAGTCCTATTTTTACGTCTACGAGGCGTAATTTGCGTTATTATATACATGCGTAGCTGCATGCTTTCGAATAATGCAAATTATCTATCTAGCGCTTTTGACTATTGAAAAAGCCCATCTTTGTGGATGGCATCTTTGTCCTTTCCAATCCTGGAAAAACGAGTCTACCCCTTTGAAATAGAAGAAGGATTGAAAGAATGTGTTCAAGGTAAGGAGAAAGATGAGTTTGAGGTAACACGGCCGCATTAACAGAGGAAGGCGTTACAATTAACAGGGTGAACCGCAGGCGGAAATCGGTCGATAGATGCACGGGGTCTTCGAATGAGATAAACGGTTTGCAGTTGCCTTGAAACGCGATCGTGTCTCACGCGAGACACATTTTCGCCTGCAACGCGTGCTGTGTTCTGTGTTGTTTCGCCGCTTCGGCTGACGTAGAACTAACCCTTGGGAACAGACCTGTTTCAGCGCGGTCCGCACCTGAGCGCAAAGGTCACCGTCGTCGCGATAATTTTCCACGATATAACCCACTATATCCTCGACGGTGCACGACGGCAGAAACTCATCCTCCGCGTGCTGCAACGATCGCATCGCCTCCATCACCCTCAACGAGAATCTCGACGAGTGCTCCGCGATTCGCATGCAATCGCAAACTCTCTGCAAACATTAATTATCCAATAAAAATCATGATCACCCCTGTCTTTCCAAGAAACGCGAGCGCAACATCGACCGGAAACCACGTCACTCTGCAATGGTACCCTGTCCCCGTGACCTCAACACAATTTCCAATTGATTGCAAATCGCGAGGTTTCCTTTGAAAAGTATTTATCGAGGAAATAAGAATACCATTGCAGAATTGGTAGGCTAATTGTGCATTTTTGGTGGGATTAACTTTTTCCGTGTATGGTGGACAAGGTATTGATGTTTCTTCGCCTAGAGCTTCTTTATCCTCTTCAAGGATTTTGTCGAGCATCTTCGTCGACTCTGCGTCCGACAATCCTCTGCGTCTAGAGTTCTTCATGGTCCCTTTGAAATTGACGGAACTTCGAACAATTTCTCTGTTTGCTGGGAGTCGCGTGAATCTGCAGACTACCATCTGTAGTGATACATCGATGTGAACTCGTGCACGCTTCAAGAATGCATCATCATTGAACTTCGTTGATAATAAAATAATAAAAGCATATTTATCTCCACATACGAAAATAGTTCCTGTAATCAGCAATCGATTACATATCGTCGGAAACGTCCTGAAAATTCGCTATTCTTCAGGATTCATAGATCCACATTTATCACGCGTTTGTCGTTATCGAATACGGTCGCGGACGTGTTGGATCGACGGGCAAGATCGGCCCATTTGTTAAGAGCCTATCGGCAACATCTCGCCTTCATGTTATTACATGAGCTCGGGAAGTTTTCGGTCTGTGAGTGTGTTTACCGCGCGCGGCTCTATCGATTTGCAATTGAAATAACGCTGGCACCAGGCGGTCAGGGGGCGGTGTGTTGAGGCGGCGAGAAAAAAATATAGGAGGAGCTTCTGATCGTGGGACGGGGGAACCTGTTTGCGTAAAATATTAATCAGAGCCAACCGCTGGACGATGTCCGCACATGAAAGCGTTCTCGCTCTTTTCCAATGGACGGTGCGCGCCTCGAACGTGGCTCTCTCTTTGCCAATTGCTGGCAATTATCCGACCGCCGGCATGCTTAATACCGATTCAACGATATTAGAATGAAATTACACGGTGTCCCACATCGATCGACAATATTACTTTCTTTCTGTTGCGGGGTACACGCTGGAATTTGAACTTTCCATACTCTAATATAGCATTCTCCTCTTCCATCTTCCTCCTTTCCAGTGGACTCTGCAAAAATTCGAGCGACGACGGGCACATTTCAGCGGATCTTGTGACCTGCAAAAGTAATTAAGAAAGACAAAATTAAAAGAAATCCTTACTTGCACACGAAATAGCTAATCACAATTGGAAACAGTTGATTTTTACGCAACGAACCCGCGCGACCTTTGCCTTGACGTTCGGACTAAATACAAATTCGTCGATCCCGAAGTGGATTAATTGGAACAGCGATTCTTCAACACCTAAAACTTAATCATTTAGGCTGTTTGGTCCCGTGTACGGCGTGGAAGGCATGCACAACCCTCCGGTTCCCAGGCTGTCGGCAAATTGTGGCATACCGCGCCGGCACGGTTCTTATCCGCACTCGTCAAGGCAATTTTTGGCTCGTCGTTCTTATCGTACGCGAAACAACCATCTCCGAAACGCGAGGGAAAAAAGAGGAAAAGTCGGGAAATCGTCTGAGCGCGTTCTACTTCGTGCAGTTCCTCTTATTCTCCCATGTAGTCTGAAAAAACCTGAGCAACAAGAAAATTTACATTAAATATCCATTGTTTTTACGCAAACGCGTAAGAGATTTGGATACTTTTACGACGATGTAAGATTGTTCATCGAGGCTTCAAGTTGTTCAGCATCATCGTCCCTGCAGCATTAGCAGCGAGATACAATGAACAATTGTAAGGCCTGATTGAACAACTCGAAGAAAGTTCTAAATGGGACAAAGAAGAAGAGAACGATTTTCCTCGTGGATAGGAGGGGAGAAAGCGGAAACGAGGTAACAGAGGAAGAAAACCGCTAATCGGTACACCTGACACCGAACGTACCCCTAAGAGGGTGAGGCGAGACCGTAGATAGGCGAGCGGCGGAACAAGAAAAAGTTTAATCGCGTCTTTTGCAACGCAGGGCGCAAGCGGGGCTGCAAACGGGGCAGGCAGGGTGGTCGAGGCGCGTCCTCGTGACGACTTGATGAGATAACTTTGCTCATGTTGTGAAACAACCGGGCGTCGCGATTCGTGACTCCGTTTGCAAGGGTGAAAGGAAGCTACGCGAAGGAGGTGAACCGGGACGTAGGATAAAATTAAGGGGTAGACACGCGACCCCCTCGCCACCCTGTCGTTCACCGGTGTAGGACACGGTGTTGTGCGTGACACTCGTTGTTCGTGTTGATTCGCCTTGCATACGGAGAACGGAAGTTCCGCCGCGCCGAGCGGAATACTTGTTGAGGCAGAAAAGTAAATCTTCGGATGAATTCCGACCTTTCGAGGATTTCTCTGGGTCTTGATCAGGCCTGGCCAACCCAAATGGTTTCACGGGCTACTTTGATGACGCGTAACGTTACAGCGGGCCGCACTGTAGGTAAACATCCTTTCCAAATATATAGTACAAATACAACATTAATAAAACTGTACTCTTATGCTATGATTCAATATAGTTAACTCTTGAGTCTTAATTAATGAGACATTTGTTTATCCTTTCTTCCACTTAATTTTTGTAAATCTATGTATATTTACTACATATTCGACGTTGCACACCTTAGCCGGTTTTCTAAATTGGCATCCGTTAATGAAGCACGTGATGAACTCATTGTAAATTTCATCTTCGAAAAAAATGTTTCCCCTCGTTGTGCTCGTTGGGCAAAATATCTTAAGTTGGAATATCTCTCGAAGAAGACATAATGCGCCTATTTTCCAGATTGTTACAGTGTTTTCCGCTCTGAAGGGTTGAAGCGAGGCGTTCGCTACGAATATTACAATGATCGGACTGAATTGCAGCAAACACTCTGGGGTATAAAATAGAAAATTATTTAAATTACGTTCACTAATTTTTGTCATAAATGCATAAAAAATCGGCTGTCTAATAATGATAATAATGACGATGCGCTTACCTCGGCTGACCCGGCTCCGAGTAACAGCGCATAAAAAGAGAGAAGGGCGCAGAACTCGATGGCGGGCCGCGACAATATCGTTCGGGTGTGCAAAACCCGTCGCGTCGTTTCCAGGACAGCGATTAGGCGGATTAGCCGCGAGGTCGCGGCTCCTCACGGGTGCTCAAGGGGTTTACGGGGCTCAGCAGGTCACATGACGTGATGTCACGTTACCTGATGGTCGCGGACAGGTGTTCGGGTTCGCACGAGCAGACCAAGCGAGAGAACGCCGAGGCCGACCGATCACGGGGGTGGCATTCGCTATCACGAATCCTAGCCACATAATGATAACGAGCGTCCAACGAAGCGACGAGAACGCCGCTCGTAATGTCGGGACAATCTTGATGATTGCTCTCGCCCCCTTCCTAAAGGAAGAACGCTCGATCGAGCAATCCCGCCACCGGTTTACTCAATCCTTTTACGATCTACGATCTACCGGCCGCGGCCGGCGCGTAATTACTGCGCGAGAAAATAGCTGCTTCCGATAAGCCCTGAAACGTTGAATTACATTACACCGACATCAAATCGAAATGATCAACGCTTCGCGCAAAGAACTCCCGGAGAACTATCCGGGATTATTTTCAATGACAGTAACAATTTCAACCACGAACAATGAATCATGCTCTCAGCAACGTGATCTAAGAATTTCTTTTGAGATTGTTATTTCAAGGAATACTTTTTTGTTTATCGTTGCACGTAGTGTGGGAAGATCGCGAGTGAAATATTTGTCGAGAAATCATTCGTATCGTTTCTTGTTGCGGCACACCTGCCGAACTTACCGGCAGCTAACTGTTGTTCCTAAGACACCTGTACTGCGGCCTCGTGAGATTTCGGCCACATGGCAGAGGCGCATCACCCTTCACTACCAAATTAGATATTACGATAACAAATGGCGTTATTTAACCCGCAATGCTCGCTCACTCCCGTCAGCTTAAATTTGAACTGGCGATATACATACTCCGAATTGCTCGTCTCTTTTCAAGACACGAAACGGGACATGCGGCATCGTAAATCCCCGTTGCACCTGGCAATTTTCTGTGTATAATTGCAGATATGTAATTTCTTCAAACTTTACGTATAAATCAGGAATATTACCTAGCGTTTCATTTTGCTTGGAACTTATTTGATCGAGTCCGCCGGGGTATGATAGATACCGAGAAATTTCCCTGAATATTGTATCGTCGATTTGAATGTTGTTGTTGTTCTTGCACCGTGTTGCAGGAGGTCCGTCTACATCGTAAAGCAATCGATCGTTGGGTCGTTAATTAAAAGGTTGGACGGAACAAACGGAACTGCAACATTGATGAGGTAGACTAAAAACAATTCCAAGTCCGTGCGCGTTCTCATCAATGTTGCAACCCCCCCTTCAGTGTTGGCCGACGTCGTCTAATTTACTTCATAATAATTACCGACCCATTAAACATTTGTGGGCGGTAGCGACGTGTCAGCTGCCGATTGTCCCAGAGACATTAGACACATGTAGCTTTCCGTTTCACGGGGTGGAACGTCCTTGCGTATGGAATCATAAATACGAATAAGCAAAGATTATTGCACGAGAATCAATTACCATTAAAGAACGATTAAGCTCTTGGTTCATCATGATTTTTGAAAATATTAAAAATATTCTTCTGAAAAAAAATAAACCTCCGTTCGGGAAAAAGTTTCAAAGGGTTCTGGAACGATTTTCACCGATCCTAATCTTCGGTCATTCAGCCATGCAAGACGCGAGAAGCCGGGCGACCTGTTATCGCAACGGGCGGCAGATTAAGGTCGTGATATGCTTGGGGGTGAACAATTGCTATTCCCCGGGATTGGTCAGTCCGGCTGGCTTTTGCCTTCGTTGACCACTTGAAGCTCGGCACGGTTGCTCGCCCCTAATGCTCCAGGGGCGGAACAACCGTTCTACACGGTGTTGCGCATGCACCGAGGGGCGGGAATCACCCCTTGCGACGACGAATTGGAAATTCTTCTGGTGGCGAGGTATGCGGCAAAGCAGCACGTGACGCGAAACGTCAACAGGCTCCGGGAACACCGCGACGTAGATAACTTCTACTCTACTTCGAAGAACGTAGCCGAAGACACAACCTTCTTCAAAACTTCTTTGATACCTGCATCGTACAATACCGTTGAAATCGAGCTAACAATTTCTGACATTATAAAACGGACAAAGAAAGTAAATACAACGATAGAAGATCTTATGTTACCAAAGATTTTGTTCGACTCGTTTCAATAACTGGATCAAGATCAGGATGAAATGGAGTCAGACATTCTTCAAGATCATCCAGCTACCTCTCAAGATACTTTAAAATCGGAAGGGTGGTTTCATGTTTTCACCAGTAAATGGACAGTTTGAGGAACATCTCTGCCACATAATTTCATCATCTCTACGGGATTAGTTAGTTTTTTCTATTTTATGGATATTGTTCGGAATTTCGTGAATCTATCAGTGTCCAGAGATATTAGAGGACTCCAGAAGGAATGACCTCCCACGCACCCGCAAGAACGATCTGCAGTGGAAGCACAGTTTCCAGCGCGTTTTCCGCGTTACATCTCTTGAGGAGTTACAGCCTGTTCGCGCCGTCCTCAGGTAATGTACAAAATCATTCAACGATTGCATATTTTATATTATTTCACCTGAAATTATATATTTTTTATTACGCGAATTGAATTTTACGCGTTTATGTAGAGTAAAAATCCTCTTTGTACCTGTTTCATCTACTCCTTTTTGTCATAAATACATTAAATCCGCAGTCTGCTTATCGATAGAGTCTCAATTTTATATTTGTTTTCTACTACGAAGTTTTATACTTCCCGTTTAAGTTGTAAGTACGCGATACAGATTCCTACAGTCACGGACAAGTGAACAAGTTGGTCGATGCGAACATCGATGTTAGCCGATTTCCAAGTGGTTACCGAATCCTCCAGTAGCCGTGATCGTCTAGTGGTTAGGACCCTACGTTGTGGCCGTAGTAACCCAGGTTCGAATCCTGGTCACGGCAATGTGCAATTTGACACATTGTCACGGTGGAGGTTTATTTTTTTTTAACTTTTTCATCGACCGCCTCTACCTCTGCCACACCTATCTAGAGTATCCAATGACAATAATTTATTATTTTATCATTTTTATTAATATTTTTATATCTTCGTACCAAGATTTTCAATTCGGCATCATTTCTATTCATTTTACATGCTGCACATTGTTATATATGATAATCACTATCGAAACCACATATCGTACTAATCAAATAAGTATACGGAGTTTGAAACATGTGTCCTATAAAACGTTGAAAATGTGCGTGTGTAAATACTTTCGAACTTGGACAAATTTCTTTACCTTCGATACACTGAATTCTTCGTTTTCGTTTAACGACGAATTATAATGATATAGCATAATAAATATACTAGGAATAGCAAAAATAAAAAATGAATCGATTACCCCTGGTGGGACTCGAACCCACAATCCCCGGTTTAGGAGACCGATGCCTTATCCATTAGGCCACAGGGGCGGTTGGTACTCAGCATCTTCAAAATGAATCCAATCCAGCTCTGTCCAAATAAAAAGCAATATACTGTTTTGCAGCTATAACACACATTCAAATATAATGAAATCAATTAAATGTCGTAATATTATATAAAATTCAACGTTCCTTGTGTCAATAGAGGTAGAAAAGTCTTGCAGCACTGTCTTGTGGAATATGTGTGTGCCCAGCAAGCAAACGTGCTCGATTTTGGACGGGCAACTGTGCGCGCATAAGTAGTGCATTCTGTCGGCAGAAAGACGGGGCATCAGCTTCTGCCGGGGGCCGGACCGAACAGAATCCAGGACCGAGCGGCCAGCATTGTGCTCGGGCAGCTTCTGCAGGGACCGGGCCGGACGGATGCCCAGTTTTTCTGCCAGGCATATGCGCGCACAGCTGCTCGTTCAAAATCTAGCATCTTGTGCTTCGAGCGACGCGACGTTCGGCCAGTATCAGGGCCGGCGTGACCTTTTTCAGGGCCCGGTCCAAAAATTTTGCGGGGCCAGAATACACATTCAAATCCTTTACTTATATTTTTGTCACACTTTCAAGCTGAATCATCGCTACTAAAAAAATGTCTTGCATCTGTTCATGGTATAATCATTCTGTAAAAAGTTAATCGAAATCGGTGTTTTGTAATTGGGTAATTCCTGGATTTTGCCTTGCCGTAAGAGGGCAGCACGATCGCACTAATGTGACGAATGCCGTTATACCACGGACCTGTGCACGGACCTAAGGACTAAGGACTGAGCGAGCGTAAAGTAGACTTCTGGGTGAGAGCGGGCGTCGAGCGAGCGGGGAGGGATGGTTAACGCCGGCCATCTTGACATGAACAAAATGTGATGCGCTCTATTAGCATGGAACAGAACCTTTCACAATACACACTGGCATTTTTACAAATTAATGTGTATCAACGCGCAAAAAACACAAAGCCACGACGATTCACCAACTTTACCGCACATGTACCGGGCACAAAATGGTTTTGGCGTACCGCGATCGCGTGTATTGTACAGACCACGTGCTACAGACACTACACTAGTATTAAAGTCGCCTATAGATCGCACCACATTTTGTTCATGTCAAGATGGCTGTAGTCAACCATCCCTCCCCGCTCGCTCGACGCCTCCGCAGAATTACACACAGTCCTTAGGTCCGTGTCCATGCGTTATATAGGGCAGCGCTGTGCTGCTCTCTTAGTATGCGGTTATAGTGGAGCAGCGAGGTGAGCTGTGCGGTAAACAAAAACGGATAGTAACGAGAAACAAAGAAACTACATACTTTTTCTTTAGTATGTATCGAAATGTTCTCACGAATGTTGGTTTGTTTTTGCCGCGCTGGTCACCACGCCGTTATCATCGATGCTCGCCGCTCCACTATAACCGCACCCTTACGGCAAGGCAGAATCCAGGATCGAGCTGCCTTCGTGCTGCCGAGCAGATGCCGGATGTTTCTGCGAGCAGAAAGCGCTACTTCTGTTTTGTGATAGATAGAAGTTAGTTCTCTGGTCGCCGCCAGATGGAATACTAGGCACCTTCACGCTTTTCATGACTTCATGTACGCTAAGAATGAGATTGTGTGTAGCAGCGTGTCCATGTACGCGGCGTACATAACTTAGTATGGGCTACACGGACACGTGATGGACAYGCAGCTACACACAATCTCATTCTCACATGTACCTGAAAAGCGTGAAGATGCCTAGTATTCCATCTGGCGGCGACTAGAGAACTAACCTCTATCTATCACACCTTTCCGAAAGAAGAAAAAGTCCAAAGAACACCTCTATATATAATATATGTATACTCTATAATACACCGTGCTGGGGATGAACGTTGAACTGCGTAGCAAACATGACAGACACGCTTTGAAATGGGAAAGTGAAGAAAACACGGATGTGGTCATGCTACAAGAAATCTCGCTGATCTCATCCTCCTACAAATTTTGTACGGCTAAGCACACGAATTAACGAGTGTACGATAATGCTTATGATCCGTGTCCCGTTTATTTGTCACCGCAGATAGAAATCAAGAGTACAGCTTGGTCAACAGGCTTCGTCAGTTTCCCTTCCCTGAAGAATAAATAATAATGTTTTATAAGATGCAAATAATCTTTATTTCTAATTGACAGAGTTGTGCAGATACGAGCCGTACAGCTCCAGGGACTATAATTTGGGAGAGCCTGATATTTTATCAACCTCCAGGGCAAGGGATACAGCGATTGGTCGGACACCATCGCCATTATCATCTCCAACGTTGTCTGCGAGCTTTTCTCTTCCGGGTTCCTTGCTTCCACCTCCGTTTTTATCGAACGTGCCGCCGTTAATGCAATCTATAAGCGTACCGCAACCGTTTTCGAATGTCAACGCTGGTAAGTTAATCAATAAATCCATCGGTATAACAAACTAGAAAATATACCGTACTTATTGATGTTGAAAAACCCTCGTATTTAATGCTTCGGTAGCGCAGAAGGCAGCGCGTAAGTCTCATAATCTTAAGGTCGTGAGTTCGATCCTCACCCGGAGCAATTTCTTTTTTTGTATTTATACCTAAAACAAAAATACACACGTTGAATTATTATTTCGTCACAACGTTCACAAAAGATTATTTTTTCCGACTCTAATGTTTTATGTAGATTCACCTCCTTGCGGATTATATGTACCACCGGATCGGGCAGTCTGTATATTTTTTCCGAAATATTCTTCCTATACATTTTAGTCAGACCTGTTCCATTTTTATTATTACGGATAAAAAAAATTATGAAATTGTTAACGAGGATAAATACCTGTTGGTGAAGCAGGCGGCATGGTAACTCGCCACTTCTTGGGCACAAACGGGATCACGAATTCATCGCGGCGGCCAAGGAGCGAAAAGAAGCCGATTCCGGACGACCAGAAGGACGAGAAATATTACGAAAGACGCAAACGTAATAACCAGGCAGCGAAAAAGTCTCGGGACGCTCGAAAAATTCGGGAGGATCACGTGAGTCAAAGACTATAGAACGCACAGTGGCGCACCCAGGATGTAATCTTGGGGGAGGGGGGCGATTTGAACCCAGCCCTAGGTTTTGCGCGCGATGACCTTTTTTTTAGTCAAAATATCTGTCAACAGAACCCAGGGCTATTCCGCGATTTTAATTTTGGAAGCTAAACATCTTTTTCTTGGGGGGGACTTGGCCCCCTGGCTCCCCGCTGGGTGCGCCACTGAGAACGCATATCTGTATTTGTACTTTATATATTTACAGTGACCCCCCACTAATATCGAACACACTTAAAAAGACACACAATTTTGAGTGTTTTTTTGAGTGTCCGAATATTAATGGGGGTCACTGTATGCATGTTCTTGAAGTCGTCGCTACTTTTCAGATCGCGTTGCGAGCGACGATGCTGGAGCACGAGAACGCAATTTTAAAGGCACAGGTGATTACGCTTCGCGAGGAAGCACAATCTCTGCGGCACATGTTAATTAAACAACAGGCGCCAGCTTTACAATCGATCCAACGTTCGATCACCTCTATAGCACCTGTTACATTGTCACCACCGCATTCTAAGGCGACTCTGGATTGTCAGATCTAAAAGCAACTCATTCGGATAAATTCTAAGGCGAATTATTATCGAGCGATTAAAGTTTCTGTTATTTCTGTATCATCGCATTGTGCAAACATATATTTATATCACTTATAGGTTAGAAAATGTTTCTGAAACATCATCTAATTTATTGTTCGTCGAACTAATTAGCTCATAAGGTTAGCACCGCTAGCAAAAACATCGAACGTAAAAGTTTATATATATGTATACATATACAAGTCTCGAGAGTTCAGATATTTGAAATTCGCACGTAAAACACACGTCGAAACGGCAAAATAATAATAATTTCCTTTCGGAAAATGTCAGCGTGACGCCTTTCGGCGGATTTTAATTTTCCTATATTATATATATATAGTCAATTTGTAAATAGTTGAATGATGTATTTATTTTATAACTGTTGACAAATAAATAATCTACGCATTAGAAATAAATTGGTCTAATTCTTATATATATATATGTAACGATAGCTTATATAAAATAGAATATTTGTTATACAGGGTGAACCACGAATCGCGATCGAAAAATTTTTATCGGATATCAGATATAGCATGGTTTCAAGAGAGCTTTCATGTGGTTATAGCAAATGTTTTGTCACCTCTTTTATTTGGTGATTTTTCAAGGTCACCTTCAATTTTTTGCAAATACAACTATAATTTTTTTACGACTATCCGTTAGATTGTTGGAGGATTTCAAGACGAATTCGGTAAGTATCATAAATCAACTCTTAATTTTTTTTACAAAGTTTGCTATAATCACGTGAAAAATTCGTGGTTCACCCTGTACGCGTAAAATCTATGTCGTAGATAATTATATACTTATATGCACGGTTGATGTGAAAATACAAAGTCCGTTTTTACACGCACCCACACACACACTATCGCGAGTCAGACTACAAAAATTATTAATCAATTTA
Organism: Lasioglossum malachurum; assembly: GCA_028455605.1. Taxonomy (NCBI): domain Eukaryota; kingdom Metazoa; phylum Arthropoda; class Insecta; order Hymenoptera; family Halictidae; genus Lasioglossum; species Lasioglossum malachurum. The sequence goes on from CM052311.1 coordinate 11,935,279, forward strand.
TCAAATGAACATGATGTAATAACAAAAGAATCGGCTTGCAAACATTAGATATTTGAATGTCGAGCAGTGTAGAAACATTATATTAAAAAATTCTGTAAATAAAACAATTACTTACACACAATTGCTTCTCAGCTAACCAGACGTGCCTTGAGCCAAGTCTGCCAAGGGCAGAGATCGTCAAATCATTGTCCAAGTTACGCTTGGAGCTGCTCAAGGTCGGATTGGCTGAATTTTGGACGACCTCCTGTGCGCGCATATGCCGCGCCAGGGTCGTCCGTAGGACTAGGGTTTGGACATGGGCATGAGGTCGGCATGAAATCGGCCGCTGGACGCTGAATCTGCCTTTGGATGCACACTCTGGAACGGAAAGACTCCATCTCCATCAAAAGAAACTGAGCAACTAATATACCAATAAAACGAATAACACATGCAGTTGCAGTGCCACAGCCGTGCCACAGCGCGCATTCAAAAAAAGGTCTCATTCATTTTACGAAAAAGCGAGTGTTCGTAATTCGGCTTGATTATCGAGCAATTTATCAAAGGAGGAGAATTATTTTTCCTGAACTCCGGATTTTATGCATTTATAACAAACATGAGTAGAGAGAGGTAAAATTTTAAAACGCATTGAAAATATTATAGTACATTGAAATTATTAGTGAAAAATATAAATTTATATTTAGCTTCTGTGTCTTGCAATTGATGCAGAAGCTTTCTATTTTTTAAAGATCCGGAGAGTCTAATTATTATAAATTCAAACGAATGAAAGTGATTCGTCTATCACTGAAGTATCTACGGCGCCACTTGTTTCGAACAAGAACGCTCCTGCTCGGAGAGTAATGTACCAATCAGAGGTCGATACGGCGAAGAACCGCGACGCCATTTTGAAGTAGTCTATCTAGTAGTGAAGTGCATAAACAGTGTCTATATACAGTGTTTTATTTTGCGCATTCGGATGTTTGACGAAAGGGGCCATCGACGGCTTCTGTCGGATATATTTCGGTTCTTCCATGTTTTCATCGTTCAGGGAATTCCTGTAAATTCCCGGATATTGTAATGAGTTAGCTATCCCTTGTGCCTGTAGTCTGTAGTTGAGCGGGACGCTTGACTCTAACAAATTTGTTACAAAGTGTTCTACGACTATTTTAAGCGTCAAGGACATAAAATGCCATCCGCAGGCATAGCTGCTGTTCTGATCGGCATCACTCTAGCGACAGTTTTATACTATTTCTTTCCGGGCAATGAGGAAAACCCCACAACAACCTCGGCCCACCATGGTGGAAGAAGATCGAATTCATCGAAAAGGCCGTCAACTTCCGGAGATAGGTGAGTGTTTCGTAAATATATATATGTAAGATATGCAAAAATATATGTAAGGTTGCTCTACGCTTCCGTTGCTATTTAAATAGTTTATTTCATTTATTTTATATAGACGAAAGTAAGGTTATATTATGTAGAAGATGCAGTCAGCAGACAAATCTCTGGAAGCAAGAATTTCATTCTACTCAATTTTGCTTTAAATACATAAAGAATCCGCAGACTACTCATAACTTTTTTTAAAATTCGACCCAACAAGATGAGTTTTTTTGAGCCGTTGTTATGAAATATAATTGATTGAGAATAGAAGAAATTGTAAGAATCTGCGATTTAAATTCAAAGATTTTTACATTGTACAATGCCCTCAATTTAAGAAAAAAATTATTTACACATTAGCTAGTAAACTCGTCCTTCTAACGTCTCAAGAAAACTCAAGCTGTTGGGTCCACTTCGGAAAAAGTTATTCATTTTTAAAAGGTGTACAAATACTTTGTATACCCAGCATACACATAGAAGAATTCTTCTTCAAACTTCTTCGCTAAAGTGTATATTTTTTTTCTCAGTAATTGGAGGAGACCGCTCCCTTATAGAGCTTCAACAACATGCTCAATATGTCTAGAATCATTGATGATGGATGTGCCAGTTGTATTGGACCCTTGCGAGCATATTTTTCATGAGAAATGTATTATGGAATGGAAAGCCCAGTCGTATCAAGTAATTTCTAAAGAAAAATTTGTTTAACTTTTGAGCAAGTTATATTTACGATATCGATTAATTGATTTGATTTAAATTCTTTACAGGCATCCTGCCCGAACTGCAGACGTAGATTCACATAGAACTGCCAAACTCGATACGAAAACACGTTCGTATTAGTACAATGTTGTTGTACTACCGAAAGGAGTAAGGGGTTATACATGATTAGGAGCCGAATTTGTATGGCAACGGAATATTCAGTTTTTAATGTTGTAAGTTCATCGTTTAATAAGTATTTGATAAGAGGATATTCAATTGGCAGGTGGAATAAAAGAAATAACTATTAGAATTATTAAGGATAGTTTTTCTTTTTAAATTGTAAATCTTGTCTTTTGCAGTACGTACGATATGTGTAACACATATTACAGTGATTTAGTAACAATATTATTTTTGAACTATGTAATGTGTAACGCGAAAGTGACAAAGTACACAACAGTTTTTGACAATGGGATTTTATGTCATTAAAATTCATGTAAGATGTAAATACTTGTGACAAAAATATTTGTTCAATCAAGCTTGTTCTCCAAAGTCTTGTTATTCTATTTACGTATCGTATTTACTGTTCTAACATATCTATAACATTAATTTTGCAACAATTTATATATACAATTTAGAATATAGATAAAAGTTTTGCGAAACAGTGATATCAACATTATGTGATCGACTCCTTTCACCAAATTAATTGCGCGTGTACAAAAATTAATTGACTGTCCAAGTTTTATGTTGGAAATAAAACAGACGGACTTACCCCGTTTTTGAAAAGAACATTTAACCCTTAAATGCATGTCGTTGCAAAACTGCAATATACCGTTCAAACCAGTTTTCGTAGGTACATAAATTGCAAATATTAATGTCTAGTAATTGTGTTCTATACCTGCGACAGGTAGTTTTTTAAAAATAAAACGCCATTCAAAATTTATAAAAAAATTTTTTCTTCATCATGCATTTAAGGTTTAAGGAAGTATTCTTAAATCGCGTTCGTCTTTCGTAAAGTAAATTGACAAATGTTCAGCACAGTACTCGACATTAGATTCTACATGTTACCTTAAAGGCATCCCTTGTGGTTTGTAGGACTATTGCATTAAATTTAAATGGAAAACGAGAAAGAACCTAAGAATAACTAATTCTTATGAAAGTGCTTTACTTCTTAAACATTAATTGTAAAGTGTGATGTTTGAAACGAATAAATTGTTATCAGCTTGTGCAGTAGTTTACGACATACATTACGAATAAATAAGAGAAATGTAAATTAGACTGCTTTTGTATGAAAAAAAAAAAAATAAAATACGTGAACGAAGTTAAACTGGCGGCGTTTCATTTATCGATATCGTTGGAAATGTTCAAATCGGTGATAAGTATATTCTTTTTTTAAAGTAAATTTCACCAAATCATTTTACAAGAAATCGTTGCACGTCGGTATATGCGGATCATGAATATTTTTGTAATTTTTCTACAGGAAATGCGCGTCCTTGACAGTGTCAAAATTACGGAAGAGAAAGTCGAGTTGCGGTAACTTTAATGGTATAACAGTAATTTTACGTACCGTGAACCGCTTACGAAATCGTGCTTTAGTTAAAGTTAAAACAAAAAGAAGAGCAGCGAACCAGTCGCGATACGGGCGAAATAACGGCAGAGGAAGTGCAGCACGTTGAAGAGCGGTATCGTGAGTACAATACAGTCTTCTCTATATTTGTTGCGATGATACGTGCCGCACGCTTTCCTTTTCACTCATCGTAAATGGTTTTCACGATTTCCGGTTCAGCAATTTCATGAACTTTCGTCGTCGTGGGGATAAACGACACTCGCACTCTATCTTTTCCATTCTTCTTTAAAGATAGATTATAATATACAGCAAGTTTTCAGCGATATAGTATTAATAATCTTTTATTTTTCTATAATTAAAAAAATTACTGAGATTTTGTTATTTTATTTGTACACCATTTCAAAAAGTTTCACTTGAAAGCATTTCATTTAGCCTTCTTTGACATTAACATTCGCGATCTATAATTATACGATATCGGTATATCGACTTTCTATAATAGGAAACAACTTTTATTGGTTTGGCACGTAACCGTTGATTATAGTTATCAAATACTCATTAATTATATTGAACACTTTAAAAAGAACAGCCAATCAATTCCTAAGAGGTGGAAGAGCGTGCTTTGGTCTGAATCAAAATTGTATGAAATCTAAACATATAGACACAGTTGATATTATTATATACATATAATTAGACTGCGGATCTTTATGCAAAATAAAAATGTTCAGTAGTGATTGTGGGCAGCAGGAGTTAAATAAAAATTCATTTGATTCCCTAATAGATTTTTACATCTGAAAACAAAGTAACACTATTTTTAGATTTCTCGAATTTTTCACTGTTTTATATTTCATCTAGCCAATTTCTTCATAAATGCATGAAAATCCGCTGTCTAATTATGATACAATTGATAGAATTTTGGGAGCGAATCTGGGAAGAATGAGCTTCTGTTCGTCGACGAACGGGAAGTACAGCGTGGCCCACATGGTACGGGACGTGTCGAAGAAAGGAAGAAATTCCAGAGTGGTTCCCGTTTCTTTTGCAGCGGTCGCGGACAATTTTATTTTTCTTTTCGCAGGCGGTCCGGTGGTCCGATGATAAGCTTGGACAATGATTAGTGTTCGGCACGTGGGGAAATGGGCAGCGCTGGAAATTTGAACCGGATAGTAGGGGGTTGTTGGCTCGCGTTACGTTGGCATTTTCCCTCGTAACACAGCGTGCGCAGTGGATGGTTGTAAGCCGTAAGGTAAGCTGTAAGCTGCAAGCGACGGCCAATGTTTGTACGGTGAACGGCACGGTGGAACGTATGAGAGAGAACCGGTCAGTTACCTGAGAACTGAGAAACACGCCGGCTGCCGGCTGGTAGCAGGACGTCGATCGTTAACCTCGAAGCGAGGACACCTCCGCGTTTTACCGGTGATCAAGCCGCGGTAGCGTTACAGGGATGCAAAAGTGGCGGGAAATACCGCGATAACCGGGCCTTAAAAATTTTCAAGTTCCACGGACTCGCCGATCCGCGCTCGTCAAAATGCTCGTACGCGTCGAATACGATGCAGTGTTTGCTGACGATTCTGTGTATCGTTCATATGATCGCCGATTCCACGGAAACCGTCGAGGAAGAGCGAGGTAAGCGAGATCGGAACGTTCAAACATTCAAATTCAAACATCGCGTTCATCGTAAGCTTCATATTCTGTCAACGAATTATACAGGATGGGTCACCTAATTTTGCCACCTCAAATATCTTTGTTGTTTTCAAAGACGCGTCAAATGTCAGAAGGACAAAGTTGAATGGTAAAATGGGGCTCATGCGATACCAAAAAAATGTTTGTTTTTATTCAATTTTTTTTAGAGATATGAAGGTCACCTTCATTTTTTAAAATGGAATGAGCTATTTTTTAATACATCAATCGATGCAGCTGGACATTCGTTATAAAAAAAGTACTAACCTATGTATGTCGGAAAGTTAGTAGTTCAGGAGATATTTCAATTTAAATAACTCTAAAACACCATTACGTCTTACAATTAGTACGGCATTAATGGTATTTTAGAGTTATTTATAAATTGAAATATCTCCTGAACTACTAACTTTTCGACATACATAGGTTAGTACTTTTTTATAACGAATGTCCAGCTGCATCGATTGATGCATTAAACAATACCTCATTCCATTTAAAAAAATGAAGATAACCTTCATATCTCTAAAAAAAATTACATAAAAACAAACATTTTTTTGGTATCGTATGAGCCCCATTTTACCATTCAACTTTGTCCTTCAGACATTTGACGTATCTTTGAAAACAAAAAAGATATTTGAGATGGCAAAATTAGCACTCTGTATAAGCCTCCTGATTGTGTTAATTCATTGTTTTACGAAGAGTAATTCGATAGTTCTGCTTAGTTCACGTAAAAGTTGAACAAAAAGTGTCGATATTTTTGAACACGCACAGTTTCTACGATCTGTACGGTGAAAATCGTTAAAACTGTAACTTTTCAACAGAAATTACCCGGAGAGTGCTCGCACAGCATAAATACGCTATAAAGAAGCGTAACTGAAGCAATAAAGAGGTTGGCCAGGTTAAAGAGATCGACTCGTCGAAAACCTACTTTATTGCTATCGTTTGCATCGACCGTTTAAACGGCGTTACCACGTAAATCTTATTTGCTCTGCGTTGATGTTGCTTGGAAAGCGAAATCAACGAAATTTTCAAACGGTCACGCTCAAAGTTCAAGTAATCGGAGCGTTCCCGGTGAGCGATTCCGCGATCGTTTTCCGATCGCGCGTGGTTTGCAATTTTTTACGTTGTACAGTGGGTCTGCGAGCCAGACATCGAGGCGTCTCGAATCGGGACGCGATCGCTATGGTGACCGGTGGAGGCTGAGAGGGCCGGCGGATTAACGGTGAAACGGTTTGGTCCGACAACCACGCGAATTACTGCCGCGGAGTTAGCACGGGCCCCATAACGAGACAACAAACGTTCTCCGGTTCGTCGAAATCGGACGATCTATTTTCAGGGACAAAACACGGAGCGGCGCGGCTCTGTGGATCGCAGCGAGGCTGAAAATCGATCGTCCCATTTCTCGGACCGGTTTCACGATTGTCAGCCAGCCCGAAACAAGTTTCCATTAATCTTCGATTTCGTTCGCATTACGGCGAACCGCGTCGCCGATAATTAAATGAATTCCTCCGCCGCTGATTAGCTGCCGATTACCTCTTGTCCTCCTGGCAAACTTTTCTTCGAACAACCACTTGAAATGTGTAAATGGGTCGAGCGGAATCTTGCTCATTCATCGCACTTTTCCCATAAATGAATCAAATTCGATTTTGACCGATGTACGATGTTCGAAGATGCAAATCTCACAACTCGGTAAGGATTTCGTTCGTAATTGGAACAAAGTAACTGTTGTGTTATCGGAACACAGCTGTTCCACTAATTAGTATACGAACAATCTGTTCTGCGTTCAATTCAGTTGTTGCGCCGTTTAAAAATTAATTCACTCTTCTCTGCGTCAAGTTTAGGCAGTTGAGCGTTCCTGGATTCCAAGAAGAATGGAAAGATCGAAAATTTTCGTAGAGATCAGATGCGTCGGTTCACGCGAGCAATTGCAGGGTACCGTAACAGTGGTTCTTTCGCTTGTACGTTTTATCTCGGCAAGAAGATCTGATACTCAGGTTCTTTTACGCCTCGAGGAAACATGTCTCCGTTAATTACGCCACGGTCTAGCTTAAGCAACGAAACAATTAACTGGCGAACAAAGCGGCGTCGCTTTGAGAAACCCGTTTCCGTTAACGGGCGTCTGATCATTCATTGCGGAAGTATAATGGACAACGTGCCGTAACACCCAATATGGCCGGCTTCGCCGCCGCTGGTACATGCATAATAATTATGATTTCGACGGCGATGAATGGTCGTTGTGCTTAGACGTGGACGAGCAACGGTGAAAGCGTTTTACTGAATGCAATGTCCGAACGAACTGTCCCTTTTTTTTTCTAACGCTCCTCGCACTGTTATTCTTGTCACTCGTGTTATCCAATGGGCGACCTATATCACACGGACTTATAGGCGGTCGGAATTCGAATTAGGTTCGTGCGTGATCAATCAGTCCGTGGTTCCTCCCATTATCCGATCGCGAAGCAAGCTATAGGAGACGGTTTGCGTCCCAAATAAAAAAATTTTATAAAAAAAATTAAACCGACTTCGGTTTAGGATAATTTCCATTTAACTTATGTGAATACACACGAACTTAAATACAATACAATCTTTTCGGAGGCGGCGCAAAATTGAAAATTTTCGACACTGGAAATTATGAAAATCCTTAAATTCTTCTACATGCTTTCACATATTAATGTATCTTCTCTTCCCACCTACTGATCTCCAAGTTCACCATATTCCAATGAAATCATAATTAGCGACATCTGTCATTTGGATAATTTTCAATTTTGCGCCGCCTCCGAAAATATTGTATTGTATTTAAGTTCGTGTGTAGTCACATAAATTAAATGAAAATTATTTCATACTTTTTAGTCCGCTTTTTCGAAGTCGGTTTAATTTTTCTTTATAAAATTTTTTTATTCCACACTTTTTACTGGAACGAGCAGAATTTGTAGAACACCGTAGGATGGTTTTTCGATCTTATTGGTTATTTGCAATAAGAACCGCAAAGAATGGAAAAATCCAGAATTTGTTTTCGCGGGACCACCCCGGGGACATACTCTACAAGATGCAAAAGGTTTCGTCCCGATTGGTCCATCCATCTCGGCGTAATCGGTGAACATTCATAGAAAAAAGCGAGGAAAAGGCAAATCGACCGAGCTGCTAAAATCGAAACAGTTCGAGTTGCAACGGCGAGTCGGTCACACGTATACGTGACAGCGGCAGTTGCAGCGAGGAGGAGAATCGGCGCAAAAGCGAACGAATTCGTGAGAACGATGTAACCATTTGATGCATTCCGAGCTGCGTTTGTACGTGGGTGCACGGCGAGTGGACCGGCGAGAGGACGTATAGGCTTGTTGGCCACTCGCGAAGCAAAGAAAGCAGAATCCCCCTAGGCTTTTCGTTTTTTTTACCTAAATCCTATGTACCACATACGAGAGGACACCGCGCGGAGGAACAGGCTTTCTAATAAACATATTATATTATTGCCGGCTAGTGACGCTCATATCGTTGACCGTCATCATTCGCGCGCGATACCGTGGTTATATACGACGCGTTTCTCTTCCATTTAATCGGTTCGATTCACTATACATCGCGCCGTACTTCCTCGGTTTACACGATTCCCGGTCGACGTAATTAGTATGTTTCAAGTGATCCTCGTCCGATAATCACTCAAAAGCTCGTACACGAGACGAACACGCGCGTGGAGAAATCAAATACCACGCGCCTAAAGGAGCGACAAAAATTTAACCACGCTGGAAATTGCAGTTTCGAACTGGCAACTGGCGACGCATCGGGATGGGAAGAAGAAATTCTATGTCGCATGTTCAATCGCAATTTAGATATCCTTCACTTAGGATTTTACTGTCCGGTTACAAACGCCGAGAAAATTATTTTCATTCGAGTTTCCGAGGAGATCTATTAATTGGGCGTTACCGGGTTAATTACAGTAAAGGAATTAGTACGAGACTGGGCGCCCCTAGTGTGGCTGGCACCTGGAGAGCTGTTCTTGCCCCTGGGGGTGCCTGATTTCCTCGACAACATGGAACCGGAAGACGACCACCTTCGCACCAGACTCGACGTAGGTAAATGACAAAGATTATCAAATTCATATCGCGCTGTCCAACAACGATCTCGCAGCTTGATAACACTGTCCAACAAAGGACTCCGCATTAATCATATGGAAAATCTTCCCGGTAAAATCAGTTGGATTTTTCATAGGTTGTAGCTTATGATCTACTGAACAAAAGATGGAATGGGCACAAAGCTCAATAATGGACAGTTATCGAGTTATAATCAGTCAAACATGACAAATTCGAGCTGTCGAATACTCAAACTCGGGAAGTATTTATTTTTTTAGAAAAATCTTTGAAACAAAAATAGTAGGGTTTCATAAAATCTGTTAGGTGGTGTCATTATTTTTGAATTTTGAGTGACCTTGGAAAGATCTGTGAACAGAAATCTTTCATAAAAATCTCTGCTGTGACACGCAAAGATTTCTCCTCACAGACCTTTCCAAGGTCATTCAAAATTCAAAAATAATGACACCACCTAACAGATTTTGTGAAACTCTACTATTTTTGTTTCAAACATTTTTCCGAAAAATCCAACTGATTTTACCGGGATAGATTTTTCATATGATTAGTGCGGGGTCCTTTCAACTTTCTGTTTTAAACAAATTTGCTGGGCAGTGTATACTTGTAAATCGATGTTGTCGATATTAAAGTATTAAATGATCCATAGAGGAGTTGCTGAGCAACCGATCTTCGTTCCTGTATGGCCAGAAGCCTTCGGGATCGGTACCGGTATACGCGTTGATCAACAATTGCGAGGTTCCGGATGTTATGGCGGACACCATCAACT
>CM052311.1:11953096-11999184 GCA_028455605.1 Lasioglossum malachurum
AGCGTCCCTGGGGCTACCCGAATCGCCTATAGGCCGCACTCTTGTGCAGGATTGTAATTGCTCTTGTGAGCTGATTGTATTCGCACTCGTGTGCGGGGTTAGTTTGGCTCTCGTGAGCTGGTTTCATTCTCACTCGTGTGCGTTATTTAATTCTGTGTTCTACTGCATTGTTTCTAAATACGATTAGTCTGTTCCAGCTAGATTGCAACAGCCGGCCGCCAGCGAAGACGACACACCGAATGAAGAGGACACGCCATCGAAGAAGAAGAAGACTTCAGTGTATTTTTAAGTTAGTTATTTTTAGTCTATATATATAATAAGATTGTATACCACCGTTGCAAATATGTCGAGTAATTATTGCCGTAACTTCTCTTCGCTCGTTTTCTTGATGCCGACACAGCCTTCTGCTGTGTCGGACCTTGCTTGTATGTACCAGACCGGTTGGAGTCGGTATTCGGCGTCGATTCATTGAGAGGGGTAGTTCGTTGAGACCTGTTCACTCGTCTAGCCATGCTAGAGTGTCCTCTCTATCGGTAATTCTACCCGAGTTCCCTCAACGCTTTGCGTTGCCTGGGGACAGGTAGTTGCTTGGAGAAATGGGATATCGTTTGAACACTTCTCATGGCCATTTCTCTTGGTGAGGGCACGTCGGGTATCGGCTCTGGCCGGAGTTGGTTGCAAGCATTGAACGCGCCGCGTCACCTTCGAACCAGGGCCTTCTGCTCTGGTTCGCTCTTGTTTCTTACTTTGAAAGAATCAGAGCCTTCTGCCTGATTCGCGTTTGGCCCCTCGTGGATCGGAGACTTCTTCTCCGATTCACACCTTTTGCTCCGCGATAATTACTCGACATACTTGCGTAATTTAGTATAAGTCCGTCGTTGTAAGAAAGGGAGCCAGAAGGAATATTGCATTCGTTCTGACTCCCTTTCGGGTCTCTTGTGCAGCAACCTCCTCGTGGTGAGACCTGGGCAATCGGTATTATCCTCTATTTGTAAGAAGTACTAGTGTCTTATGAATAGAGGATAATATCGAGCTAATTGCTGCACATTTAGTAAATATGTTGATTTTCAATAAATTCTATTCCTATACCTATTGTCTTCCATAAAATTTTGCAATTTCGCCTTCCTTCAGAACAAAATATACGTACTATCCAATCTGGTTCACCCCGGGTGTGAACACTGCCATATATTCTCTGGTTCTATTTAGGTAAAGAGTGCGGAACAGAATGTAATGTGTGCATTCTACTATATCATTCTTCTTCTACTTGACGAGTATCTCGTCGGTGGTGGAACTTTTAGCGATGTGGTATATCAGATCACTGTAAGTTCCACGTTATCCCCGCGCCCAGTCGCGCCCGCTTACTGGTATCGCTGAATAGCACAGGGGCTGGCAGCACCGTCGAGATACTATTATCTCGTCGGTGACGGAACTGATTTTGGCTAACAGGTTGAGCGTTTTGCCGCTGCATGAAATGGCGCTGTACGGACGATTGGGAGGAGCAAATAATTCGTGCCGAAATTTGCATTGCGTCTTATGGGGAAAGCGGCACGAATCATTTTTGCTGTTGTAATGAATGTCTTGATTTTTCATCAATACATGTAAATATAATGTGTCAGAGAATAAATAATAACCAATTAATTTCTGGCAGAATTTACTGAAAATTTTTACGTTTAGAAATTATTTACAGATATTTATGCAAGCACCGACGAGATACTAGATATTATACTATCTCCACCGACGAGACTGTCAGCCTTACGGGAGTTCATGTGACGCGAATTTTCGGTGTTCTTCTACGCCCTCTAGGACATATTCTGGCTCCAGCCAGAGAAGCAGAAAGCCACCGACGGCATTTTGTCGGTGAAGAAGACCACTGAGGAGATTTTAGTCGCGACGAATCAGTGAGAAGGCGAATTATCACGATACCATATCGATTATTATTAAATGTTACATTCAACGCCATATTTCAGACGATGTTTTGACACTATTTTGGCACTATTTAGAGCTTTCAGCGATGTGGTATTTCAGATCACTGCAAGTTCCACGTTATGCCCGCGCCCAGTCGCGTCCGGTTACTGGTCTCGCTGAATTGTGGAATTGAGGAAGCCAGATGTTAAAGCGTTGCCAGCTTTAAAAAATTATGTACATACCTCATAGAGGTATTTAGACTTAGAAACAAATATTGAATCGAGTTGAAAAATTGAAAAAGCGCAATCTGCAACTTCGACAAAATTCGCACGAATTCGAGACGAATTTCTGGATTTTCGAATGCAGCCCCGTAGAGGAATTTTTAAAGGTTTTAAAACTGAAATTAACGGTAGAGGATGATACTTTGCCATAGGGGTGGTTTCATTTAAAAAGACGACAACAGCACATGGAAAAAAAGAAAGAAATTCAGCCTTGTTTCTCGTAACGAATACAGGTAGAGTGCAGACGATTTTTATTTTTTGCACAACAATTAGAAATATTGAAGCATTAAGAATTTGAAAGAACACCGATTCGCACCGTGTCAACTATCAAAATTTGATTTGGCATTTAATATCAAAGGGCCGTGGCATGCGGCCGTCCCAATCGATGACATCCTATAATTCGTGGTCCATTATTTCCGCGATGCTTGATTTACGGTTCTCTATCGTTTTTCTTCGGCGGGCGATAAATTTTATTGCGCGGTTCTAACCGGGTTTTCCGCTAGCGGTGGATAAACTTCTGTGCGAGAAAAAAAAAAGAAAGGAAAACGAAAAAATTTGACAAAAAAAGGGATGGAGAAATATGTCGGTCGGCCCCGTAACTCGGTTAAACAACTGCGCGCGGGAATCGGCCGGTGTAAAATTTCGCAAATCTCCCGGAGAGGTTCTCGCGCGTTTCTACGGTTTCCCGGAAAATGAAACCACCGTGCAACAATTGACCGACAGAAAAACTGGCTCCGCCTTTTCCGAGCCATTTCAAACAATGTCCGTCCGCGCGGCCGAGTTTAATATTCTCGTTCGGTGTTCCTCCTTTTCATTTCTCTTGAGAAGATTATCGATGGAGCTATTTTAACACGAAAATTAAACATTCCTCCCATCCTAGAATAATTCCATTCTATGTTACTTTTTCTCATTTCATGGATATGAAATTGTGTGTGACGTGGATCTCGTACAATACTTACATGTGTAGTAATATATATTGATTGGATACCGAAATATTTGATAATGTACATAATATTTTGAATAATGGTACAGCAATTTATAGTGGTGACTCTTGACGCTCCTAACACGTGAAAGAATTAAAAATTCGAACACGCGTTTTCCTGATTGTCGAGCGAACAAACGGAGGAAGGAGGGAAGGAAAAAGAAAATCTGCTGGAGGCAATTGATTAAGAATTGCGAAACCGCGATGGTGTACGGGTACCGGAGGCTGGAGGGGATGGTTGAAATTTTTGGCAAGGCAAAAGGGACGGTAGCATGATGGAGAACGGGGGAAAAACGGGCTGCTCGATTGCGCTAGTTTCGTTCGCGAGGCCGTGCGAGTCATCAGTCTCGCTGAATGAAAAACGGGCCGGCGCGGCACTTCGCGCGACTCTGCAAGCTTTTGGCCGTGTAAAAACGATGCGTAACGATACACCTCTCCCTGCACCCCCGTATGGTCCCACGCGCGCACGTTTAAGGAGGGTCGAAACGCACAACGAGACGCGCGAAACTCGCGGCCGCGCCGTAAATGAGCGTTGCTCGCAATTGCTGCGCGTCGTAATTAAATTTTTCCACCGCTTTCTGTTTCCTCTTTTTCTTCTTTCCACCAACCGCCGACTCTTTTTTTCCTCTCTCGCACGTCTCCCCACCTCCCCGTTTTCCAGCCACTGTTCTTTCCCGTTGTTGCCGCGGGAAATCCCCGTTCGCAGATGCGGCGTTTGGATGCGGATGTTTGCGCCATTAATCTTCCGTTGATTCGGCTTTGCGTTTAAGAACTTAACAGGCTCCGAGCGGACACCTTACGGAGCTGCTGCCGGTCTACTTTACTCCCGTGCTCCATATTCCGAATCCTTACTGCTCGCACACGAGGTCTTATGATCGTCGGCAGAGTAATCGAATCGTTGGAGCCGGTTATTAGCGGACTGCGGATCTTCGTGCAACAGGAAAACTTTCTCGGTTGGCTACGACGAATAGAGTTGGGATTTTAATAATTTTTCTGGGTCGAAAATAGTGTAACGACATGAAAGTATTCATCTATCAACTGAAAAAAGACGGACACGTTTTAAACCACCCACACTGAATCCATTTGTGTTTCGGGAATTCCGTCCTACCGTACAGATTCGATACCGCTAAATGATCACGACAAAGCTGTGCACGTTTGTAAACATTATCCGATCCATTAAAACCGTCAGGATTAAAACGGAGAAGCACATTTGCAATGTCACGGTAACACGAGAACAGAGGCGCATTTCAGAGCGGAAGAAAAATCTATATTTCTGGAACACATAGTATTAACTAGCTACGATGAAAACAATTCGGTCGCTGGCGATTCGTTCGCAGCTCGTTAACAATTATATTGCAAACAAGAGAAGAGGGATTGTCGCCGAGGACACGGAACGATAACGCAACAATAGCGGCCGCTCCCGTTCCTTTTTCGTTCCCCCTTACCGAAACGATAAATCCCGTGGAAAAAGGAACGAATAATCCTCTGGAACGGATATATCCGCTTAATAAAACGGGAAGGGAGGAGACGGTCAGGGTATTAAAGTCGAGTCCACTTTATCGAAGTGGCCGGTTTACAAACTGTATGGCCAGTAATTCATCGTCACACGGCAGTTACGCCGTGTTACGAAGCCCGCCGCGATCTTAGTTTAACAATTGTTATTAGCCGATGGTCTAACGCGGCGTACTCTGGTCTAATTAAATAGTTGTTTGTAAGGGCAAGTGCGGGACAAGTTGTCGACACAAAAATGAAGCTAGAAAGACGCTTTTCTAGGAAACGTTTCAATGAATTTCATTATTTAAGACAATTCATCGAAACAAGTTCGATCTTCACATTTTTAGAAATTGTTGGACCAGAAACCAATTATTCGAACAACTCAAGCGTCAGTCGTTGTAATCTAGGTGCACGGTGGTTAACCAGCCAAGTTCTCGCACTGTCTCCTTTTACACGGAACAACTTAGCTGTTTTTTAAAGGCTTATAACTCGGCACTGGGGGCAGATGGAGAGATGTAATTTCGTACACTTGTTAAATGCTATCATGTCTCAATATTGACAAAACATTAATCTTCCAACATTAGTAGGTTCCGAGATATAGGACCTCAAAAATCGCTAAATTTGTCACTGACTGACTGACTGACAGATCATCAAAATCTTTCGGGTACTTCCCATTGACCTACAAGCTTGAAATTTGGTACATAGGTCCACCATAACAAACACTCAAAGGAATAATTATCAAAGTTTGAAATTTTGCACCTTAAATGGGTTGTATTGAAAAAAAAAAACATTACGAAATAGATACGTAGGATAGAACATAGCTGCATAAGATACATAAGTATTTTCAACAAAAATTGATGAAATCCCAACAAAAACATCCTGTAAAAAGGAACCAAGTTCCTATGGCCGTAAAAAGTTGTGAGATCAAACGAAGTACATAAAGAAATACCTCTTGCAATACTGAAAAAAGCGTTTGTAAAAATTAGTTTAAAAGAACGCTATTTAATTTTTAAAGAGTTACACGGAGGGCTAGATTATTCAAACTTGGCCGTTACTTTTTAAACCAATGGCCATAAAAGGTATTAGGTAGCAGCCAAATACGAATGATTTAGCCCTCCATGTAACTCTTTAAAAATTAAATAGCGTTCTTTTAAACTGACTTTTACAAACGCTTTTTTCAGTATTGCAAGAGGTATTTCTTTATGTATTTCGTTTGATCTCACAACTTTTTACGGCCATAGAAACTTGGCTCCTGTTTACAGGATGTTTTTGTAGGGATTATTAGTTGCGCGTTCATTTTTACATTCGGCTCCTATATTTGTATTACATTCATTCTCTGGCGTCATTTTGGACAGTTCTCGCTATCATGAAAAACCGGAGGAACTATCAAAACGAAATTCGTCTCGTCCCCGTAGACCGCGCGGTTATCGAAGGAAAACTGTTACTCGCGGAACGATTAATCAATTACGTTGTTTCATATTTTACAAGGTGTTCGAGAAGTTCGACCGTGAAAGTATAAATCATCAATCTATCCGTCGCGAGCGGTGCCGTGGCGATTATCGCGAGCAGGCGGCATGATAAATAAACCACCGTTGAAATTTCATTCATCCTTTGGCCGACATTCGAGATTACCTATCAAAATGCTTCGCGGACCGTGTTATCGCTGGTTCTGGGGATCGCGTTCAATAAATAATCACAAATCACGGCGAAGTCGCCGCTAAAGGAGCGTTCCGTTCAAACAAAATGATATCAGAAGGGAGTGGGCGAGCTAGACTCGTGATTTATGGAAAATTCGATACAATGCCGCCGCACTGCGATGCAGAAAAAAAAGTGCAACTTTCGCGAGGTTTTTTCTGGATCGTGTGCTGTGTGTCTTTTTACGGTCCTCTAGATGGAAATACGATGTCGATGGTGGTCGTATAGAATATTCACTTTCTGACTGGGGTCATGACGAGTTAATTATACAATACTACCCTTAGAAAAAATTATTCGATCAAACAAGTGTACATCATCGTAATTGTATGGATCTTCAATGTGGAAAATATATTCGTTAACGATAAGGGAAAAATTAATTTAAACATTCCAGACTTGAGAACATACTAAAAATGACACGTGTTTAATTAAAATAATACCTTCACGATGGTTCAGCAATTTTAATCTGAGTTTGCTTGCAATAAATTGCCGGGTTAGCAACATTGTACACGGCGGAGTTACGTAATTATCATATTATCGGTTGCCTCAGAGATTCCCTGGTTATCGTATTTCTTCAAAGCGGGATGGAAGCCGCACAGTGTTCACGTGCCGATATCCGCACTTTGATTAAACAAGTTAAACAGCCATTGCATGGACATTTAAAATCAGCAAATATTCATGCAAATGGTATTCCTCTATGGAACAGTACATTCTCCTCTTCCGTGAATTGATTTACGACGTTTAATCATTATTCACCCTTTAAATATTCACGTGCGTCAATAGTTTTATTAATTTATGATTCTTCATTATCCGATGCTTTGCGATTCAATATCCGTTTTAATACATCACCCCTCATGAATTTTATAATATACAATGTTGTATAATTCGATTTCTCCGTTTTTATGAAACTCAGTATCAGGTGGTAGCAAAGTTCCTGTCACGATCTGCCTATTAATTCTCATTGTTATAAATGAAAACGAAAAAAATGCGTAAAAACATTAATTTTAACATACATACTGTTCTGTTATTATCTACTTATTGTTGCAAGTCAACATATTGCTGAAATTCTACAGATCGAATGCTGAACGCGAAAGATTAATTTGATCGATAAATACGAAAGGTTGATCTGGAAATTCTACGTTCGACATTCTGCAAATAGAATGGGTGTTCTTTCAGTTGATGGGACGGGATGTGACTTATACGATTTAATCGATACCCCGATATTTCCAGTTGGAAAAGAGTGAAATTTATTGGCGTTAATACCGATCAAAAGAAAAATGTAACGAGGGGACGCGTGTCGAACGGTGAGAGATCTCCGATAGCTTTCACCTGCAGGAAATCCTATGATGGATGCCGGACGGCACAATGTTGCCTGCGTAGAATACATCGGCGGACACGGTGCAGACGGAGGCCGATAACTGCCGCGCGAATGCACGCCTGCAATAACGTTGATGCAACTCGATATGTAAACGATAGACATCTACGGGAACGCAGGGAAATTAAACGCGTTCCTGCCCTCGTCGAAGAAGCATAGATCGACCGGGATGATTTACTCGGCCACCCTGCAGAAAGGGGTTGAATACCGTTCGCCCCTTTTTCCCACCTGTCTTTGCTCTTTGTTATCGGCATTATTAACCGGCGGGGGCCGAATGATATGGAAACGACTCGCTGCGCTGCACGAATATACTGCGCCATTTTCATCCGGTGGCATTTCATTGCACGCGAGCCTCAAAGAGCAGTTCCGTTGACAATTTTATCGGACCCGCGCATAAATTGTTGCTAGATTCGTTGCGACGCGACATTCAATTCGAAAGCACTATGGTCTTCGATTTGTGATCGCTAGACTGCGGATCTTTATGCATTTATGGCTTACGCGAGACTACTAATACTGAATTTTGCAGCAGCAACAGCGGCAACTAGTACCAATCCAGTTTTCTCAAAGATCTTCTGTGTAATCATAATTCAAAATTTTTTGACTCTCACCACCCAAGCACCCAAACCTATCTATTACACACTGAACCACAAGTTCTAAAAGAATTAAATTTTTCCTTCCCCAAAATATACCGAAAAAGCTCCACACCTTTCCCCCTTGGGTCAAAACGAAGTTTGAAACTACTACGACCTTGGAACAATACCAAAATTTTATTTAATTCCGCTTCCTTCAAATTTGTCCATAAAAATTGGAGAATGCATAAACATCCGCAGTCTGGTGATCACACTGCGAATCTTTATGCAGAATGAAAACATTCTGCGACAGAACAGGAGTCGCTTAACAATTTCCTTCTTCTTTTAACTTTTAATTACTCACATGCAGTACTTCCAAACGCAGACGCCGTTTACACTAGCAAATATTGATTTTGCATTTTGAAGTAGTTAGTTTACTGGATCAAAAACTATTTATGTTGAAGTCATACAAAGTTCCATGTAAATAGTTTTGTAGAAAATGAAGTGCGGGTAACTAGAAGGTTAATGGTTCTCTGGATTGATTCTGTAAATGCATAAAATTATTTTTGCGAATAGAATGACTAACGGCTCGTGCCAGTTGTTTCTCTAGATATTTTTTCCGAAATTCCTTGGGAACATCTTACCCTTATTTTAGTAATTTCCAAGGGGTCTTCCCCAAAATTGGACATCAGCAGTCACCCCTAAAAATTTTGAGAAGGTCTTACAATGTTTTCTGCAGTGTCTCGCGAAATTGCACGAAAATTCGCGGGGCAGGCCTGCACGGGGAGGGAACGAGAGAGAAATAGAGAGAGGGGCACTCAGGTGTGGGCGCCGCGCGCGTGCGACGACGCGGCGCGTCGCGGCGCGGATAGGCGCGTCGCGTCGCCACTGCTGCACCGTAACGTAGAAACTCAGTCCGACGGCGACGCCGCACCAGACGTACGTGTTAGGACGCGCCTTTACGTGGTCGACCGATCAAACGTCCGATTCCGTTCGATCCCCATTGTGCCGTTTCAAAAAGAAAAGAAAAGAACCGCCGCAAAATACCAAAACCAACGAACAACCAAAACGAAATCGAAAGAAAAAATTTGCGGTAAAAATCGAGATCGGCCTGTTCGATCTTCAGGGTTGAAGGACTAGCCGCTGTTCTGGATCCCGCGATCGCTGCTCCGTGACTCCCGTTTCGTTTTCCTCGAGAAAGAAAGCATCGCGTTGATCGATCGGAGTTTCGGGATCCGAGGGGATCGCGAATCGAGAGAGTCGGTGCACCGAGTGCCTTTTCCCGTTTCTTGTTTTCGTTTCGCGGGACGGAACGTTTTGGTCCCGCCCCTCTGGGCGGCTCCTGACCGCAAGGATCCGAATCCTTGGCCCGAACTGACGGACTTCTCCTCGCACAGTACGAGCCTGTGACCGGCACCAGGATGTTTTCGTCCTCGAGAGCTTTCCCGCCGCTTCTCATCGCGGCGCTCTTCGCCTGCATCGGTGAGTTTTCGTCGCTCTGCCATTTCGATCTGGATTTTACGTAGACGGACTACCGGTCGCTGTAGTCACGTGAACAATTCCTGTGAACGAACAAACCGACCAACCGAGTCCTCGACCGAAGGACTCTGACCCACATAGACATTTTTTCCACAAAAAGATAGAGCAAAAAAGGGTTGAAGTAAAGAACCTTTATTTCCAACTCGATCAAAAATACTTTGATGAGAACTGCCCAAAGGTCTGAGGGACTATGTCCCATGTCCCACGAACCCAGAATATTTTTGTCGCACAATTTTTTTAATTCATACGAGTAGATTTCACTAGCCTGCTTCAGAGGGCTCCCAGGAAGCCACCATGTTCGTTTCGTTTCTAGAAACGAAGTTCGGATAACTATTACTATAGCAGTTTAGCATCATCTCGAATAGTTACAATTTTACACGAATAAAACCACTGATTTGAAATCTTTCGGCCCTTGCCGTACAATATCAGTGATGAACATTTCATAAATAAAATTCTGTCGTCAATATTGAGGCAATAAAAAATCACCGCTGTTACCGATATTAAATGTTACAACAATCGTATTTGTGAATACTAACTTTGCAACTTCGGCTGGACAAGTGTCAATTCCCTCTTAAAAAATCGACCCATTGTTACAGAGCAAATGCTAGACGATCCCGATGAATTTTTCTGAATTCCGGATTACTTTTGATGAGACTGTTCTCGTCTGTGCTTCGTGTGTACCAACTGCGCACCAAGTCTTTCACCGAATTCTTGACACTTGACCCCGAAGACGGTGACCGTTTGACATTTTCCGAAGTCACCATGCCCGAGCCATGAGGAATAATTTAGCAGGGTGCTTTGTGCAACCGAGACGCCGATTCTTTGTTGATCGGTGGACCGAAATCTTCAGCGGGCTCCTTTATCTTCATGGTTCCGATGGGTTTGTTACTTTACTAGATCGCCGGTTATCGAACCTTCTATCGTAAGAAATCGATTCGGAAAGGCTCGTCGAATCTCATCAGGTATTCTTTTCTAGCACTTAAATGGCTACGTGCTCGGCATTAGATCCGGCACGAAGTTTCCTGATTATTGTCCTCGATTCCCTATCGAGAAACTTTTCTTTCCTCATTAACGCCGGAGCTAATAGCTTCTCCACTTTCCAATTATATTCCGTTCCTCCCCACAGAAAGCATTCGGTCCAATAAGTCAAACGTTCGTCGTTGGACCGATTTTTCCTGGAAACAACAATTTCGTTCAATTACAACTAAATAGAAATTTATTCGTAGTAGGCTTAATAGGTTTAAAGTACTACGATTTATGCAAAATAAAAATTGTCTGCGTCTATTGCAAGTGACTGCAGCCAAATATGCATTTCTTTCTTACTTTAATAATATTGACGAGAATAATAGATGGGCATTCTTAAATCATTTTTCCCCGAAATGCATAAAATTCGCAGTCTAGTGATAATATTTTAACATTCTTCTTTCATATATTTTACCGAAAAAATATATTTTAATAAATCTTATGTTTTATATATTCAGGATTTTTGTAGAGAAAACAAAATGAGAAAATAAAGCACATTTAACTCCTTGCCCTACAATATCGTGTCAGACTCGCGATGAAGACTCAGAACAGAGTCTAATAAATATGTGTGCAGTGGGTGTACAAAGTATTCCAAAAAAGATTTTCCAAAAATTATAATGTACGGTGGTTACATGCAGAAATAAAAAAGGCATTTTTTAAAACTTTTTTATTTGCGTCCTTAATGAAAATTTAAAATATATGTTTTGTAGATCTATGTCAGCTATACACGTGCTGAAAATTTCATCGAAATGGGTCGACGCAGGAAAAAACGACACGCATCGAAAGATGCGTTTTTGAAAAGTCGTGTAAAACTATGATTTTCACCATTTTTATAACCGCCTGTGGCTCGTGTGTGTGTTAATCGATTTCGATGAAATTTTCAGCATGTGTATAGCTAACATAGATCTCTACAAAACATATATTTTAAATTTTCATTGAGGGCCCAAATAAAAAAGTTTTAAAAAGCCCCTTTTGTATTTTCAGCATGTAACCTTGTAAATTATGATTTTTGCAAAATCTTTTTTGCAGATCATTTCGTAAACCAATGCTTCTAATTGGTTATAAAAAATCAGGTCGTTTGGTACAATCGTAAAAAAGTTATTAATTTTTAGAAGTTGTACGAATACTTTGTACACCCACTGTATGTTATTAATTTCCTTGAGATGAAAGTCTGTTTTGGATCTGTTAATGTATAGTTATTGGAGAACATGCAGGCATACGGTAGATATAAATTTTCTGCTTTTTTAGGAAATTGCGAATTACAGAAAAAGTTCTCTAATCACTGAAACCGTAAAATAAATTATGAGGCAAGGGGTTAAAGATATAACTATCGTATTGCCAGACTCTTTCGTCAGACGCGTCCACATATCATTCGTCTATTGAATTATTTAACGCTCATCACAACGCTAATCAAATATTTTCCGTGGCAGCTGTGTCTCGTAAACAACACTTAATTCGTTACGCGAGGCAATTGGAATGTGCTGACACTGTTTCTACGTTTTAATCTTACCAGTCCTCAGAGCATTTATTCAATGTCCAGTTAAAAAATACGACCTGACGCTGGTGCTTTTGTCCAAGTTCATGGGCTGATTTTATGAGGAACGCAGCCATAGAACTTCGTTTCCTATTCTTCCGAAACTGCGGGTGGTATGACCGATCGAGGGGGTTATGCAAAATAAAAATATGTTCTGCATTGTGTGTGTGTGTGTGTGTGTGTGTGTGATCGTGGTAAGCAGGGGTAAAATAAACATTGATTTCATCCTTTAATGACTTTATCGCATTAAGAACACCATTCCAGATTCATAAATGCATTTCGTGAATCAAGTTCTTCATAAATCCGTAAAGATGATTCATAAGATGAAAGACATTGAGCATCACTTCATCTACTGCCGCAATTCACTAGATTGAAGTGTAAGACGAGAACTTCATTATCCAGTAACTAACAATTGACCTCAATATAACGCTGACCGTTTCTACGAACGAAATAAACGAAAGTAGTGCGCATTGAACGCGTTGAAATTTTGTAATAAAGCTCGCGTAAAGGTCGGGAAAAATTCTCTCCGGACTCCAGATGAGGAGCTGACGTCGCGGTTAGCATACCCAGTGTTTGAAAAGTGTCACAGAGAAAAAAAAAAAGCAAAAATCCATCCGGGGGCTCGCGGAGGCCCCATTCATTTCAATCACGAGTGTCTCGTTCCGATATTTTTCCGTGTCAGCGTGTACGCCCCGTATCGCTTCGAAACGCGGTGTCGGTTCTTAAGTTTAATCTTCGTTATCAGTGTTCCTTCGGTGTTCCTCCCTTTTCAACGATTCCGAACCGTCGAGTCGAGTGTTCTCCGCGTTTCCCGCATTCGCGGGGAAGGCTTTATTATATTTGGACCCAGCGTTGCAAACGGGAGATCAGAAAGAAAGAGTGGCAGAGAGAGAACGGGAGAGAAAGAAAGGGAACGGAAAGGAAAAAATTGGCCGCGCTTTCGCCGATCTCTTCTTCGGAGCGTTTGACGAGCAGCCGTTCGAGAAAGAGGTTTTTAATCGAGTATCGCGGGAGCGTCCAATTAGCGCGATTCATTGTCCGTCGTTTTGCCCGACGCGGCGACTCCCCGTGGTACGGTTATGTTTGACTGGTTCAGGCCTCCGGGGATCGGTTTACGAGCCATTCGAAGTCACTGCCTCGTGTAAAACCGTAATGGAACGAACACCGTGCCGATGTCGCACCGATTTTTCTCGTACACTGCCTCCCCGCGGCTCGCGGACCTCGAATTAATTAGGATAATCATGCGAGACGCCCTTCGGTCACCTAGGCACGAAAAAAATCATTAAGTAATCATAGAAAATATCATAGAAAAATTTTAATTTCAAAAATAATAAACAATCAAAATTTGTGACGCAAAGAAGGACAGCGTATGGGAAAGAAAGAGACATAGTTCATAGCACACATTTCCCACACGCTGTCCTTCTTTGCGTCACGAATTTTGATCGTTCTTTATTTTTGAAATTAAAATTTATCTATGATTTTTTAATGATTTTTTTATGCCTGGGCGACCGAATTCGAGGTCCGCGAGCCGCGGGCTACGGTGTTCTACAAATTCTGCTCGTTCCACTATGAAGTGTGAAATTTAAAATATTATATAAAAGAATTAAACCGGCTTCAAAATACGTAAAAGAATCCAGAGTATAAAAAAATCGGAGGTATGGGCTTTTCGGAAGTACACCCGAAAAATTTGCTATAATCACGTGATAAAAACATTTTCGATCGGACTGCTAATAACAGAGTAATAATTACTGGCCACGATTCGTGGTTCACCCTGTATATCGGCGTTCTTATATTCTTTTAATGTTTCTACTTACTCGGAAAACGCGTAAAATCCGCAGCTTTCTCGTAGAATTTTAGAATTTTTCTGTAGGATCATCCCCTTTTCGGTTCCACCACCAGTTCACCCTGTATCTACATATACACTGCGGGATTGAAAGGACAATAGAATGCTGATAGCATCCTCTTTCGGAGTTTCCCAAAGTGGAATCAGGAAGAAATTCTCCTGCCGAGTATAATGGAGCCGATTCGTCGTCGTCCGCTTCGCTGTATCTTAAACAGTCCATCCTGCGTCGACCCGATCCTAGCCCACAAGATGAATCACAGTAAACGGTTTCGGTGGTCGGGATTAGGGGCGAGGGTGCGGTGTCTCCTCGGCTGGGTATACTGATACACTTTAAAGGCGGAGTTTTCGAGCCCCGGCCGTCGCTAAGTGTCCTAATTTGCAAAGCGGGATTATCAAGGAACCCGATCCTTTAACACTTTCCGATGAAATATCGGTGGTTGGCTCGAATAATCCTTAGACATTCAATATTCTAGAGAAAAAACAGATCGGCCATTTAAAGAATTTTGAAGAAACACAAGAATTATAAGATTCCGCATAAAAACCTGCAGTCTCGTAATTGTAAACGTTTCCTTCGACATTCAATATTCTAGAGAAAAAACAGATCGGCAATTTAGAGAATTTTGAAGAAACACAAGAATTATTAGATTCCGCATAAAAACCTGCAGGCTCGTCATTATAAATGTTTAAAGATTCCAGAAATGCGTTCTCCATTATTTTATCTTCCAGTATTTTGAAAAAGGAAACGTGGAACATTTAATAAACAGTCCGCGGACACATGAAACAGTAGAAGATCTCGACACGAGGTAAAGATAAGCCGAGAATATCGTCGAAACGGAGAATAAAAATGAAACAGCAAGTGGTTCTGCATATAGAAACAAGGACCCTGACCGACATTTGTTGATTCCCATGGGGATCCAACATCCTACGGCAGTTATCCCCTAATCGCTCTCTTTATCGTGGTCTCGAAAGGGATCTTGACGATAAAAACGAATCCACGTTCGTGCGTCTCGGACAAGGGAATAAGAGCATTCCGTAAGATGCTCCACTAAAGTCAAGATGAAAACCGTAAATACTTTCGCATGCAAACGTCGATCGTTAAATTTCATTTTACGAGATGTATCGCGCTCTCCCGGCCCTCGTAAAACGACTCCGACGGGCTTTCCCTTCAATTACAACGCAGAGTGCTTTGAAACGACCGCGTGATCCTGAAAAATTCACAACCTTTAACGTCAGACAATTCTTCGACTTTTTAATATCTTAGATTCCCCCGAAGGACACTTGATTAGACTGATTCAGAATTTTATGGATTTGCACATATTTTCAGAAAGGTGTAATTACTAATTGGTAAAACGGTGCAGGCATTTTTACAAAAATTAAACAATTTTTGGGATTACACACGATTCTTGAATGTTTGGGGGTCCTAGATCCCCGAGGGTCCTTCATTGATTAATCCACTTCTTGTCTGAAATATTTCGGATTTGTACGTACTTTCAACCAGAGGTGGGCATTATATGGCGAAAACAATATTTGAAATACTATTTAATATTTTAGAATTTATTTTGCTTATAAAGAAAATAGTATTTTAAATAAGATATAGAATTTCGAAAATAAAATATTTCTATTTCAACAATTTGATCCACGAATACTTCTATTTTAACAATCTGAAACACGCAATAAAATATTTTATTTTTTGCATTGTTATAACACTCTGAGAAACCGCATAAACATACAGTCTATCTTATTGTTAAGAAACGATTTACACTCATAAATGTATCGAATTCGAACCATTATTTTCAGTAATAATATTTAAAATTGAAATTGAAAATAAAGACAAAATACAAATATTTTCAATAATCTTCAAATAGAGTACTATTTTCCAAAAAAATTACTGGCTCAAATAAATTATTTTATTTTCACAAAAATTGCAGCATCAAATAAAATATTTTATTTTCAAAGTTGTACACATGCTTTAAAATAAATAGGACTATCTACTATTTAAAATACTATTTTCCCCAGCTCTGCTTTCAACGAGGTGTAATTATTAATTGGGGAATTCATGGTGGAGCGATTTGTACAAAAATTTTTGGGATAGACGATTCTTGAACTTTTGTCCTTAATATCGATTAATCCAGTTCTCGTTTGAAGTGTTGCGGATTAGCGCGGCACGTACTTTCAAAGAGGTGGAATTAGTAATGAGCTAATTTGTGTTATTGCAGTTTTCAATTGGAAGATTGAAATAGTTTGAGAGCAGCGCGTGATGTGTGGTTGTTTCCGGGAGATTCGTTCGACCATGTAATTCCCAGCCCCTTTCTCACGTTCCCGCCCACACACCCACGCACGGGACAGCCGAAAATTCGTTTACAACCACCCGACTCGCGACTAATTCGTTTAGATCGCGAACTTCTCCGCGGAAATAATTCTATTCATTACGGAGAGGAAAGTCGATTGTTCCGCGGATCGTCGCGGCGACGTTTCGAGGTTATCTCGCGGGGAATTGACGGGGATCTGATTTTCCGGGCGAATTCTAGTGTTGCATCCTTCAACGATTACCCTAAGATTTATTTTAAGACTAGCTTTCCCCCGCGACGCGTTTAATGTAAAATTGTGCTGTATTCCGTACACGAAACTGAAAATTTTCAGCAAAAAACCAAAGACATACTTGCTATATAGCTACATAGCTATATATGTACGGAATACAGCACGCAATTTTATATTAATTCATTAATTTTTACAGACGCAAAATTATATAAAAATTTTTTCTTGAAAATGGTCTAAAGTTTTGACCGAAACGTTGAAAATTTTGTGGTAATTTGCAAAATTGCTTGAGTAGTAGCATCAGATCGAACCAGTGCGCTGAAATCATTGCTGGTAGTTATTATTATTTATATATTACATGCAAGTGCCAACTTCGTTTTATAATCGGTTTATTGAATTTAAGAGCCGCGTTTTGCATTTTTCGCCGTGCGGTACTCCACCAACTCGGGCCCTCTAATGAAAGATATAAATCTTCGTCTAATTTCAGGCTTCACAAACGATTCTATGCAAATACGGATTTGCATAAACTTCCGCGGCGTAGTTATTACATTATCGTGATTTTCACCCCGGTCCCTTGTATCGCTGTCCCAGTTTTACTTTTCTCACTCTTTTCTATATTACCGTCCTACTTACTGATTTTTCTCGCCCTTGCCGGACGGGGGTTGGGGAATGCGCGAGCGATCACGAACGAAACGTCAGGACAAACTTATGAATATACTGTAAATTGAAATTCTGGACAGAGCACATATTTGGAGAGGCAAGTTCTGGTTAGCAACGGACGAATCGAGGAAATTGAGAAATACGTGGACAAGTGGGAATAGGCTCGAATTAATTGGTAAATCGTACTTCAAAACCACCGACATCCGTACCCACAAAATTCAACACATATTTTCAAGTACTAGATAAAATTTGTCTGGATTAATTGCAAGCTACAGAATCCAGAATTTTTTCAATAATTTCAACGAGTCTTGGAAGTCTTCAAATATTTCACTGTCTCGAACTAGCCTTGGAGGAACTATTTGAAATGTTCATTTTTTAAACCAGAAAACAGGTAGACACGATCGTCCATCGTATCAGAATCAGAAATGGATCGGACCAGCTCTCTAAATGTTTTTTATCATAAAAGCATTTCACCATTCCGAGCTTTGAAAAACGATTTGAACTTTTCATTTCTGAGGGTGCGGAGCCAGGAATGTATCGAACCAATTTTTCCCGGTGCGCGTTCCCTGTTCGATAGGTTCGGCTGTCATGGAGCCGCGCCATTGTTCTGGTTACCGTAACAGGGAAGAACTTGGTGCAGACACTTCGACTAACGTCTCGGAGCTTTCTCGGGCAGGTTCCCGCGAGTCGTTCGCAGAGTCGTAAGACTCGGCGAAACTCTCCGCGAGCGTTTCTCGAAGTCATTCGTGATAAAGCGCGGCTGTAATTCGTAGACCTGCTCGCTGTTAAACACACCTGCATCCTCCGAGCTTTCTCACCCTCTCTAGGGAAAGGGGAGGTTAGGGTGGAAGAGCCGGGGTCTGCAACATCGGTTCCTTTTCGTAAAGCCTGCAACTGCTCAACCATCGTGTTTACGTTCGACCTAAGATATTTGATCCACGGAGAAACTCCGCGTGTCCGATCATCGTAGCGTGAACTCCTCGACTCGAACTTCCGTTCGGTACTTCCCGAGCCCCACTTCGTATATTGAAATATGTTCCCGGGGCTGAGTTACTTTGGATACCCATTGCTTTTGACT
The DNA here is from genome assembly GCA_028455605.1 of Lasioglossum malachurum. Classification (NCBI taxonomy): domain Eukaryota; kingdom Metazoa; phylum Arthropoda; class Insecta; order Hymenoptera; family Halictidae; genus Lasioglossum; species Lasioglossum malachurum. Next base: position 11,971,607 of record CM052311.1, read on the forward strand.
TCGGAGCACTTTAGTTTTCAAGCACTTCCCACCGTATACGCCGAAGAACGTACGCCACGCTCGGTCTTTACGTTGTTCGCTCCTCGAAATTATTTCGGGGGACTGTATACGGACGGTCGATGGTAGTACATACCGGGATACTGTCTGCAGGAGATAGTAAAGTGTAGAGGTCAGTGGAAAATATTCGAACCGAGGCAGATAGCAGGGGAATGTATTGATATTAAGGGGGCTGACTCGTTTTTCCAGGATTACGTGGGTGCGGGATTCTCATTTTTCGATAATGCAAAGATGGGCTTTTTCAGTCGTCAAAAGCGCTAGATAAAAAATCGAGACGTGAGAAGAGACGCATCCCGCACCCTTGCAATCCTGGATACTAGTCTATTCCCTTACAGTGGTGGCCGTATACAGGGTGGGCCATCTAACGTTTGGAATTGGAACTATAGGTTATTTTGAGGTTGGAAGGATTGATGACATTTCCGATGTGACAGAAAGTTAGTTTTATGTTTGACATTTATGAAATGGGTCGCTTTTCGCTTGAACAAAGTTGGGATATATTAAAAACTTATTTCCACAAAGTGGTGAGCCTTCTATTCAAACTGTAAGAAATTTACGAAAAAAATTTGACAAAAAGGATGTGTCAAAAACGCAGTTTGTGGATCAATTTGTGAAGCGAGTTCGTGAAACTGGATCGTTGTTGGATACACGAAAATGTCGTCTTCCATTCAAAGGGGAAAGGTTCAATCCTTCTAATAAACTCATAACTTTGGAGAAATATTCATTAGTTTTTTTTTATAGCCGATTCAAATTCCAAATCTTAAATGGCCCACCCTGTACTTACGTACGAACTTTAATGCTTTGTGTACTTTTTTGAAACACCTGTAATGACTGTTCTCTTCCGACGGGTACCGGGTCTCTACTTTATTCCGCTTTGTCTGGCCAGTGACGAGAGAGTACTACTTGTGGCGGTCGAGCCGATCGAGAACTGCAGATCAATTGAGAAGTGCAAATCAATTCCGATTACAATGCTCAGTGTGTACTGTCGCCGGAGGAACTGGCCTGACGCTCTCAACTGACTGATCTCTTAACTTCGCGACGAGAAATTACTGTATGACTGTATTCCACGTTATTTCACATAGAAATCTCTGCGGAGAAGAAACGTTACAACGTGTAAAATTAAAGAATGCGTTCAACGAGCGGTAGAGTTGAAGCCAGCGATTCCGTCCGAACCATCGCACGCCTATTCCCCTTGAGGAGGTAGAATCTCCTTTCTCTCCTTTCCCGATAATGCATGCGATGGGGTTTTTCAGTAGTCAAAAGCGCCAGATAAAAGATCAATCTAGGCCGCAGTCGCCCTCAAAAGTCCTATTTTTACGTTTACCAGGCGTAATTTCCATTATTCGGAAGCATAAAGCTGGGCATATAGCTTTTCCATAAAGCTGTGACAACTATAGTGGCGGCCATATACTTACGTACACTTTATATTTCAACTTTAATGCTTCGTGTACTTTTTTGAAACACCTGTAATGACTGTTTATATATTATTTTTACGAAATAGGTACTCTGATGTACAGGATGTACAGTCATTTACTACGGAAACCAGCAGGAACATATAAAAAAAGGTTTTATATAAAAAATTCTTCATATGAAGGGGTACATTTAATGGTGCTATGCACATTTTTCCATAATGGCTCTTTAAGGGTCAGACGAAGGGCAACTTCATTATTTCAAGTGGAAAGCCACAGTTTTTATTTTATATTCTCATTCTACATCGAAAAATTCTTCTACTTCTCCCGGCCGCAGTGCCGTATCTCTTGAAAATGCTTCCGATCGAGCAGAAATTTGCCCATACGTGATGTAAAACATACAACTATGAACTACATTGAAGAAAGTCAAAACAGAAGAGGCGGTCAGGCGGCGTGCCGCCGCGGTGCGGTCTAGTGTGCGCCAACCTTAAATCTATACTTGTTCAGATATTAGTGGTATATGCCAGCCTGAGTCAGACTTCGGTAGAACGTGTCAGTGTTAAATCAGACGGGAATAGAATGTATAAAGATGACGTTAGCCATTAGTAGAATAGATTTAGATTTGGTCAGACACCAGTGAAGCACGGCCATTTGGGTCGGACATGACTGGAATAAATCGATACTAATTTATCCAATACGAGGATATATCTAGACGTCAGTAGAAGACACAGGTGCTAACGCAGACGACAGTAGAACATGACCGACGATATTATAAATCGAAACGTGTTCAAAACGTTAATAAAACATGCTTGCCTGAGCGAGGCAGCAGTAGAATATGCAGGCATTAATTCAGATCGTAGTAAACTATGTCAGGATAAAGTCAGACGTTAGTAGAATATGCGGACGTAAAATGTCTCGGGGCGAAATCTGACGATAGTCAAATAAATCGAGGCTTGGTCAGATATTAGTGAAATATGCCAGCCTGAGTCCGACGTTAGTAGAACGTGTCGGCGTTAAGTCGGACAAGAAGACATACGCTATTAGCCTGCAAATGTTCATGCAAAGTCGAAATCGACACATTTCACAGAAATCGAAATTAATCGGGAGCTCACGTTTTCAGCGAAAAGTTTTATTGCTACAAAAATAATAGTACAAATATCAGTATTAGTACGAGAAATATTACTGAAATGTTCTACAGCATTATTTTCAGAGTTCGTACTAGGTTGAACGTTGTTAATAAAATGTAAATTTGCTGACTGAGCTGCTTCCAGTCAGACAGTATCAAATTCTTGTCATGTTTGCTCGGGGGAATTTAATCTATGCTAGCGCGTATGTGTGTCGAAGAGTGTGAGTTGATGTCTGTCGCGAGAACGGTAATTGAATACATCAACAGTGGACTAGGCGTTGCCAGTGGAACGGGATTGTTACCGACCTGACTTTTCACTCGATCCTCGTAGGATGTGTTTATTTTAAATGAGAAACGCCACAAGTTATTTCATTAGAATTTCCGTACAGAACCAATTACGTTAATCACAGTCGAAATTTTGTAATCAATTAAACAAAATTAAAGTAACTTAATGAGGTTAACCCTTAAAATGCTGTACACTTTTTGGCAACACTAATAACGACGTGGGGTCCCCAAGGGATTAAAATTAAGGAATTAATTTTTCAGAATAAAATATTTCCTGCACAGAATTGGGGATTAGTGTAAATCCCGTTTGGATGCAGCGAGGTTACCGCGTTAGTTAACCACAATACTCAAAACGGATAGACCTGCAAAGAAAGAAACTTCCGTGTGACGATTTCAAAGAGCATTCAGCCAAGGGCTTCGCTCACAAAACATATCTTATCAGCGACATGGGCGGTCTGGATGGCATGAGAGTGAACAGTTGTCGATAAAAACTCGAATTACATTGGTATCGAACGGAGGGTGGATTTCCATGACGAGAACACTGGAAGACGACTTCTGTATTTATTAGCAATCACTATTTTATCTACATACGTATCATTTCTTTACTGAACATTTTTTCCGTTTTAAATATATATTTTAACTATTATCATCATCATATTAACGAATGAAATGAAAATGTTCTTGGCGCAACGGTTCGATCTTGTAATTAAAGAAAAGCAAATTTTGTGCAAGTTTAAATTAAACTTTAAACGTTTCAATCCCTATGCGGATCATTCTCAGGAAAGAAGAAAACTGCGTCTCTGAAACAATTTTTTTAATATAAAAAATTTTTTCCATTTATATTTAAAACGGATCAAGCATTGTTTAGAGATCTTAAAACGAGCACGGATCTTCAAGAAGCATGATTAAATACGAAAACTGCGAAGCAGATGAAAGCTTCTGAATGCAAGCATCACTTTGCTGCGAGTCTTCCCGGTGGAAATCTACATTTGCGTGAGCACCAGCGATCTATTTATGACATCGTATCTCTTCATCGGTCTTCGGTATCGTTACGGGGTGGATTTCTGAATGAATTGTCGGAGTGCGTGCCGGTATTAGGGCACACGGCCGCGATCACTAGTCCATATTCATGCTGTTATTAGATGTATGCCTCTGAAGGGAGGAAGAGGAACCAGAGGGTGGAGGGAATCGCGAGGACGAGGGGTGGAAAGGAGGGCTGGGGTACCTTTCATCGAGCCTCCATTACCTGATTGCTCGGCCGCGCACGGAAAGGGAAACGCCGGCGTTAAAGCGTCGCATTGTACCGGGGTCAGTCGACAAAGATCTCGAACCGAAGGAAGGGACCACTTTCGCCGGTATGATGTGTTCCTCCTTGAGAATCGTTCGCGCCAGGATAAAGCTTCCTTCAGCCAAACGACCCTCGGATGTGCTTCGCTGTTGGCGCTCCCCCTCGCTATTTCACCGAACGCTTCTTAACGCGGGCTCTCCCATTCTACAAGGCCTTCACTGGCCTTCAGCCTTCATCAGCTCCTTCTACAGTAAATCCTCTATAGACGCGACAGCTTCGGGGGGATTTGGTCGCATCCATCGTATAGGGTAGCTATTTTTTATCTCCAAAGACCGAGCCGAACGTAGAGAAGGACATCACGTGTAATGGCACGTCTTTTGGCAGGGTGTAAGCGTAATTCGCGTCACGGAATTCGCGACATGAAAAAGCGAACGGTCAAAGGTAAAAAAAGTGGGGGAATATCGCTGGCAGCTGTCCTATATTTATATACATATATCCAAGCGGTGGGTAATGTTTGGCTCTATGTTTGGGACGCAGTAGTTGATTTTTTAAGAAAAAAAAAAAATTGAAAAACGTGCGACGACACGTGCGACGGACCCATCGAATCGACGAGCGGACTACCCTTATAAATGACGTCATTGATGACCGTAGACAATGCCACAAGGAATTTCTTTGACAATTTCCCCACTTTTCCACCCTTAACCATTCACGGAAAAACGAGGTGACAACCGCAGTACTGTTTTGACCGTGGTCGGAGTAACTTCTTCCCGTTCGTTGACACAATTTTGGATAATGTGTTGTGTTGTGCTTCAAACTTATTCGCGCAAATAGCAGTGTCCTGTTGATCCGACGGAGGTACAAAAGATTCTGAAAAATTTGTAAGTACCTATACTTGACACTGGTATTTTATAACCCAAGATTGATATTCTTATGTATAAAAAACTATACACGTGGAAAACCACGCGCGGCAGAAGTGAAACTTCTTGCAGTGTATGTAGTAATATTTAGAAGTAATTTAAGATTGGAAATGGTAAGTAATCCCAATGAAGCGACAAGATCAGGAATTACTAATACAAAAAAAAAAAATAATGAAGCTACAACAAGATCAGGAACAACTAATACAAAAAAAATCGTAGAAAAATTTTCATTTAAAAAATAATGAACGATCAAAGTTTGCGACGCAAAGAAGGAGAGCATATGGGAATCTCCTTCTTTGCGTCGCAAATTTTGATCGTTCATTACTTTCGAAATGAAAATTTTTCTATGATTTTTTTTGTATTAGTTGTTCCTGATCTTGTTGTAGCTTCATTATTTTTTTTTGTAGTAGTTGTTCCTGATCTTGTTGTCGCTTCATTATTTTTTTTGTATTAGTAGTTCTTGATCTTGTCGCTTCATTAGGATTACTTACCATTTCCAATCTTAATATTTACTTCTAAACACATTACTACACTGCAAGAAGTTTCCACGCGTATAGTTTTTTTTTTTTTTTAATATTATGATACTTGCCGAATTCGCCTTGAAATCCTCCAACAAATAGGCGTAAAAAGATTGTAGACTTATTTGCGGAAAATTGAAGATGACCTTGAAAAATCATGAAAAAAAACGAGTTGACGAAAATATTTGCTATACCTGATAAAACCATTTTCGATCGCACTGCTAATAAATTTCTACTTCAATCGTTAATTGAATTCATTCGTTAATGATTACCTGCTGAAATTTCGAAATGATATACGGAGTCAAAACTATATGAATACTGAAAAAAATGTGAACTGAATTCAGTATTGTCATTTTGTCTATAATATAAACTCTGTTTACGTGCTTTTATGTTTTTTTTTCGATGATTTCTTTTTTTAATCGTACACATTAATCAATCAATCATGATTAAAATTTTAATCGATCAACGCTCAACTCTGCTAATAACAGAGTAATCTCTACTGGTCGCGATTCGTGGTTCACCTCGTACAGGCACATTCTGCAGGGCCTGCAAGGGTTCAAGATCTACTGTTCCTCTCTCTTCAATTTTCATTTACATTAATTTCAAGTAATTTTATTTATTCCTGTACATCGATGTCTCATTATATAAATCCTAATTACTTCCTGTACATCCTAAATAAGATAAATCCATATTAAACTCGATCAGAATTTCAAATGAAATAATTATTCGAAGACCCCTCTGTACCCTGTAAACGGGCAAGGATTTGCGGTCGAGGGAAAGGCTCCGAATTGAAGAGCGAAACCTCTTAGCACCCTTAAAAACGTTCTATTTCCGTAAGCCAATAACTGAAACATCACCCTTGAAACTAATCAATGAACCAGCGGAGCATAATACGGAATGCTACAATACAGCTCCGCAATGGAAACAGCGTCGAAAGATTGGACACCCCTAAAAATAGCTTACAGAAATCAATAAACCGTTCTATGAACCGTGCTCGTAAACATCAAAATCGTAGCATTATCTGCTAGAAGAAAAAGAAAGGCTGGTCATTAAATTTTCTGAGAATTCTTCAGCATGTTTGATGAATTTTTTTGGCGGCCTAACCGATTCGAGGTTCGCGGAATTATGCGTTTCCCGCGGAGCGTATTTACGCTGCGATCCGCGAAGAGGTTACAATATAGCCGATCCAAGGATTTAATATTTTTAAGGCCGTGTCGCGAAGTCGATACACCAAGGGGGCGGAAAAAATATGGACACGGTCGACCGGGTCCGTTCGATACCTTTTTCCCTCGCCATCGACGAGGTTAATTTCAATGAAAGGCTGGTCCTGGGTGCCAGAAAAGGTCCGAGGAAAAAATGGACGAAATCGGATTCTTCAGGATCCTCCAGGGTACCTATACAGGGTGGTCCATCGAAATGTTGCCACCTAAATATCTCCCTTATTCTTTATGACATATGTACATATTTTCTTTCTTGTAAAAGTATAGTTTTTCCTTGCGTATTCTAGTTGGCATTAAATACTTAGGTGGCTACATTTACGCGGACCGCCCTGTATAATCAAATTTACTGCACGAAATATTTGATTGTTATTGTCCGCTCGGGATACAATAGAGTACAACAATAGTATCTGTATTGGAAGAACGAAACTCCCTTCGTTAAACTGCGCAAGTAGAATACACCCTCGTTAGGTCAGACCTTCGTACAATATTCGTACAATGTGATTACACGAGATAAAAGATTCCTCTCGTGTAACTACGTGAGTTCTTATCAGCTGCCCGCCAGGGAATGTAATCTTATCACATGGTGCACATTCAGTAGAATAAGCTGGCGTCAGGTCAGACATAAACCGAAGAACTCTAAAGACCGGGCCAGTGGAGAGTGGGCCACTCTGTTCCGTCTCTGTTTTAGATTAAACAAGAACTGTAATTTAGCGCAACTACCATAACTGTATTTGTCAATGCCGTAACATGATCTTTATTTGCAGATCGCATACGTAGAAAATTCGAAATTGTCTCTGTAGAAATATGTCAAAATTAATCTAATGATCGATTACACTGTCCAACAAATTTCAACTTTTTTTTATGTTTTCAGTATATTGTTGGGTCCTTCTTATAGAGTTTTTTGCGCTGATTCCGAATCTGTCCTTAATTTTTCTCCTACACGCACAGTTTTTGAGAAACATTGTTTTTGATAAAAAAAAAACATATTTTTCAACTTTAAACAAATATTGTGATGTTATTATACAAGATACTGAATTGTTATTTGCAACAATAGATTCTGTTGACTTTCCCGAATACAGTGATATCCAATATTACTACATTATGATTGTTCAAACATGTTTAAACGTGTTTAAAGACGGAGAGACACCACTTTTGCACCAATTTTTGAGGATATTTTTTAATTTATCTGAAAAAATAAGGGTCCAGCTGAAAATCGAAATATACGACGCGATAGAGCAGACTTTTATGTGAATAAAAAACAATCATAATGTATTAATATTGGATATCACTGTATTCGGGAAGTCTACGGAATCTTTTGCTGTAAAGTACAATACAATATGTTTTATAATAACATCACAATATATATATTTGTTTAAAGTTGAAAAATATGTTTTTTTTTTTCAAAGCCACGTTTCTCAAAAACTGTGCGTATAGGAGAAAAAATAAGGACAGATTCAGCGAAAAAAACTCTATAAGAAGGACCCAACAGTATATTGAATACAAATTTGGTGTTGGACAGTGTTTATAATCGATTCGACATGATTCGATATGATATGAAATAGTTGTTCGTTTGTTCGATGCATCGTTCTACTTTCTAGCCCGAGTGATCCTCACTTGACGTGTGACGTTTAAGCCAAAACGACGTGTTTTCTTTGTGCTCATTAATTTATTTGCTTGTGTTGATAAAGTTCAGTTTAGTTTATGTTATTTAGTTAAATACATAATCTAATAGTCTTGAGCGAAGAAATTAAAAATCTTTTTATTTTTTCGATGCAGTCTTTCAGAATGAAATTTGTAGAAATCCGATCGATTTAGATTTCACGCAATCGTCGTGGGGGATATCTGTGCGCGTGCACCGGCCGGTAATCATCGGGCTCATGAAATTATAATTTACGGCGCGTCCCGTATCTATCAGGTCCGCGTGTATCATCCTCGTCGATAGTGCGATGGGGCAAGCAGCTGCATAATCTAACCGGACGCCGAATTGGCCGCGTATGCATGCATTCGGATACTGTCTGCGCATTCGGGCCGGCGTGTTCCGTGCGTTTCGTGGTTTCCCCGCCGCCTCGTCGTCGCATTGTTCGGTTCTAGTTGCACGTGATGATAGCGGCCGGCCTCGTACCTCGATAATCTTCCGAATGTACCCATTATTTCGTTCGAATTCCGGCCGTTATCGGCGTGCCGCCGCATAAAAGAGCCAGTCTTCCCGAAATAGGGAGCACGGTCCGAATTCTGATAGCTCATTGTGCCCCTCTCCCTCTAGATTCCGTTATCTCCCATAGGATCTCTCGGAAAAAAGACCTTACCCTTTATCGCTTATCATAAACGTTGTTCCGCCGACGTCCGGCAATCGATAATGTTCCACTGATCGCCCCCAACGATCGTCCTGCCTCCCCTCTATCGAATCGCATTCGATGGAAATCTTTTTGTCTGAATGGAAAATTGTCAACTCTGTTATCTAACTCGCACATCGTTATTGACGCACACTATTGAAAATATCGTAGACAAATAAGAGTAACTTGAATACTTTCACAAGATATTTCATTTAATCCTTGTCTGTTCAGATCGCATAAATCACAATCCGGAAAGTCCTTCCCATAAAGCTCAAACTTCTCTTTTCTTTGGTTTCCGTAAAAATCGAGTTTGTCTATCGTGATTTACAGCCATTTCTTGTTCGACTCTTTGAAAATATAGATCTTTATCCACCGTGATTTACAGGCTCTTCTTCCGGGCCAACGTCAAATTCCACATTTCTTGTTCAAACTCGAAGGATTCTACATGGCAGAACTTACTTGGCAGAACCTACTGCTACGGCATACTACGTCTGACTCCTGGCGATAATATTCTACTGATTATGCCTAACAATGGCTGGTCATTTTCCAATTGTCTGGCTGACCAAATAGTCGGCTAAACTTCCTCAATGGGACATAGTTACGAGTACCGTCGCAGCACGATCAAATACTGTGCTCTACCGGAACGATCAAACTTGAAATAATCATATTCTAATGGGATCTCGTGACTGAGAATTGATATCTTCTGCCTTGGCCTGGTTATCGCGTTGTCCCACTACCGTCTGATATATCGCGTTCACATGCTACTAATTACGTCTGGATATCAATGCACGTTGCGGGGAATGTTTATCGCGGCACTCGAACGCTTTATGGATCTGCAGTGTTCGGTGGAAGGCTGGCAATTTTTAATTCTCGAAATTCGCAAAAAATTATCTGGATCAATTGACACACGTGTCTATTCTTAATCCTGATTTTGAACAACGTCTAACAAAGTATGAATGTTACGCCTTTCGAAAGTTTACGAATTTTTATCTCGAAAAGAGTGTGTATAACTGTGAAAATTATTTTATTATTGTGGGATTTAATAAATTCGAGATTAGGAGCAATACAATTTAATGGAACTCAAATAACAAATACACGCGTTAAATAAATAACCTTCGGTATTTTTCAGTGAGCCCTTCCGTCCCCTCCAGCTTTCCCAAAGGACCCTCGAACTTTCCCAACGGCCAAAACGCTTTCTTTTTATGGCCCACGCAGGCCTCGCGCTCGGTTCCTAAAAATCACGCGTTCTAGGTACAATCGTAAATCCTAAGACAGAAGTCTAGGCTCGGCGAGGGTTCTGACGAATTTATATGATGCTACATTATGATATATGGTTAGGGCATAAATTGAAGATTATTCTGTAAAAATGTCACAAAAAAATATTAAAAAATGGCAGAGTTATCCGTTTTCTTGCATCGATTACATAGGTTTGTCAGAAATTCATTAAACCTACTAATGGCTATATATTATTCGTTTCTCCGGTTGGAAATTTTTAATTTTTAGTTTGTGCAAATGGCAACAATTCGAACACCCACCCGACCAATCTTAGTTTCACAGTTTGTTGCAACTCGCAGATCAACCGGAACGTTTCCCTCTATATTTTACGTTTCCGCGCTGACAGAAACAGGCGCCAACGGTTCGAAAAATCATTTCCAGCCTCCTGCTCGAGAGACACGACAGTCATCGGCACTCGTAGTAGCCCGCAAACAGAGGGACAAATTGTTTCAGCGAGGGCACGGCCGGTTTCAGCACCGTGCGGAAACTTTGCCGTGGCCGGGGGCTCAAAAGGCCGGAATTCGCCGCAGCGGGGGCAGATAGTTCCGCGGTTATCTAGCTTCCTGCACGCAACAAACTGCCCGGAAGTTTTACGCGTTCGTATTGTTGCCGGCCGGCGTTCGACAAAGAGATTCTTTCCGGGTATTCCGCAGGTGTTGAAAACTTTCCGAAGATCCCGGCGTTGTTCATACGATTGTACTCGCAGCACGCTTGAACTTTTACCAATTTATTATGCTCAACGTCATTTAGCAATGTGTTTGCAATTTTTACATCCAGTCTCAGGCATTTTAACCCTTACAGTGGGTGTACAAAGTATTCGTATACCTTCTAAAAACTAATAACTTTTTTTATAACTGTACCAAACGACCTGATTTTTTATAATCAATTGGAAGCATTCGTTCACGAAATAATACGCCATAACGATTTTCCAAAAATTATTAATTTACAAGGTTACATGCAAACATAAAAAATGGATTTTTTAAAACTTTTTTCTTTGGGCCCTCAATGAAAATTTAAAATATACGTTTTGATCGATTTCGATGAAATTTTCAACATGTATATATAAACAACATAGATCTACAAAACATATATTTTAAATTTTCACTAAGGACCCAAAGAAAAGTTTTAAAAAATGCCTCATTTTATTTTTGCATGTAACTTTGTAAATTATAAGTTTTGGAAAATCTTTTCGCATATCATTTCGCAAAAATAATGCTTCTAATTGATTATAAAAAATCAGGTCGTTTGGTACAATTATAAAAAAGTTATTAGAGTCTTTGAAAGGTGTACGAATACTTTGTACACCCACTGTACGTAGTCAACCAAAATGTGGGATTATTTGAAACCTTTCATTTTAAGACTATAAATTAATATATTAGCGAGTAAAGAATGGACATACATAGAAATTTTATAATATTTTTTAGGGGAACGTTAACAAATTGTTGAAAGTGAGAAATTGTTCTCATAATTGAGAACCCTGTAGGATTAAAATATTTTCTATCGAAACGAATAAAGATCTGTCTAGAAGAGATCAGGATACGCGATTAAGAGGCGCGCGCATTAGATAGCCTCGTAAATGAATAAACAACCGGGACATTTCGCAGAAGTTCTCGCGTTTCCGTGTTATCGGGGTACGCGGCCGTTTGAATTCGCGGAGACAATACCGGGACACGGGAAATAGAGGATGCTCGGGTTCCGAGAGGATTTCGGAATGACGAGGACGACCTCGCAAGCGCGTTCTCAGGCGTCTCGCGGATTCCGTTTCGCAATCGGCTAACGGGAAAGTTCGATTCTAATACCCCGTCGGGTCCTGTCATCGCGGACGATTTGCCTTTTACGAGGCACTTGGGCTCCTCGAAGTTTGAATTGCCGTGCCGCTCTCGCGACGCCGCTCAATTTAAAGATTAGTGCCGCGGGAAATCGTATACTTTACGGCGCGGCCTGATTGGCCGTACATCGGTTCCTCTTGTTGCACGTACAAGCGCGATTCCACACCGTGAATAGACGACTTAATCGTTTTCGTTATTAGTTTATAATGGACCATCAAATCATCTGCGTCTCTGGCGTTAACCTGGAGGTCGCAGCTGATCCGATAGTTCGAAGGGAAACTGCTTACACTGGAAATAAAAGAGAACGGTCGTGAAGTCTCCGGTGTATAAAGATGCACTCTGGGAGCGCAGGATCATGCTGGGATGCATTAAAATGTCTCTTGGAGGTGTTCCGTGCGAGGATCACCGAATGGCGTACAACTACACTGTTCTCACTTCGATGCGTTTTATAAGCGGGCATAAAAATCAGTAGAATGGGCCGGTGTTATGACAGACACGTGAATGGAACGATCAAGTTTTTGCAAGCGAAGCTAGCGGAGAAACTTTTGTCGGTTGTGCGTTAAAAATGCTAGCTTTTTATTACACATAAAAAGTAGAATGTACCAGTCTTTTGTCAGACACAATGAATGAAACAATCCATCTTTGCAGGCGAAGCTAGTGGAGAAATAGGCATACACACGATTTATAAAATACCGCTATATTTAAAAAACTGGTTCCCACCAATAAATGATAAGTTGCCTCTGTTAAAAAATGTTGTAACATAGTTTACTCAATAGCATGCAAAGGTTGTAACCAATACATGTTGTATGACATTATGCAAGCTTTATGCGAAATATTATTATTTTTCGATGCAGAATAAGAATGCGAAATAAAAAATATGGGTTTCAATCAAAATAAGTAGAATGTGCCAGTATTTTGTCAGACGTAACGAGTAGAACGACCTGATTTCTGGGCCGACAGAGTTTCATTTAATCCTAAACAGTGAATGAAATGTGTGTCGTTAAAAATGTGACCGTGAAAGCTCACAGCCAGTGACCAAACGCTGCGAATTTCCGAAGCGATCGTGTTCATATGTTCCCCGAGTCCGCGGCAAATCAACAAATCCATTTCAGCCGTCGAGCTATTGGCAAGTAACCGACGTTTCGAGGAGTCTGTCCCGGAAGCATCCAGGGAAACGGTAACAGGAAACGTCGATCACCTTTGTGTCCCGGCAAACAGTCCTCGACCCTAAATTACAGTAATTTTTCCCGTTTCTCCGGGGCCGAGTTCTTTGTACGGTGCTCCCGCGAGGAACATTCGTATGCAAAATCGGTTCGGCTCGACGCAGGAATCCGAGGCAGAAGTCGTGCGAAATTGAGCCGGTTACAAATACACCCTGTCACCCCAACAGTGGATGCCGACTCGCTCCAAACTCGAAAAACTACGCCGAAATCGAACCGCGGACTCTATTCGACGTTCCTTTGCGAGAGCCGCGCAGTGCTGTACAAAGTGTGCAGATACTGGAAATATTAACCGTCGCAGATGTTTCTGCTTCTTCACGTAACGCATCTATACGCGATTTCTCCGAAACATGTTTACACGATCCATTTAGGTGATTGTTTTACACGAAGAGAAAGTTTGAAGTCTGCCCTAACGCGAGCTCCTCGACTTCTAATTGTTAAACGAATCGCCGACAGGGAACTTGCTAACTCGCTTAATCGATCTGTTCGAGAACTTGGGAAGGAGTCACGGAGATTGATCTCGGCACCCGATTCGGATAAATACTTTTCCGAGTCGGCGGATAATTGATTCAATTCGATAAAATGGCGACCCGACCTGTTTCGACCCGTTCGAAACTGAACTCGGAGCGAACGCAAACAAATTTCTCGCTGTCTTCTACTTTCTTATTTACCTAATCCTATGCTCGCTTTGTTTCGGTGTTTTTCAGAGAAACCGTGGTCCACTTTCTTGTGGTTGGCTGATTGCTCGAATCACTTGAATTTCTCTGTCTCCGACTGTTCAGACATTCATATGCACATTTTCTCTTACCGATCTTTCCGTTTGAAAATTTCTTAATTCGAATGAAAAGCAACGAGAGAGTATCGTAATTATTACCGTCTGGCCAGATCCAGCACGTTCTACTTCTCCTGGCAATATACATCAGGATGGAAGAACTTATCGAGCATATTAGAGCCAGGGAACAATTGATCACACTTAAACGACTTTTCATCGAGCGGTTTCAATAATCCCGGTCCTCCTGAGTCCACGAAAATCGAGCCCACGAGGGCTCGACGGAGAGGAACCAGCGGCTCGGAATCGTCACCCGATTCCAATTAAGTTTCACTTGTGGCAGAGTTCGGGCTCTCATCGGGTTCGAGGCGTGCCGCGTAAATCCTGACGAATCGCAGTCAAAGTGAAACGTATTGCCGGTATTCACGGCGAGATATCGGCCGTCGGGAACGCAACCAAACGAATTCCATCGGAACTGGGTCGCCGACCATATCGAACTACTCGTTTCGGCAGGGCGGCTGTTTCCCGCGTGCTACGAACTTTTTAAGACCGGCCCGAACTGTCGATACGCCTCCAGAAGAATCCGGAAAGAATCCTCTAACTATGACAGGCCGGCGAAAATGCCCAGGCGGAAGACAGCCTCTTAATTTTAACGAGACAGAACGACAGGACACCTTGTCCCGAACTTGTTACGAAACGACAGGCTTATCTTTCCATTCGGAATTAGACTTCTTCCAGAGTTTCCACAGTAATGTAATAATACATTTTTATTTCCAACTAGCTATCCCCCGCCATACGCTGCTGTGGCTCAGTATTTTTTAAAAGCATGTTTTCACCTGTCACAGGTGAAAAAAATTCCAAAGTGTGTTCCAAAATTCCTTCAACAGCCGGAAATGGGAGGTTCCTGACGTAATTTGAAGTGATATTATCCTTAGCAAAAATGTTGTTTCAAATGATCTCAGGAACCTCCCATTTTCGGCTGATGAAGGAATTTTGGGACACCCTGTATAGATGGTAGCAGCCTTTGCAAATCTCAACAAAATTAACACATTACCGACCTATTATTAGGATTTTCAATAATTGTGCTGTACCAAAAGAAAGCATAGAAATTCCCTTTTATATTGCAATCTTAAATGAAACTATGAAAATCACAATGAAAATTGATGTTGCTATTGAAGGTTCCATTAAAAAGTGTTTAGCAATATACCATAGATTTCTTAAAATTATGCAATAATCACCGGTCGATAATGTGTTAAAATTGTACTAAATTCCGTCGAATAATATATTCCACACTTCTTTGAAAATTTTCAAAAGTCATAAATGCATACAGATCTGCAGTCTACTAATGATCCACTTAGGCGCCGATTACTTTTATTTCGGGGAAGAGCCCTCAGTAATTGCTTAAATGAACCCAGTTCGAATTACGACTATGGTTAAAGCGGAATCAACACCGGTGCCCTAATCATCCGGGATATCGGATAGATCGCAGACGATTGCAGCGGAGCGTCCGCACAGCCGAAATCTTGACTTTCCGGTAACCCGGCCGGTAGTCTGTGGCCACGGTGTTTGGAGCTGAAGAGCACTGAAAAGTTCTAGAGCTCGGCGATCTCGTCGAATGGGAAGCTGAGCAATGCGCGCGAGCGTCTTCAGCGGATCAGTCGATGCCGTCCAATTACTGAAAATTCACCGCGCTACCGTCGAGAACGGTGAATAAGACCGGCAGATCTTCTCCAGGTGATCTCCCGTATCTCCGCAAATTCGCCCGGAAACGAGATCTTCGCGATCGTTCGACGCACCTCCGAACCGGCTTAAAACAGCCAATATATCCGCCCTTCTCACAGTGTTGCGATCAATGCTAGTTAGCTGGACAAAACTCATAACGTAAATCCGTAAAGAATATAGGTGCTAGTCATATGCATAGAACATTTCGGTTCAGTTTTGAACCTTTTTCAAAGGTTCCCTTTTCAATTTACATATTCTATTTACTGTATTTAATACACATATATTTTATTGTAGATGCAATTTTTTCCTTTGAAAATGGTTCAAAACTGAACCGAAACGTTAGGGAAGAAAAAAAGTTTATTGCAAAATTGCTAGATTTAATAAGCGATCGAAACAGTTGCGCCGGAAGCATCATTAAATTGAATAAACTGTTATGTTTTGTTTATTACATTCACCATATAATTATCATTACCTAATCTTTATCGTTCAATTGAAAAATAGCTTTGTATTATCACATTGTATGTAAAACACACGAAGTGTGTTTACAGTTTTGCTCGTCACTGTATATTCTCTTTCCATATTCGATGAAATTGGTCATTAGTAGAATATGTCGACATCATTTCGGACGTTAATGGAATAACATGTAACGCATCAACATTGTCACAGACAGTAAGATATTACGGTAGTAGCTCACGCGTTAATGGAATGTGTCGGTGATAAGTCAGACATTAGCGGAATACGTGAACGCTGTATCAGACATCAGTAGAACGTGTTGACGTTAAATCAGGCGAGGCTCGAATCTATCAGGACTTGGACAAGTGAATAAAACATATGAATATTGAGATCAGATATTGGTGTGACGTATCGATGTTGTTAGTGGAACATTTCCATAATGAATCAGATGCGAGTGGAACAAATGGACATTGTGCCAGACGTAAACAGAGTATGTAATAATTCCGATAAAAACAGAATATGTCGACGTTAAATGAGGCGGTAATGGAATATCAAAATATTAGTAATAAACGAAAGCTTGGTGAACACACGAGTGAAAAGAAATGTTGTACAGCGTCGTATAGTATTGTAGGATAGTGTAGATGGCCGGGGGGACGATGTAAAATGGCGAATCGGGGAGGCAGGTCGGCGGAGCACGCCGGTGCAGGTCGATGCTGACCTATTAGCTTAAAGTAATTTCCGTTTAATTTTGGAGCTTACGGGCCCGTAAGCGTGCGAATGCCCCGATGAAAGCTCATCCTCTTCTGCCTCTTTCGGCCGTTTATCGAGCCTCCGCTGCCGAGTAATCGGGCTAATAATGTCCGGCTAATGAGCCATATCCCGGCGCGCTCCTTCGCAAACGTGGACGCGCGATTACACCGGGCGTTGAGAATTACAACCAGGCCTCGATCGCCCGTTACACCGATAATTCGGGACCCGGCCCGCAGTCCCGTGTGTTTTCCCGCGAATTATTTGTCGGCCGGAATCGTCCGTGCTGTAATTCAATGACCAAGCCGGACCCGCGAAACGCTCTCGGTTCGCCATGATGGCCTGTTAAATGGTTTAAACTGTGTGCGTCGACTCGCGACCGTCGCCCCCGATATTCCCGTGGAAAATTTATGCGCCCTTTTGCCGTTCGACTCGCTCGCAATTCCGTTTTGCGGCACGCGTCACGGAACAGTTAAAAACGGGAACGCCGCGCGCTCACACCTCACGAGCCAGTGATACAGCAACCGGTTTAATCGGACACGGATAAGAAGAGCGTGACCGTGCTCGGTCGAGCACGATCGAGCAAAGTGCGCATGCGGGTCGTTGGTCACAAGCGACGCAAATGTACTTCGGAATAATCTCTTGCGAGCCACTGAAGGGGGTAGACCCTTTTCCAGGATTGCAAGGGTGCGGGATGTGCCTTCTCATTTTTCCATAATGCAGGCGACGGGATTTTTCAGTAGTCATAAGCGCTAGGTAAAAGATCAATCGAGGCCGCAATCGGCGTGATTTTCATTATTTTCATTATTTGGCAGCATGTACAGTGGCGGACACACAGGGTGGTCCTTTTATCTTGAGACAGTCAATTATTACGGAAACCAGTAGGAATATGAAAAAATGTTTTATATAAAATATTCTTTATATGAAGGGGCACATTTAATGGTGCTATGCACATTTTTCCATAATGGTTCTTTAAGGGTCGGACGAAGGGCAACTTCATTTTTTCAAATGGAAATTCATATTTCTTATTTTATATTCTTATTATACACCGAAAAACAATAATATTTCGTATAAAACATTTTTTCCTAGCGTGCACGGTTTTATTAAACAAATTGTGGTGAATACCCCAATATTTGTAATGACAAAAAAAAAAATACAGAAAATTGTAACACCACCTACGATGCTCAATGCACGACACACGTATTCCTGTCACCGCTTAATAGATTTTTATGACTTCAGATCAAACTCAGTATTTTTTGTCATTACAAATATTGGGATGTTCACCACAATTTGTTTAACAAAACCGTGCACGCTAGGAAAAAATGTTTAATACGAAATATTATTATTTTTCGATGTAGAATAAGAATGTGAAATAAAATACATGGGTTTCCATTTGAAAAAATGAAGTTGCCCCCCATCTGACCCTTAAAGGGCCATTATGGAAAAATGTTCATAGCGCTATTAAATGTGCCCCTTCATATGAAGAATATTTTATATAAAACATTTTTTCATATTCCTGCTGGTTTCCGTAACAATTGACTGTCTCAAGATAAATGGATCACCCTGTATACTTAAGTTCAAATATAAAGTGTACTAAATTCCTAATATAAGTGTAACGGAAATTACGCCTGGTAAACGTAGAAATAGGACTTTTGAGGGCAATTGCGGCCTGGATAGATCTTTTATCTGGCGCTTCTGATTACTGAAAAATCCCATCGCATGCATTGTTGAGAAAAGAGAGAAACAAGAGTCTACCCCTGAAGGGGAATACGCGTGCGATGGTTCGGACGGAATGGCTGGCTTCAACTGTATCGCTCCTTGAACTTGAGATTTCTATGTGAAATAACGTGGAATTAATCATGGAATCATTTCTCGTCGCGAAGTTCAGAGATCAGTCAGTGCACGCCGAGCATTGTAATCGGAATTGATTCGCACTTCTCAATTGATCTGCAGTTCTCGATCGGCTCGGCCGCCATAAGTAGTACACTCTCGTCACTGGCCAGACAAAGCGGAATAAAGTAGAGACCCGGTGCCCGTCGGAAGAACATGATTCTCGTGCGAAACCGAACGGGCCGGGCCCTCGCGAATCGGAAAGATCTCACGAAACATCGTTACCGTTATCGAGAGGGATCCACACGTCGGAATAACGTTATTAACCCAGAAAGGGCGGGCTGCATTTATTCCGAAAATATCCTCGTTACGTGAGGTCGCGCTGATAAAACTTTCCGAGGCTACAACGAGCCGCTCGACGATAATTGATCGCGCCGGAGGAGCACGTAACCAAGACTCCAAACCGATGGAAAACGAGCGTCTGAAGGGGATGGCCGGCACAAAAAATCACGGTCCCGCAAGCCCGTCCCACGGGACCCGCGTCTCGTCACGAAACGGCTCGCTTCGGCTCGGTGCTCACGTCGAAAACTTGATAAAACTTCCGGCAAAATTTCCAGATAGCCGCCTCGTCGCCGCGAGACCCCGCGGCATAATCTTTTTCTTGTCAACCGACGTTCCGTTTCCCGGCGCGAGACTTCCGCCTTGTCGCCGACAGCGCCGCTTCCGCGATCGGAACGAGGTTAGAGCCGCGACACACAGTCTGTTTCGAGGAAACTCTTAAACTAATTAATAGACTGCGGATCTTTATGCAAAATGAGAACTGCTCGCATTAAATTGCAGGACGCAGGAGCCAAATAAATGTTCTACTCTTCGTTTAACACATTGTTGATCGAGCACGAGTTCATTTGTGTTTGCACTTGCATTATCAATTTAAATTTATCTTTGTTCTTCCGGTGATTGCTATACAGTTTATCATATACTAAAAAGGAAATATTAAAAGTTATATAAAAGGTTATGTTCAAAGTTTCCTCTTAATTCATTATGTATAAATAGAGTTTACTTAGATTGTTTTACTTCCACATTCAATTACGAATTAATAGCCGGTGACATGTGATAGCCTCTGTATGAAATTGCCGGTCAACGATGCGTTAATTATCCTATTATGCTGAAACTAATACATTGATGTCCTGAAATACTTTTAACGTGTCCACTGCTTTAAATTGTACGTGCCCATTTTTGTCATGAATGCATCAAATCCGCAGTCTACTAATGAACCATCGAGCGAAGTACCTCGATCATTTTTCATTCCACCTGGAGCACAATTTAATGCGAATAGAGGTTTGCAAACAACAGTTGCTCTCGCGCGGAGAGTGCTAATGTTAATAGGAAATGTTGCAGAGTGTGTTTTATGCAAAGAATACATGGTAATAACTGGCGGGGTTTGATTAAAGTCCCAGCAGGGTAGCCCTCTGCTAATAGTTGTAAAGTCAATGGAGCAAACTTCATCTGTTTAATCGTTACACGGTGGGCAGCACTCTCCGTACGTGGTCCGACAATCGCGAGCAAAGTATATTTAGCTTTAATCATACAGGTGGCAGGGTTTGTTAGCTTTGTGTACGAGAATTATTCAGTAAAATAGCTCCGTCATAGACAGACGCGCAGAACCATTAGCGCCTGGCCAGATATCACGTGATAGTTGTCCACTTACCAGTAGAACGGGATTAGCTGTAGTCGGACGCACCGCAAGTAGAATAGATCAATGCGTAATCAGATTTCACCATTATAGACTCAAGCTATCCGTAGATAATGATAGTGGAGCAAGCCTGTATAGCGTCAAACGGAACAGATAATCCCAATTAATCGAATGCTTCTTTGTCCCCAACAACAGATTAAAGGGAGATCCCGGAGAGAGTAGCAAGCACGCGGTTCTGTAAATCTTATTTGAAAATTGAGTGTCCCCTCGATGGTATTTCACTTTTGTCGCTCGCAGCTGAAATAATGAACACTTCAAGTCACTGAAACCACGACAGGAAGGCCAATAATCGACTTTCCTCAGTCGCTCGAGAGACCGATCTTCGCCGGGAGCTATTCGCTCTCCGAGGAAACTCAATTTTCTCTGTGCACCGTCTTTCCCTCGGCATTCTTCGCCATCCTGTAACCGGGACCGGCAACCATGAATTAAAAATCCTCGTGGATTTATCTACGGCCGACTGCACACTTGTCAAAATGTTTTATTGGACCTGTCACCGTAGAATAGAGATAAATCTTTTTCAAGCTCATTCTCCCATCCGTAATTTACATTGACGTTCCCTGTCCGTCCGACCTGGACAAACCGAGCTGCAACTGTTCACGGAGAACCATAAATAACCGCAATTCTTCACCATTACGTCGGACATTTTCGTTAAATGTACCTACGAACAGAGACCGGTAAAAAAATTCAGGTCAAGGATATAAAAGTTTATGATTCAATAAATTAATACACACCAAAAGGCCAAAAGTTTGGGATCACGGCGCAAATTCAGAGAACAGGAGGTTTATAAGAAGAACTGAGTGAGCAGTATGTTTTACATTTTGTATTATTTTTGTTTTATCGAGGAATGCGTATTTTTCTTCAAATTGCTCTTTCATTAAAAAACCGCCTTTATTCTGTTTATAACATTTTACCATATTATTACAAATAACGGAGATATTCATGGTGGGTATAGTTATTGCCCTACCCTGTATACAAAACTTACACGGTATAGAGGGGCGCATATTGGGACATAATCATTTTCTGCGTGGGTGGAGGCATAGAGGAGATTTTAAGGTCACCTTGATTTTTTTAAATGGAAACATCTACTTTCTTCACCATGAATCGATAGACTATCGAATTCTGAGTAAAAATGTATTGACCTCCATATGTCCTAAATCTAATAGTTAACGAGATATTATTGAAACAATTTTCTTTCTTCTTTGGATAATATCTCGTTAACTATTAGGCTTAGGACATATGAAGGTCAACACTTTTATACTCAGAATTTGATACTTTGATAGATAATTTGATCTATGGTATAAAAAATAGGACATTCAATTTAAAAAAAGAAAGTTGACCTTCACCTCACCTTGGAGTGTCCACCGGGAAAAATAAAAGTCCCACCACATGATGTCCCCCTCGGTGCTGATCAACTTCCATCTGAAACATTTTTGCGTATAATCAATATTTTTACAGATATTCGTGTCTGTAACGCTTTATAATTTCCACCCTCTGTATATTCGATTTTTACAAAAATCATCAAGTGATTCCCCAAACTTTTGGCCGGTAGTCCGAGTTCGACAAGATTCGTAAATGTTTAGCAGCAACACATTCAGTTTTCTAAGTAGAATATTCCCGCGTCCCTGGCCGGCCACAAAGACGAACGACTTTCACGAGCTGTGTGTAAAGCGTAATCAACCGTGTTATTCACAGCGTGGACACTTTCTTAATTCCAGAGCGGTCGTCCGAGTTCGCCGAAACTTTTTCCAGGGCCGTAGTCCTAGGAAGGTCGTCAATTAATCAGACGTTTTCGCGAACGCACGCGGAACTTCCATGTTCCGGGGATGATTAAGACGCGGTGTAAACTTGTGCACTCGCATATATTTCCATTTTCCCGAAATATTCTTAGGGAGCCGGGAATGTAGGTCGGCGCGGGTTTGACGTCACTGCTGTCTGTTATCGATGCACATTATATTAGCGCTTTTTATCGGAGGTCGCATGATTGACGAAGCCACCGAAAAAAAAAGAGCGGCGAGCTTTCGTGTACAGACTAGTGCGATCGCGACGACGCACAGTGCGTTGTCATGGGGCAAAAATAAAAAAATAAACTTACTTGTTATTATACAATGTCGTCCCTGGAGGGGGTTCTTTAATATACATTACTAAAATAAGAAGTGAGATTGGAAAAAATAAACAATCGTTCACGATGCTCTGTCACGTCGCGTGCGAGCCAAAAATTTCAGTTGAAATTCATCATGTAAGCGAGCTACTGCAATGTGTTTTTGTGGGTAAGTATTTCTAATTTTTAAACTGTTTTGATTCTCATGTTCACTTTTTTGGAGTGGACTTAGTACCAGAAATTGCAACGCTTTTTGTAACTTTAATGAAGGTTTCAAAAAATACTCCTCAAAACTTGTCCATGATTTTTATTGAAATTAATTTTTTCAAATTTTGTTTGTTTTCATTCGTTCTGTTTTTAGTATTATTATCTATTATTGTTTATATTATTTATTGTATATATAACGTACGAAAATAACCACATTACTAAACAGTCGATTTTGACTTCTGTCTCTCACTCGTAGTAATACATATAATCAATACATACTATCATAAACGGCCCGTCAAATTTAGATAATTATCTCTTGACAACGGTTTATGCAAAAATAACTTTTTTGTAGTGTTTTGAAAATGTCTTAACCTCACCTATTAGAATACATAATCAAAAATATACATTACCGTATGAAATTTTAAAAGTGACCTTCATAGAGCTTCTCAAGGTTACAACAATATCAAACAAATACAATCATCATATACTCTTCCCTATACCCTATAACTTTTATTTGAAACATTTTTTTATACTACCTATAGTTTTCAAGGTATGTGTGGAATTTTGTGGAAAAAACAGGCATTCCCCGACGCACTGTGCGACGCGACGCGCAGCGTGATATTTCAATCGTTTCGGAAAATTAAATTCTTAACGATGTTGTGGGTTCGATATTTTATGACTATTGACCGTAATAAATTACATGTACAATATTTAAAAACTGAAAGTATTGAAAGCTCGAAAGATTGAATGATCGCTATGATAATACAATAACAATTAAAAACAGAATGTAAAATACAGTAAATACAGAATGTAAAAAAAATTTTCAATTTGGGATTAAGATTCGGAGTACCGTACGAGTCCTCGTATTATTTTTTTCGAGGGGCGGTTCTCTCCGTGACGCGCTACGCTGTTCTCCGAGTCTGTTTCGCCTCGCCCCCCGACTCGTGACGTGTTTCTTGGCTTTTTTTCGGGAAGGAAAGCGGTCACCGCGGCCACCGCGTCCACTTCTAACGATCCCAGCGCGAACCAGAACGAAGGGTGATTTCCAGTTGGTTTGCGTGGGTGAGCTTACAAGCTCACGTCATTAGAGTCTTTGTGCCGAGTCGCGAGGGGACGCTTTCAGTTCGTTACACAGCCTCTCAGAACCACGCCGGAATTTTTTCTCTCATTTTTACTTACTCTCGTTCTCGTGCTTCTCGCGCTACCACGCTGCGCCATTGATACCATATTGTGGGAACCGAGGAGATCGTACTGCCAGAAAAAGTACACTTCACCCCATTCTGGCGACGGAAAAACTCATGGCTGTTCGATCGGAAAAATTGCTTGCAAAATCTGTCCCGAAGGGTGGCAGAAATTTTGTTGATTGGCTTTGTGTCTTTCCATGTATTTTTAATTAATTATTCTATTTCAGTAGAATACCATCATTTCAGACCCAAGTGATTGCCTGCTGTGCCAGTAGTATAGTCGTCGATAATTCAGACAGGCCAGCCAACCGATCGTTTTTCGACTTATTTCAGATAGAATATCGATATTCTCATTTTCCTGCTGGAAAATAAATGACCACGAGGCGAAACTTCGTCACACATTAAAAGTAGAATATAACCGCAGATCAGACTGCGGTAGAACCGCATCGGATAAATAAATAACAGTAAAATGGTCTCTGTTCCCTATACAGTTTCGCGGTAAGAGTATACAGCACGCATCGCGTGTCAGATAGTGTAATGAGATCGTTTATGACTGGATATCAGCGGAGATTATCTAATCGAAGATCAGGGGTAGCTGTATTGTTTATAATCACATAATTGTTCTCGAAGTTGTGTTCCCTGCACCGTGTGGTCCCAGGTATAATATGGCAACAGATAATACATTCCTGAATACATTGTAGAAACAGCGAAATAAATCGTCAGTGTCGCGTCCACGTAAATATTGACTTATTTGCCCCACAGTGAAAGTGTACTATATATGGTCGGACAATAGCTTGCAGCGTTTAGACACGACACAATGGAACCAGGTCGTTAATCATCGCGCAGTACAACTATACACAGGAACAGGTTATGCCTTAATTATTATATAATTAGTTAAATAATTTCGCCCCAGTGAAAGCATACAGTGTAGGTCAGACACTAACGAGAATATAAACAGGGGAAATTGCCGGGGAATAATTTAATTCAATTTCCGTCAGCATAGAAACCATCGAATTGCTGTACATTGTTTTTTATTGCAAAAAAAATTTGTTATAAAATTCGTAGGTTTACTTATAAAACACTGAGAGAGGGAGAGAGAGAAGGTGTACTTGATAACTTTGAAGAAAAAGGGTACTTGAACCATGTTACTTTAGCTAAAAAAATTTCGCTTCGTGACTCACCGTGTATGCTAAACCCAGAGCTGGGGAAAATAGTATTTTAAATAGTAAATTGTAAATAGTCCTATTTATTTTAAAGCATGTGTACACAACTTTTTGAAAATAAAATATTTTATTTGGCCAGTAATTTTTGAAAATAAAATATGTTTTTTGGTCAGTAATTTTTGAAAATGAAATATTTTATTTGATTTTTCTGAACACGCAAGCGACTATCTAATTGCTACCGTTAGCAATCCAAAATGGAAATTACGATGGATTCCGATAGACTTAAATGAAGAAAAACGTACTTTTATAAAAAAAAAACCGTATTAAAAATGCTTTGAAACAAATAGGAAATCCAGATTCAGAGTCACGACCTCAATTACTTTCACAAAACAAAGAAGTAGATGACTTCTTTTCCTTTATGGAAAAAGAAACAAATGATATCAGTCATACAAACATTGCAGAAGTAGAATTATTTCAATATTTGAGCGACAGTGATACACAAATTGAAAGTATTGCAAAGTACAAATATATGAAAACCATTATTTTTAACAACACAGAGCTATTCCGTCCTCTGCCCCAGTTCAGAGACTTTTTAGCTTCGCTGGACTGATTCTGTGTCCTCGAAGGAGCACCCTAACAGATTCCAATTTGGAACGCTGCACCTTGTTGTATGCGAATAGCAGCAGTCAAACAAAAAAATAAAACCTTCTCCTTTCAATTATTGCTAAAATAAAAAATATTAAATAAGTAATGAGATTTCTGAAAGTATGAGGTATAACGACGCAAAATATAAAATATTATATTTTGTGTTTCAGATTATTAAAATAGAAATATTTTATTTTGCGGATGAAATTGTTGAAATAGAAATATTTTATTTAGAGGTTCAGATTGTTCAAATAAATAGAAGTATTTTATTTCGAGGTTCAGTTGTCCAAATAGAAATATATCATATATATTTCGAAGTTCAGATTCTTCAAATAAAATACTATTTCCTTCACAAGCAAAATAAAATCTAAAATAGTAAATAGTATTTTAAATATTTTTTCCGCCAAATAATGCCCACCTCTGGCTAAATCAGGGACGCGCGCATTCCAAAAACGAAAAATATCATTGATATATTAACTTGAACAAAATTTGTTCGACTTGCTCTTTTAACGATCGTTTTTCTATTCACCGACTTCGCGGACATTGTGCATAGATGTTGAGGAAAAGTTTCCCCAGCTTGTTCCGCGTCACGAAAATTTCGATTCGAACCTTGACACGTCTTCCGGCATGATGTTTGGTCTTTGCAAAGTCTGCGTTTCTGTTGGCTGACAGAGTTTCCCAGCGATTCAACCGAAAGTTTCCCCGATGGTTGTTCGGTAACAAGCCGTTGCTCGCTGTTGATCACAGTTTTGAATGAACGCGCGCGCTTGGGCCCCGGCGATGGCCACGCGGATAATGCACCGCTGAAACTATTTGCAGTGTGACGCGGGTCGTCTCAATTATCCGGGGCACTTCTTTATCGCATCAACCGTGACCGGTCGCGAATTAAATGCGATGGGGAACGCATTATGCCCGGCCCGCTGCTTTCTCTGTGACTCCTGCACGTGAAAGTACAAAGCGAGGAACGGCTTTAGAACGCTGCCTGGCTGCGGACCATTCATTGCCTCCGCGTTTATTCAAAAATAGACACGGCCCCGAATACGTACAATATTTCCCCCGGGGACTTTTTCAACTGTTCCGCCCCCGCCATTAAGTGATTCCAGCCAATCCTGTTTCCAGAGGTAAATGCGAAAGTGATGTAATTAATGTCGCTTGTACACGTGTGGAAACTTCACGGTTAAAAAGCCGAGCGTTTGAAAACTATACGTTCGTGCATTCAGCAGCGGCGGCAGCTTTGTGACCACCCTGGTTGTACTACTTTGCGACTGGACATACTGTTATATGTTGAGCTATGCTATAATACTTGTGAATCGCTCGTCATGCGATTTTTCTGTATTTAATTACATGGACAATAATATAATGCTTGTTCGTGTTTGATTAGGGGTGAGATTATTCTAATTATCACTGTCTGGTCATGAACTGGATTATTCTAGTTCTCCACATTGTAAATCGCTCGTCATGCATAAGGCTACATTCTATTTTTCTGTATTTAATTACATGGATAAAAAAAATAATGTAATGCTTGTTCGTGTT
>CM052311.1:11999284-12083121 GCA_028455605.1 Lasioglossum malachurum
CGGAACAGACGTTTAGTACATTGTTAATATTCAGTGTTTAACGAGGACAGATTAGAAGGTGGCTGGGGCGGTCTCCCCGGAAGATATCAAGCGTCGCAGTGCGTAAGTCTTCAGGTTTCCATGCCGGGGGAAAGAGGGTCGGCTATCACGTATTCCATTCCTTAGAACGTGACAGCAGCCAAAATGCCCGGCGGCTCTCTTCTCTCGTCCGTCCCCTTGCAAGCCCCGGTGACGTCTATTTTTCTCATTCCGGTTCCTTTCGTCGAGGTTGAAAGTTTCGAGGGGTCTGCCACCCCTTTGTCGTGTGACACCATCTCCCTTCCAACCCTTCCTCCGCCCCCTGTTTTCTCTCCATCCGCCTGTGTCTGCTCCTTCAGTCGAGACCTAGGTCGTTAATTTACCTCCACACCGTGATCCCTGTATTGTTGCAAGCGTTTGCATCTACACGGTACTCGAGAACTCTACAGGGGTGGTGGGAGGGACAGGAATAATCCGAGACGCGGCCGCCATCGCGCGCCTCTCGGATCTACCAGCGAGGTGACACTCTGTCCAGCCATTTTCCAAGAGATCCAGGAAAATGAACGATCTTTGGTCCCCTCCGACTCGATTTAAGTAGAACAGGTTCACGCCCGGTCAGCCGTAGTGCTCCGGCAGAGAGTATGGAGTCGTACGTTCTCCGGACTGGCCTCCAGTAGATTGAACTCCCTCTTGACCGAGAAACTGAGCGGACTGTGTGATCGTTCGTCGTCAAGCTCCGCTGCGGTAGATTGAGTTCGCTCTTGACCGGGCAAATGATCGCACTGTGTGATTGTTCCTCGGGATTTACTACAGTGGCTCGGCCTCGCCTTTGATCAGACGATTTATCGTTACCTGATATAATTAGTAGTTACGAGGAAGTTCGTGGTCTCGATGGGAACATCCACGATACAATGTTGTCAAATTAGATTCGTCCTTGGAGAATAGTATCTGGTTCGGAAAAGTGCGATTCAGTAGAATATGCCAGTCACAGCCAGACTACTTTGTAGACTGGTTTCTTTACTGGAGTTCATGCTAGAACGCAGAAAAACTTTTCTACCTTGCTCCCTGCAAGTAGAACGTGCCAGTCACGGGTCAGACTGGGCTTGATGTATTATCAGTTTTTTATAGCTCCACCATTTGCCACCTGAGCTTTTGTTACCGAAGGCGTTTTATATTCCGCGAAGAATTTATAAACCTTTCATCCTTCCAGAAAGAATTCAACAAGTTTAATAAGTTCATCACAACGGACCGACGTAATTGCTTAGATCAGTTTTACACCCAATGAAGACACTAATGAAATTCTTTCTCCGCAGCGTAAAATAAACGTTTGCCGAAATTTCGCAATGAACTTTTGTTGCCTCGATTTAGATAAATTCTGTTTTTTCCGGTCCTTTAAATTCTATCGAACGCTTAGTTCAAGTGGCACGAGCATCGTTCTAATTTCTGCGCGGTTCTAAGTTAAATGGAAATTCGCTGGCAGCGAGCAGTTTTTCACGAGAACGGAAGTTCCGCTGGCAAAGCGGTCCCATAGTCGCGTTTGCAAAATGCAAAAGTCCGGCCAGAAAGTCGGCGAGTCGAGAGTTCTTACGGACCATTTCGCGGAATTTTATTCCCCATAAAACTAGCGAGTGCGCGATCCAAGAATTCGTGAAATTTTGATGGGGTGCGAAGTACGGTGCGGCATACGCCAGCGGACAAACTTTATCCATCCGTTCGGGGGCAGGAGGGCAGTAACTTCGCTAATTTTCTGCGGACAAAGGGGAAACTTCGGATGGATGGGACTACTGTGAGAGGCGAGCCGGATTGTTGATACGCCTGCTCGGAAATTCGGCTGTCCCTTCAGATAACCGATGCATGATAACCCGTGCTGACATAATTATGGTGATTCGACCGTGTCACCAGGTGTGTGGGTCGGACCAGCTTAAACAGAGCCAAACGTCCTTCAAAAGAAAAAATAAGAAAATTAAAATTAAAGGAAAATGAAAAATCCAACTGATTTTACCGGGATAGATTTTCCGTATGATTAGTGCGGGGTCCTGTGCACAAAGAGATTCCCTGGAGATTTATTAATATTTCTTAATTTTCAAATAATTGTTTATAATTATATCCGGATCGAATGCTCTCGACTTATCGAGAAACGAAAGCAGACGAGCGGCAAAGCGAAACGGCGGAAAAAAGAGGAACAGTGATTAGTTACCAAGATTGCACTGTATACATTTGCGGAACGGAAGGGTTTGCGAGTGGCAAAAAGTCCGCTTTCCTCTGTCCATTAAGCGAGCGTATGTACCGTGGCCCTTAATTCCCCTGCATGCGCCGAGAAAAATTTCATTCTTCCTCTCCGGAGAACGATTCTCCGTTACAAAAACCGTCTTCGCGCCTCGATCGATATTTCAATTCGCCGATTTACCCGACACGGTTCAACACAATGGGGAAATAAAACAACCGCGGGGCTCCTATATATAGGCTCCGATAAATGTTTCCTTGCACGATTCGTTGCGAACGGTTCTCTTTCGGATCGAATAAAAATCAACCGGCACGATCGAAAACACAATCAACTTAATAACGCATGATTTCCATTTCAGCGTCGAACAAAATATTCACGTGTCCCAGATAAACGCGAAGAAAAATCTACTTATTAACACTCGCGAGCGTTCTATGCGCCTCAATTGCCGGGCACGTCCAGAGAATTTCAATTCGCTTCTACTGGGGACAATTCTTCATTAACGGAACTGTGTTTCCAGCCTTTAATCAATACTTCAATTCAACCATTTTTTATCCGATCAATCGACCGTGCGATATTAAGGAATTATGCAATTTTTCAACAAATTTTCTAGAGGGTGAAAATATAATATTAACATTTTTTGTGTATCATACAAGATCATACATCTTTAACACGTTTTGTCGGTGGACACGAAACAGAAAAATTCCCTTTATCAAGGATAATAATAGTCCTGTTTTCGACTTGCTATCTTTTATTCGTTTCACGTGGAATCACCGAGGAGGGTGAACAGAGAAAATTCGCTCGAGCAATTAAGTCTGTCAAGCCCCGAATTTTTATCGTCTCTCGTCCCGAACAGGGTTTCATCCCCCATTATAATCTCCCGCGGAAGTGTCACAGATGATTTATGCCGAATTTGAAGGACGTTTAGGCGAGACACTCTCGACGTAAGCAGAAAGCCTAGCACGATAGGGGCGACGTGTAACCTGGAAGGTTAAGTAGAACGAGCCCTTCGCGAAGGGCGCGACAGGGGGCTGCGAAGGTGTGAGAAGCGGCGACACGGATCTCAACGCCCTCTAACTTCTGTCTCAGCTCGTTGCTCCATTTTTCAAAAGGGTTTACACACCTTTTTCTCGAGCGTTTGAGCACGTAATACACGGTGCTCGAGTGCCGGTAGTTTGCTTAACAATGCAACCCCCGTGGCTCCAACCTTCCGCGGAACGCCGGAAAAGCTCCGAGGAATTGCAATCCTCCCGGAAACGCGACCGCCGATTGTTCGTTGCGCAAATATTCGTAAAATCTTCGAAGTTGAAGACTTAACCCTCGCCTGTCCCTCGGATGGACAAAAATTATCGCGTAAACAATAAATACGGTGGCGTTAAACATTTATTTATCAACTGCAAGCTTCTTCTGGAACTAGAGACTTAAATATGAAATTCATTTTTAATAAATTACATACAATATATTTTTTATATAATTATAGAAGGGGAGATTGGCTACATTTATGTGGACCACACTCTGTAAACAGGGTGAACCACGAATTGTGACCAGTAGCAAATTTTTTGTCAACTCTTTTCTTCATCATTGTTCAAGGCCACTTTCAATTTTTTGCAAATACACCTATAATTTTGTAACAAGAATTTCAAGGCTAATTCGGTAAGCATCGCAACATTAAAAAATTTCAATACACTGCTCTTTTTACAAAAATTTGCTATAATCACGTGGAAGTTCTTTTCAAAGAACAAGGAAAAGTTCAAGGTAGAGGAGAAATGAATTCCTAAGTCCATTACCTCACTTATTGAGGAGAGGGCACTTATTTATATAGGTTTATATAGGAATGTACTGAAGAGAAATCGAAGTTTGTAGAGCCTGTCGGAATAAAATCCAGTAAACTCAATGGAAAAGTATCAGGGAGGGCCAGCGTTGTTACGCGAGGCATTCGTGGCCCAACAGTATGATGAGAGGGCCGAGATTGCAGCGAAAGAAGCCAAAGGCTCCGGTATCCTTTTTGTTTGGTGGTTAGCGGGCGGTGTGCTCCCGGGGTGTCTGTTAATTATCGAGAGGGCGAACCGCTCAGGGTCTGTGTCGTGACGCTTCTTGCGCCGGCGGAGAGGATCCCCGAGTAACCGTTTGATAGGCGGCGAGGAGGTTGTCTTTGTTTTGCAGACGGTGGCAACGCTGGCAGATACGGTCGGACAGGGACAGGGCGAGCCGCAGGGGGTTGGCACATGGTGAAACGGCGGATTAGCTGGCCCCAAAAAAGGAAAGGCACAAGCCCGGGGACCGGGGTAAAGGGCTCGCGACGGGATTGGGCTTTTTGAAGAGTCTTGCGAGCAGCCGGTTTTGCGCTTGACACTCGCTGAAATATTAGAGTGCGAGCACGTCCGATTCAAATTAGCGAGCCGCTCCGCCTGACGTACTGCGTTTCCGTGGATTTAAGGGGTTACGCTCGCCGTCGGTCCGCAGGCCGGGAAGACCGACTTTAGCAATTATATTCTCGGAAACCGTCAGGTTCTGCCCAAAAAAAGTTTTCGGGTCATTCCATGCCTAATCGATCACTTTTTGCAAGGCATCATCGTCGATTTTGTTATAAATGAAATATATGTAGTCCATGTGAAATTAGGGGAGGCTTAAGTCATCATCACACCGGTTTCGAATTTTTTTTATGAAATGGCAGACCTTAAAAGTTTTCAATTTTTGCCCATTTTGGCGAAAACGGGCCTCACTTACGAATTTTTATCTCAGAAACTCTTTGTCCGATTGAGCTACATTTTTTTATGTTTTATTCGGAAAGGAATAAAACAATGGGACATATTTCATGGCCCATTCGTAATTATACCGGCTCGCTTGGGGGAGTATCTTGGAATTTTTTTATACAGGAATCT
This sequence comes from Lasioglossum malachurum, assembly GCA_028455605.1. Classification (NCBI taxonomy): domain Eukaryota; kingdom Metazoa; phylum Arthropoda; class Insecta; order Hymenoptera; family Halictidae; genus Lasioglossum; species Lasioglossum malachurum. The sequence continues at coordinate 12,004,406 of CM052311.1, forward strand.
CTATTAATTTCGAAGTTGCGAATGGTCTTCTGTCGAGAGGACGGTGACTGGTGGTTACTGGTTCGTGAAATCGAGAATTTAGCACTTCGAGGGCGAATGTCGACGTATCTAATTCGTAGGTAAAAATTAACTTCAGAATTGCGGGTTTCTAAAAATACTTTCCACCGCATTCTATACTGTATCGTGTACAGTGTACGTAAACGTCGCAGCGTTCCATTCCCCGCCAGGCTGAACCCAACTATCTACATACCTTTTGATCTACCTACGTGCAATGCGGGGCAGAGGTATTCGCAGCTCTTTAGCAGCTCGTCCTGCGCGAAGGTTTTTGGGGGTTTACAGCGGAATCCTTTCGCGGCGTGTAAAATCTTCCGCGGTCTTAGACCGTCGGATATTTTCGTGCATAATCCGCTGCAACCGGAAGCACGGTAGACCAGCATCGGTATATACGAGCTTGTTCCGTGTCACGGAGCTTTGCCCGTCATTCCCAGAACAAACGGACCCTTTAAATTCAAGAAACAAGGGACCAGCTGCAGGATTATCCTAATCTACGTCGGACCAGGTCGTGTCTTAATGTTTCTGGAGCATCGGCAACGGGATTCGTCGCCACGGTGTGCTTATTGTTTGAGCCAACGCTTTATTTCGACGTTGGTCTCGCCCCTAATCTTCCGACAAATATTCAGCTACTTTATTCACCCCCTTCTGGCGGAAATTCAAACACGCCTTTCGCATTTTTAATCCGCACTTCTGCGGAGTAACGTGATTTTATGATATGCTCGTCGGTATGTGAATTTACTTCGTAATTTTTTGAGATCACCTTCAATGACGGTAATAATTCAATGTTTATTGGACACGCGTAGTCTGATGTGAAGTGTTTGTAGATAATATTAGTAAAATAATTTGTAGACGGCACACTTTGATCTTTTATGCAATTTTCAATTTTTATAGACAAATTTAAAGAAAGTGGCATGAAATAAAATCGTATTTTTCTATCTTTATAAGCAATAAATGCGTAAGGATCCGCAGAGTATAATTATTACTATAGGTAACAAGTTTGGTACTGTTATAGACCGGTACGTTGTTCTGTTAATTTTCCCACTATCCCGACGAAGTATTCTTCTACCAGATAATGAATGGTATCGATGCACATGTTTGGTGAACTGTTACCGTGTTTCGAAAGGCGAGCGTGTTTCCTCTTGATATTCTCAGGTGGCTGTCGTCGGCAGAACAGAGACCAATAATTGTAATGCGTCGATGGAAGTTAAGGAGTTGGCCAACCAAGCGGAATTTCTCGATGCCTTCTCCCAGCTGCAGCATCGTAGCTGGATAATAATCGGTTCCGAATGATCTTGACACTCGGAACTGTGCAGGGAGCAGCTTGTCCTCTCGAAATTTATTAATCTGGAAACTCACTGACCGGGAAGTATCAGCGAGACTCGACGACTTCGAAACGCTTCGATTTAATCATATTAATTAAGGTACACGCTCTTCGAAACTGTACTACAGCCTCTCCAAACCTTTTATCTCCAATTATTATACGGCTGCAGATCTTTCAACGATTATAGCTCGCGAGAATCTCCAATCTTCGTGTTTTAAGATTAACGCATTTCAACGGGAATATATATTTTTCACATTCCTTATGTAGCATCCAGAAAATGCCTACTTCGAAAAAACGCACTAAAAAAATGCACTAAGTATGAAATAAGTTCCATTTAATTTATGTGAATACACACGAACTTAAATACAATACAATCTTTTCGGAGGCGGCGCAAAATTGAAAATTTTCGACATTGGAAATTACGAAAATCCTTAAATTCTTCTATTGTATTTGCTTTCACATGTTAATGTATCATCTCTTCGCAACTACTGATTTCCAAGTTCACCATATTCCAATGAAATCATAATCAGCAACAACTGTCATTTGGAAAATTTTCAACTTTGCGCCTCCTCCGAAAAGATTGTATTATATTTAAGTTCATATGTATTCGCATAAATTAAATGGAAATTATTTAATACTTTTTAGTGCGTTTTTTCGAAGTCGGTTTAATTATTTTTTATAAAATCTTTTTATTTCACGCTTTTTAGTGGAACGAGCAGAATTTGTAGAACACCAGATGGTTTTTATTGATTATTTGCAATGAAAACCGCAAAGAATGAAAATATGCATTTGTTTTCAAGGGACCAATCGGGAGACATACCCTATAAAATGCAGAAGGTTTCGTCCTGATTGATCCATCCATCTCTGCGTAATCGGTGAACATATACATATAGAAAAAAAAAAACGAAAAAAAAGGCACATGCAGATCGAATGGAGTAACCTCCTCCTTTTTCGAAGTCAATTAAAAACAGACTGTCTGCGGCGCGTGGCCGCACGCTTTATATTAAGAATCCTCGCCTCTAATTTTCGATCGCCTATCATTTAGTCGCAATCATTTATTCGGCCGAGGTTTGTTGATATTGCCTTCAGTGCCGTAACGAGGGCGTGGCGAAGAAGGCGCCCGCCACGGGTGCAACTGGGTTTGGGGCGCAAAACAAAGAATACTGACCCGGTTGAGGGTCGCTTGGACCCGTATCCAAATCTAGACATATCATTAAGGATTCTCATAACAATACCTGTAACAACAGCTTCCTGTAAAGGTTTTCGTTTAGCAAATTAAAAATTGTAAAATCGTACCTCAGTTCTTCTATTGGACAAGAGCGATTAACAAACATGTCTATCATATAAATTGAAAAAGACTTTGCCAAAACATTAAATTATGACGATATGATAGATGTGTTTGCAAATGAAAAAGCGAGAAAAATTACTTTCTTAAAATATGCTGAACTGTTTTATGTTTTTATTATATTATTTTAACATACACTTATGTTTTGTATTCCTTTTATTTTGTCATCATTGAATATGAATAAAAATTTGTTCTTATTTAGGTTATAGATCATTTATTCATACAAATACCTTGACAAATACATTATTGTATGACAGGCAACTCATTTTGTGATGAGGTTAATAGTATTTAATATATTGCATTTAGTAAAATTTAACTTGTTACATTAAAATTTTTAATTTTTTTTGTCATTATTGAGTTACGGGGAGGCGCAAGTTAGACACTTGCCACGGGCGCTTCATACCCTCGTTACGGCACTGATTGCCTTATATGGTCAGACGTGATTGCCGTCGTCGTGACTACGCGTAAACACACGACGACGGGGCCGTCGAATGATCTGAACAGCAGAGCATTCTGGAGCTTATAAAATTCTTCATTTTCACCAATTATTATTGACCAGTTGTATACTTCTTACGTGCAAGTAGAAACGCCCAGCGATGGTCAGACCACAGAGGCAGCACACGCGACTGCTCGGAGGCATTATTATTTCCGGAGCACCCGGTAGTATTTAGCATAATCTCCGACATCTTCAACACCGTCAACGTTCCGGAAGCGCGTGGACGTCTTGCAGCGTAAGAGTTTAATGGGAGAATTTATTCGGGCGAATTAGACGCAAGGAGCTCGGCAGCTTTTGTTGCGGAAAATTACCTAGAATTCGCGAATTTTCCGGTTTCGTGGTGCCGGCAACATTCAGCGGGGATATCCTCGCGTGGCAAACACGGTTCAACTGATGAAATTCTACGGAGCGAGTGGTCCAAAGACGTTCAACAACGTCTGGAACGACTCTTTCAACTTCATTGCCGTTAATTAATTAACTTGCCAGGGCCGAGACCCAACCGAGGGTCTCTCTTTCTTTCTCTCTTCCTTCCAACTTTCTTGGCCAGCCACTCGTGTGTCTCTATTATATTTGTCTTTCTTAATTTACCGCCTCTCTCGCAACCTCCCCTTTCTCCTTTGTGTTATCAACATCTCCTCGTTTGCGGGGAGCGGGCTCGGCAACGGATGAGACTTATAAATCCGCGGGAAAGGAAAAGCTGGACCAGGAGAAGAATCACGCTGGCCTTTGTCTGTCTAAGACCGCCGGAACACCGCCATTTTTCCACGGTCCTGGAATAATTCAGCCGTTCATTTGATAAAAAATCATAATGAATCTTATTTTCTTCCATTTTTAAACTTCTATTTGGTAGCTGTAAAATTGTCTAAACCAAAAATGACTGTCTTTGGGCGCCACCTACAACTTACAACCCAATATAATTGCCAGTTCCTCTGTCCTCTCTAATGGTAAACAAATCTCGAAACATAGAAGCTTTAGAACGTCAAAATTTGGTGCACAGGTAGCCGTTGGCCTAAAAGGGTGTACGAACATTTTCTTATCCCGGAAATCCTTCAGGATCAAGTGCTAAAAATAAATTAGTGGCACACCTCCAGAAATAAGCCAGACGTTGATTTTTCAACGGGAATTATGCTAGTATTCAAATATATTTCGCTGAAGAAATTTGAACCCCCTGTCTGCGACGAGAATAAACAATTTCATTCATGAAAGTTTTCGGGACTCGAATGAACGACGCGCATCGAGCAAATGCCACTTCCCTCGATCTCTTCCTTGAATGCTTCGGTAAAAGGAAAGGCAGGGACGAAAGAAAAAAAAGAAAAAGGAGCAAGCAAATCAATACGGGGCCGGGATCTCCGCGGATCCCTTCCAAAGGGAGTTCAATCAAAACGCCCCGGCCTCGTCTCGAAACCGAAATAATATGTCTCCGATTGATCTTGGATTTCTTCGTGATATCGATCCCGCCCGACTGACACACTTCGGGGGAGATTAATCGCGTCGGTGTCCCGAGAGACTCGGAACCCGCGGGGTGGCTTATTCTGATCTTAAACTTTCGGAAGATCATATACAATAATTCCCTTTAGATCGAAATAAAATTTGATTTTCTTGTCGATACGCAAACTTTCTTCGTTTTCGAAGAAATTATGAACGACAGGAACGGTTCTTGAGTGGCAAAAATTTCCAAGTCCAGTAGACCGTCAAATTCAAACCTCAATTTCTACGATCAGAATTGGGCACTCAGAAATAACCCATTCATTTTTGTTAAATGAAGAAGAAAACACGATCTGCGATATATGTAAAGTACCAGTTAACATGAATCATCTAATAATAAAATGCAAAAAATATGAGAATGAAAGGAAAAATGCTAAGTTGCCTGGATCCTTACCCATTCTGTTAGGTTCTGAGAAGTATATATCGCCGGTCTTGCCCAGTATATCTAGGATACAAATATGTATGAAATATTGTAAGAAAACGTACCGTGTTGTTAATGACCTTTGATGTTGAAGCAACACTAACTAAATAATTATTCGAATAAAAATAAATTTGGAAAAAATATCACGTTTTTAAAACGGACTAGAAAGTATAAAATATAATTTCTCATCGGGAAGTTAGTTTAAAATCAATTGCAAGATTTGTATCGAACAAACAGACAAACAAACAAACAAGAAAGCGAGCTAATAAAAACGTGGTAATAAATAAAAAAAAAGCAATGACAAAATAAATCCAAGTCCACTTAGCAGAGACGCAGAAGGGCGTCGAGAATATGATAATCTTGGACATATCCGAAATGATTGCGAAGCAATGCATATTTCTAGCGGCGTGCCAGAGAGCCCCGGCTCCCAAAACGCATTCACCAAGTTGAGCGGGACCAGAGTCAGCAAACAACGCGAGCACAAAAGCGGAACCGCACAGATTCACGAGGACTCGAAAACAGAAAACGGTCTTGTCACATCGCGACGCAGCGAAAGCCGAGGTCCTTTGTGAGCGGGCGCAGTCCCGTGAGAGACGCACTTGGCGCGGACGGTCGGCGAAAGATATTCGTTTAAATCCGTAGGAACGAGAATCAAAGTCCGCCGCCGCGTGACGACGAGAAAACGAGAAAGGTCCGTGAAATTGAGTGGTCGACGGTACGCAGCAGCTGTCACACGTTGCCGTTTGTCTTTTTTTTTCATCTGCGACAGCCTCGGCTCTCGGTTATGTTAGCAAAATCGGCCTCGGCGTTTCCATTTCCATCGTGGAGAGCCGGTTTTCGAGAGCGAGAGAACTATGAAACGAAGAGAGACGAGGAACAAGCGGAAGTCTCGTGGAAAGGACGGAAAAGGGCGGAGGACAACGTGAATTCCAGATGGGAAGGAGAAAAGGGCGCATGGAGACAGACGAATTAGCTCTTTACCGTGGTACGATTTAATCTCTGCTGGCCGCAGGCCTCTCGAAACCGCCCTCACCAACCCTTTCCTCCACTCTACACGAAAACCGCCATCTTCTTCCTCCGCTCGCGCGAAATCTGTCCCCGGAGCTCGACTATAACACAATGGAATGATGAATAATGAGTGGTAAAATAAATAATAATTCTGTCGGTACCCTTCCGGAATACACTCGGAGAGTTTGATTTTGAAATTCGTAAAACTGCAGGGTTTTTGTGTAAATTCTTTGTATTTTACAATCAACTTCGAATCAGAGTTGTGCAGTATTACAATTGAATTACTCCAGGAATTATAATTACAGAATAATTGAATTACATTGTAATTCAGTCATATTGTAATTTATAATTCAGATCTTCATTCACACACAATTAAATTACAATGTAATTCGTAATTGCAATGGAGTACAATTATAAAATACATTGTAACTTATAATTCAGATCTTCATTTAATCAAATTACAGTGTAATTCGTAATTGCAATTGCGTACAATTATAAAATACATTGTAATTAAATTACAATGTAATTCGTAATTGCAATTACAGTACAATTATAAAATACTTTGTAATTAAATTACATTAATTACGAATTACGATGTAATTAAATTAAAATAAAAAATTAAAGAATGATAAAGTAATAGGTAAGAACAGGTTGAAAAATCCATGTGTAGCTTTCACACACAAACAGAAGGAATTTATTAGTTATAAATTTATAATACCTGAACAAAAATAACTTCTGCGTTACACATTTTTTAAATTTCAACCATAAAGCAAACAAGTATATGAAAGAAAAACAAAAATATATCGCACTTCTTCAAAGTTCTGGGATATAATTTGGAGAGTTGTATTTTAATTATATTGTATTTCAATTAACCATCTGGTTAAAATACTTCGTAATTGAATTAGCACAACTGTGCTTCGAATCCAACAAAATGATCAGTTCAACCCTCCCTAACGTCATATTCATTGTATTACATCCTCTTCGAAGAAACCCGAACAAAACTCGCCAGCCTTTCTCTTGGGGATCGGAATTTTTCGTGAAAAATCGGGTTGCGCCGAGGAGGGCGCTCGAATCTGATAATCTCCTTGAAACAATAGATCGGGGGCGAGAGAGCCGGTCTTCCATTACGATTCCTCGGGACTCGTTGCGCGAATCAATTACAGAGCCGGAGTCGTAACAGCAACCGGGCGCTAGCTGTACGGATCCATCGATCTCCCCGGTGCCGTTTATCCTAGCACTTTACGGATTGCCAGCTGGCTCTTTCCCGGCGCAATCTACGGATATCAGACGGAACGAGGGGAAAACGGACGGGCTGACATACGGGGACGGTCTGTCAACTTCTCCAGTGATTTTTCATTAACCGGAGCGGGCTCGCGGCGGGCGCAGGTTCACGCGCCGCGGAACCCGGCGCAGCTCGCGCGAAAACCTCCTCCGGTAAACGCGCTTAAATCACACGCGCTGCCTGCGGCAGCTCGCACGACGAGTCGAAATCGCGAAAACCTGGGCGAACATTAATTTCTCGAATTTTCTTATACTTGGGAATTCGTTCCATTTTGTTCCGGAATTTTATTTCGTCTAAGAGAGGCGCAATATTCATATTTGTTAGACTCTGTTTAAACACTTCATCACACGAGTGTGACTCGTTAAAATACGGAAAGGGGTTAATACGATTCTGAGAGAATTCATTCGTTTTTTGACTACGAAGTTCATTGCGCTGGTGGCTTATTGATAATCCAACAATAATAAATGCTGCTTGAAGATTTTCAGATTTGACATAGCACGAAAATGTTGTGTGAAAATTTTGCTGGTGATTAATAATGCACGGTTAACAGAGGTACGAGTTTAGTTCAGCTTTTTTTTACAGTTTCAGCTTTCTCAGAATCCTCGGCGCTGCAACCTCGGGAATTTTTCATAAGACGATCCCCTGGCAACGGGTTGCGCGGAAATTATGTATATTGAGCGTCTTGGCTTCGCGAAGAATACTTCCCAGGGTTTATTGAAACGTATGGCAACGCTCGTTGCGCTCCAGACGGTCATATAAACAGTACTTACTCAGAGGATCATGCATGAGATAATGCGATGAGGATAGCACAGTTGTTTGGCGAGGGTTTTTCCGGCGTACCGGAAGTAATGGTTGCGACAAGGATTGCAAGTTATTCGTGGCTCGGAGCAACAGAAAAATCTTCGTTATTACATATTCATTATTTATTACTAGACTGCTGGTCTTTATGCAAGACAAAAATTGTCTGCATCGATTCAAACGAAATAGAAACTAAATTGAATGTTATTTCTTCCCTTAATGATTTTAATAGACAATAAATCATATATGGACGTCCTGAATTTAAAAAATTTTCCAACAATTTTGAATTTCATGTACTCAATTTTCCTATAAATGCGTAAAGATCCGCAGTCTATTTACGACATTTTGATTTTACATATGTAAGAAAAATATTATTCGTTAAACGCTTCTCTTAAACGTGGTTTTTTCACATGGAAGATGCGTATAGTATAGTTGTTAATACGGATAGAAATATACATCCATTGTAATTCTCTTATTGAATCATAGGTCGATTTTAGATCTGTGTGAATTTACAACAGCCGGAGACTTGTGGGATTATGTAGACATGTCTGCTTAGCCCTTACAATTAACCCAATTTCCCAGAAACGATCCTCTTTTTTCTGGAAGTATCCTTCGTTCCTCCCCGACTCGCCCCAAAATCTAACCAATTAACCAGCCCGAAGAACACACCCCATCAGCCGCTAATTGCGAAACACGACCACCAAGCCGAACAGCCTGCAAACCACAGGGAGCCGGCAAATAGTCATTTACAGTCGAAAGAAATCACAGCCAGTACACGGCTGTAGATGAAATCCAATCTTTTCGTCGACTAACGACTATTCGAGCGTCGATTGCATTCCTCTGGAATTTGTCCTCTCCCGCCGTTCGTCATCAGCGGTCCAGTGACAGACAATAAAATGGCTCCTCGTGGTTTCGACGATTGTTCGTTTGCAGCTCGACGACGAATGTCCGAACGTGTCTAGCTCCGTTGTGATAAAAGAAGAAAGGAACAAATCCGGGATGATTTATGCCGGACAGCGATATTGCTCGCGTAATTAATCGAACGAACCGGACCTGGATGTTTATCAGGTTCGAAACGTTGGTTTGTAACAAGAATCGTGAGTGGGTATAGCTCACGGAATCCAGTCACGTTTTACGAGCAAGAATAATGCCTGCACGGCTGAGACTCTGCCGATAGATTGCCTGGGGAAAACACAGAAGGGGCTGCGCGAGGATCTTCTTGACCATCTTTGTCCACGCCCAACGACCTGCCCGTCGCAATTAGCGGACGTTCGACTAAACGGCATCGGTCAAAGGACCTTTGCGCCGACACCCGAATCGTCGCAATATCGCCGTGCCCGGAAAACGCGGGACACGGTCCAGTTCGTCCAGGACGCGCAGGATTAATAGAGAAACCTCGACACTTTTGTTTACCGTCGCCCAATCCCGAATTTCCACGAGGATCGACCAATTTCCCGTTCGTACGTCGCGATGTACAGGGTGAGTCACCTAACGTTGCCACCTCAAATATCTTGTTGTTTTTAAAGATACGTCGAATGTCTCTGGAGGACAAGGTTGAACGGTAAAATGGGGCTCATACGATACCAAAAAAAATTTTGTTTTTATGTAATTTTTTTTTGGATATGAAGGGGTAACCTTCACTAATGAGAGGGACTTTCATTGCAGGTGTTTAAAAACGGGTGGTTCCATTTAAAAAAATGAAGTTGACCGCTTGATGTCTCTAAAAAAAATCACAAAAATATTTTTTGTATCATGTGAGTCCCACTGAACCATTCAACTTTGTCCTTCAGACATTTTACATGTCTTTAAAAAAAAAACAAAGATATTTGAGGTGGCGACGTTAGGTGACTCGCCCTGTACGTGTACAGTGAACTATGAAAGTATTAAAAAAGTTTCAAAACCGTCAGCTCCTGGTATTTCGATCAAAATTGAGTGGATGATCACAAATTAATTTATGGTTCAGCTATAAAAATATTTTTAATGGAACTATAAAGTGTGGAATTATTGAATATCCTAGAGAACTTACTTTGAAAAGATCAGTGTCGAATCTACGTAACAAATGGACACGTCGATGCAGAATGTAAAGCAAAAGCGACATCCTGAAGTACCATAAATTTTCTTGGGTTTCGAAATGCTACGAAAAGCTTTGTCCACATCGGTTAGAAAAGTGGCTACCTTTTCGGACGGATTTCATTAGCGTCTCCTCAGCGGCTGGAGGGGCCGTCAGCTCGCGATATCTCGTTCCCAATTGAGTGTACAGTGGCATAATGGCTTATCCAATCTCGGCCGGGCTGTCGAGTGGTTCGTTCGCGCAGCATTTAAGCATCGTCGTTAACCACGGACACGCGTGCAACGACTGCGGGGGTGTCGCATCTCTGACAGGCATTCAGTATTGTTTCCGCCGCGGCGGTGACAATGCGGCCGCGCGCACGCCGTTGGCCGCCGCGCCGATGAATATACCCCGACTCCCATTCCTATCCTGCTGTGCACCTATTCCGCCTACTAAGTAACTTCTCCACCGTCACGGCACCGAGAGACACACGGCCACTTGTTTGGCACGGCACAATAAGGCCAAGAATGTCAATGGCTTCTGCCATTGTACCTCCGCGCAATACCGTCGGTCGCAAACGGCGCGAGCCCGCTGTTTTCAACTCGCAGTTCCTCGAGAAGCCCGCGCGACTCTGTCAAAACTTGGGTTGCTTTCTCTCTCTCTCTCTCTCTCTCTCTCTCTCTCTCTCTCTCTCTCTCTCTCTGTCTCTCTCCTACCATCACGGTTTGATACTGCTACCCGGGATTTGCCTTTTTAAGCTGAAAGCACCGGAACTTTCCTCGGATGACAACGGCCGCAAATATTTCTAGCTGCGTCACCCGAGAAGCCGCGTTTTGTTCCTGATCTTTGTAACTCTCCGATTGAAACTGCTGTCACATAATGGAAGGGCAACGTGGCGAGGGTGCAGCATCAAGGGTTTGCTGGTTGGTTCCACCATCATTCAAAGTTCTGCTCTATCACGTTTTTATTAAAACCTTCATTGACTGAAATTTGTATTCGAGAACGCACATTCTTCTCTTAGGAGTTCTCGTGGCCTTTTGCTACTGCAAAATTATACCAAACACGATATAATTTCAACTGTATTTAGTGGTTTAATTGACGATTACAGTTTCGGGCGCAAGAAAGGACAGCGTATGGGAAGAAAGAGACGCAGAGAGTCGCAGCGCGCCGGCACAGTTCAAAGAACTTTCCATACGCTGTTCCTCCTTGCGTTCGAAACTTTCATCGTCCATTACACAAGTAAATGTCATCGGAATTATATCATATTTGGTATCAGTTTGCATGAGAAAAATATGAATATGTTGGTGAAAGTTCCATAAAAAATAATTAAAAATAAAGAAGTTGTGACATTCGGATTAGCGCGGATTAGTCGACTTCTTGGCGACCGAGGCCTCTCGAGTTTCTTGGCCCCTCAAGGGGGTACACCCCGCAGTAGTGGGGATAGTTCGAGACATTTATGGATAAAATACTGTATACTGAATAATAATTCTTCTAACGTTTTTAATTACTAATTTTCTAATGTTTTAAATTACACCCCTATTCTCATTTTTGTTATAAACGCGTAAAATCCGCTGTGTACTTCTAACTTTAAGGAAATCGGTATCGGAAAATATAGTTTCTGATTAATCAAAAGAAATTCTGTTTTCGTCCACCACCCTCGAACAACATAACCGCAAAAAAACCCCACAGTTCCTCCTCCCCTGCTCCGAAAGGGGAGCGAATAAAATCACGGGTCACGACATACCGGATGCCCGGAACAACCCTCTAAAAAGCCGAAGACATCCACCCTGCTCGTTCCCCTAAAACGTTTCTTCCACGGTATCGACCTCTCGGAATCGTTGCACGACGGTAAAAAGTCAGAAACAGTTTCGAGCAACAAAAAATCCAGCCAGGTGGTTAACGAGCGAAAAGTGTTGTCGAAACTTTTTTTTTCCCTCCGGTGCCAACTTACCCGAAGCATTTCCGGTCAGCCGTTCTAGTCGACGTTCCCATTCTTCTCTCCTCTTCTCATCTCCGCCCCCGTCCCGGTTTCTCAACCCCCTTTTACACCCCTCCGAAGCAGCCAGATTTCGAGTGGCCCCATGCAGGGGTGGTTTCACGCATGCATCGGCTCTGCTACGATAATATATGAACGTTTCTCCGTAAATTATACTGTTGAAATTTTTATTCCACAATTCACTCAGCTTCCGAGCTTTTATTTATTCGATCATGCAAGTTGCTTACTAGCTTCAGAGCTTTCGGGACAATGTAATAAATGCATGTTTCTGCGTAGATCCTAGTATTCTTATAGAAATTTCGTCCAGGGTAGTCGACGTGGAGGGCGAACAGCGGTATTTTCCGCGAGAGAGCCGCAGCTTGCGAGCAACCCCCGATGCGCAGAGGGTGCATTCACTATTCACCTATCTGGGTCAGTTTGCCCAACCCAGAGCCGAGGACTCGACCCTCCGCTTCGAAATCCTGCACTTCGACACGGCCAAAGCCTCCACCCTCCCGCGGACAGAACCAACCCCCAAACCACCCAACCCCCGACGATAGGGCGGCGTCGCCCTAACGATGTTTTTGTTCGAACGGCTTCGTCCCCGACGTTCGCTCGCAAAAGTTCGCCCCGTTCCGCTCGGGCAGGCTTTCGCGGGTTTTCTAGTGGAAAAAAAACGGGGTGAAAAACGCTCGTTCAACCCCCTCAGAGATTGTTCCAAGTTGCGCCTCGAATTAACGCCGTTTAGGGGACGGCTGGCCCGGCGAAGACACAGATTCCACCGTTTAGGCTTGTACTTGGACGGGTTACGGGTCGTGCGGGCGAATTGAAACTCACCCCTGCACGTGTTCATTTCAGAACGATCGCATGCACGAGCTTGATAGGGGATGAATTAGGCGGAAGGGTGGATTTGTGGATTTAATCTGTCAGGGTGGTTCGAGAATTTTGATCTTATTGACTCTTGCTCTCCCAGACATTGTTATTTTCATCGTAAAAATAATAGTAATTGCACAATCAAATGTGCACAGATCAAAATGGATACCTATGAAAATTGTTGTAGTATTTATACTTCGGAAATTTAAGGGCTGCACGGAACGATTTCCTTGACATTCTCTCAAAAACGAGGACGCAGAGAAGACAACCATGATCGTGTTCACCGGGGTAGTCGCACGAATGAGCGCACAACGAAGTCTAAAGGTTAGATCGCATACTTGAAAAGTTTAAGGGTTACACGTGGCGAGTTTCTTGACATTTGTTATGCACACGACGATACGGGATAATAATGTTGACGAAGACAGATATGCGGAAAGGGTACATTTTAATTCGCCTTTGACGATCCGTGCTAGTTCATTCGAAACTGAACCACCCACTCGTCAAATTAATTGTGATCACAGGGAAGGGACGATGATAAGATGTGGTGGAAATAGAGATAGAAAGTTGAAAGGTTGCTGCGAAGTCTGTGGACAGTTTAATCTGAAATTTTTACCCGGTAGTTTGCAAAATAACTTTTTCATACTGCAACGATAGCTCAGGTTCCTCGATATTACTCAATTCGGAATAGAAACCGGACGTTTATTTATTTATAGAAATCACTTTGCTATTTTGATTGGAACAGACGAAGATCACGCTGATCTGGAAAAAAAAAACATTTTAGTCGACATTCAATACAGATAAATGTAAATATTGTATAATAGATGAAATAATTAGATCTTGATGTCTCTTTTACCAAGAATCAAAATATTCGACGAATGTTCGACTCATTCAGACGATTTTATAAACGGACTCCAGCGAGAACTGTACGAGCGAATCGTAAAAAGATCATTCGATCTCGAATGGCGGAGATAATGGTGCTTACAGCGGAGGAATGAACGTCGCACTGGTTCGACGATTCTTTTGAGAACGACGGATTCGAAAGACACCGGTTTTATCTGGGAGATATTTGGCTTTAAGGGAGCCGATTAGCCATTCCCGTGATGTCCATTCCAGCCAAACGAATTCCGACCAGCTTGACGGAAAAAAAGGGCCAACTACAAGGACGTAAAAGCTCCTCGGTGGTCGTGTTTTACGTGGTCGGATTTCCTCGGTAGCTTTATGGCGTCTTTTCTTCCGCGGGGGAATAAGATTTTTACGATCGAGACGTAAAGGGATCAACTGTTCCAGGTAGACAGTGGGAAAATTGAATTTCACCGTGAAGAAGGAGCCAGGTAACTTTAATTATCCCATCGGGGATTGTAGTTAGTTGGAAGCCATCCTGAACGCGACTTTAAGATGTTCTATCAAGATAAAAAAAATGTAAAAAGGAAGCGCAAAAAAGAGATGGTTTGTTGAATACTGTATAAAATTTGTAGCTGGGATCGATGGTCTCCCAGATATCGAATATGCATTTCATCCCTAACTCCAGAGGATATACACTCCCGGACAAAAAGATAGCACATCGTCTTCTTTTCTCTCATTTGGTAGAATAAACTGAAAAAAATGAGTATTTTAATATGTCAACATATTCTGACATGCCTCTATGTATAATGTACTGAATATGATCGACAATATTTACTTCAACAGAATTCTAGAAATGAAAGTTTTTGAGTCGTCGGCAAATGGGAGGTGGTAGTGTGATAATTTGGTGCGGTATCGGGTACTATGGTAAAATGGAAATCAAAATAACAGGAAAAATTAATAGCAAAATGTATTTTGAAATGATTAAGGAACAAATAAACACGTACGCGACCAGAATTGAGAGCCACAAAATATTAAGCATTAATTCTCATTCGTTGATTTACTGTTATACATACTTTTAAGTTAAATGTGCTATCATTTTGTCACACCATACTTCCCAGTCTTTTTTTTTAAATAAAATTGTATAGACTGGCGAAATTCAATTCAATTTCATTTGTGTCTGTTTATAGAGATATTTTGCAAGAATGTGTAAAAATAAAACCTTGGTTGTAACGTTAGATAAGTAAATATTACGTTAATTTTAAAGTGTGCTATCTTTTTGTCCCGGAGTGTATTCATGGTTTCAAAATGGACTGCGGATTGAAATGAAATGGTTGCAGATGTACAAAAATACCTGCCCAATATTTTCCGAGCTCTCTATTTTTGTAGTAGCACGGCCAAAAATAGGATTTCACAATTTATTTCACATAATTATTGTAATTTGAATGAACATTCCGTTTCACGATTGTCGCATTCGTATTCCTCCGAATGATAGGCATCGATTAAAAAGATTTCTTACAATGAAAGTAAAATGCGCAGTCCGACGGTAAAATTTCCGTCGCCGGCAATTCCATTGTTCCAGTACATTGGTCGCGGTATTATCAACCGCAACAATAGCACTACAAAATACCGGCGAATAGAGTGTCGTTGGATAGTCAATCCGGAAATTTCTCGGCGGGCAATCCCGATTCCGTTGGAATCTCAAGTTTCGCTGAATCACCGTCGAATTCCATTCTTAGATTCCATCGTTCTGCCCCGCGATCGTCCGGAAGCGCGCACTCGCTCTCGCGGCTCGGCTCGGCTCCGGAGAGTGCATGTGCGCCTGCACGCGCTTGTATGCAGCCGCATAGTATCGTGGTACCGCAATGACCACTATGCAGGGGCGCTATGTGACCCCACAATGCCGAGGGGCAGGATGCACTCGCGTGCGCGTGCAATGCACCGTTGCACCAGGCATCTTGTCCTCCGTTCAGGTGGAATTCGACGCGACACACGTTTCCGCCCGCTTATCACGCCGGGCCGAGGCGCGCTAATTGTTTTATCATTGCTGCCCGTCGTGCAACGTGTTCTCCCAAAGTTGCGCATTCCCTCCAAGCTTCCTCCTCCACACACGGTTTCAACAAATTTAATCAATTATAAATATTCCTTTCTATCGATCGTATAATTGTTGATGCAAGATGTATTAATGCTCGAAGTCGCAAAACGAAAAGAGGTAAAGATTCAAGAAAACAGGACCAATTAATTGGAAAAACACCGTAGTTCTTCCTGATGTCGAAAACATTTCCAACGACATTAAAAGCATCTTCAGAAAAGTAGAAATACACACGATTTTCAAAATACCATACATAACAGCTTTAACAACTATTTCCAAACAGCTTTAACATCCTGTGGCTTCACCACATGCAGTAACACCGAAATGTAATCATTCGCAAACAGAAATGTTCGGAAGTTGGTCAAAATTGATGTTAATTTAATAATACCATGACAACTTGGTATACAAGCAGTTAAAATTGTTGGTTATAACTTTTCACGATCTGAACTAACCGCCAAATATCGATTGGTAGTTAAAATAATTTCATTAAGCAAACGCAGTCATTAATTTTCTTGAAAATGATCCAAACAGAGATCGAAACGTCGAAAGGTTAATTTAAATTGCAAAATAATTGCTTTGAAGTAAAAAAAGTGATCGAACCAGTGCGCCGATACCATTAATACATATCTTGTATTAAAGAATTACTCAAGGAAATCAACTAATAGGAACGATAAAAGAAGTAAATTTAATTCTCAATTGTAACACATAGACTGAGGATCTTCATACGTTCCTAGCAAAATTGACTAGGTGAGAAACGAAATCGTTGCATAATTTTTAAAATTGAAATTGTAATCATCAAGGGACGAAATAACATTCACTTTAGTTTCTATTTGCAGACAATTTTTATTTTTCCACAAAGATCCTCAGTCTAGTGACACACTTCGACTGGCTCCCCATCGATTTCCGCAGTTCGACATGAACATTTTGGTTGAATCGAACTCGAACGTTGCTCGTGTGACTTTCCGAGTGCTCTGAAAAACTGGCAGACAGTATCCACTTCATCATTTCCAGCGACTCGCAGCGGCCAATTCGCCGATGTCAAACAATACAGTGGTCACGCGTTAGAGCACGCAATAAAAGCCAGTCCGCAGAGCTCGGCTCGGCGTATTAACGTTACCAGACGTTAGCAGAAAATTGTTGAACCTCTCGCTCCACCACCGGCCAGGCTTCTCCTGTATTACATCTTTCCCCAGCTGCAAGGAACGTGTCAGCCAGTGGCAATAACGCCAGTCACGGTTTTATTGCGACCGAGCCGTGTTCCGGCCGGTGTAATTGACGAGGTCAGGTATTTTACGAGTTTCTCCGGTTTTTGTGGACGTCGATAATAATAAATAGAACGATAACGCGAACCGTAGAGAGTAAAAATATTTTTACTGGCCGGTCGGATCCGCTGTGGCAGCGAGAGTCAGACGCTGGCATGATCGGACGGTAACCGAAGTCGAAGATTGTCGGCATCTGGGCTGCTATGCGAGCTAGTAGATTCAGCACGTGCATGGTCGGACACGCTATACCTAATGCTAGCGTTCGGATTAGGAGATCGAGGATAAACTTGCAACTTGGGAATAGCTATGTAACACGAGATTAAGCGAATTTTGATTTTAATTATAATTTTTCTGACTAACGTTTCTATTCGTGAAGCGACCGTGAACCATTTTAACATAAGCTTGACCCAGGAGAATCGAAAACAGCCGAAATTATTCAAAGGGAGACACGCACCCCCGAAAATAGAGATCGCCGGAGGGGTGGTATTCGTCGAACGGTTCCGGGGATGACGCGGACAAGACAAAAGCACCCCTCCACTCTCGAGAAAGTCTCTCGAGGAGACGAAAGGCTTCGAGTGGTTCGGTCCCACCCTCGCCTGGGGGTTGGAGGGTGGCGGAACGCGTTACCACCTCTCCGTCCGGGAGGTGGAACGAAAAATGTCGCGGTTATTAATAACGACGACTATTGAAACGTAGGGATGAGGGGTGGCGCGGGACGCGGAACGCCACTTAGTGGCCGTCGGGGTGGCAGCAACCCCGAAGGAGGATATTGAAGTGGCAACCGGCCGCATTCACGTACCCGGAGATCCAGATTAGTCACGGACCTGCCGTGGGCAGACTTCTTGTTCTTCCTCGACGTCCCCTGACCCTTCCGCCCACCCCTTCCACCCTGTCCATCCCCTGTCCGCTAACCTCTCGACCGCCCCTTTCTCGCTTCTTTACCTACGAGCCGCATTCTGCTTCGAGGATCCTTTAGGCCGGAATGCTCTAGTGCTTAGCCAGCTAATTACCTATCTGGGTTTATTACGCTACCGTGGAACAGCCCCTGAAAGCATCCCCCTCCCCCGGGGCCGGTACGAGAAATCGTAGCCTCGAGTACATCTCATTGGCATATCTGGGAAACCGTCGAACCATCCACCCCCAGAGGAAAAAATGGAAGACGCGGAAAAGGGTGAAGAGAAACAGAGAGGGAGAAAGAGAGAGGGAGAGAGAGAGAGACGATGTGGACGACTCTTGACACCGTTTTCACGCCGCTCACGTTGATCCGGCAGGGGAAGCTTGACTTTCCGTCCCCTGCGTCACCGGCACTCGATCGCGGCTGCCCTCTGGTTCACTGATTCCCCTTTCGAGCTTACTCGGACAGTCAAGGTCGACGCTGGAACGAGGAGGGTGGCTTTTCGGGACTATTCGCAGGCTAAAGTCTCCGCTGTGAATACCCCATTGGGGTGGGTCTGGGTTAGTCTCTTTCTTCGCTTCGGCGTTGCTTCTGGCTAGCTGATGTCAGCAAACACCGAGTTTAGGGTTTCGAGAGCGGCTTTTGGATCTTTCCTGGTGATAGGATTTTTTCGGCGAATGCTGCGTCAACGGTTACAACCAAATCAATTTGTATTTCTGACAATTTTATCCACGGGTGATTTTTCAGGTCATCCAAGCCCAGAATCTAGTGCTTCAAGCGTTTTCATAAAATTCTTTAATTATCCGACAGATGCAGTCTTCCTGGATGGATTATAAGGTGCAACTCATTAAGACTGAAGTAGAACCAGCAGGTATTGTGTTGAAGGGTAGTTTCTACATCTTCTGCAATTTTAATGACCAGCTGTAAGCGTCTCGGCCGTCACCGTAATCCTTATTACTAATTAAGTCGGTGAAACGTTCGTGTTAGAGAATGTTGAAGCTCCAGTTGCGTCATCAAAGCGGTTACCACTTAGCTAATAATTCCCGAGTTACCTTCCCGAGCTATCGTGATGGCTAGAGGATTCGCTTATTGGTAATTACACATATTCTACTAGTACGTCGGATAAAATATATGTTTTCACACGATAAAGACAATGGATACAATAAACAGTTTAATGTTCCAATAAATCTAAAAACGTATATTCGGAGGAGAAAATCCTCTTACGAGATTAATAAAATGGGTTTCGATCTAGATATTTGTATGGCTCCGTGGACTGATTTCAGCCAACCGGATGATACCAGGATGTCGATCATTCAGCCACGAATTTGGCATCGTGACGGTTTGCGGCGAAACGAAGGATAGGGAAAGGGCGGGCCGGTTTGCGGGACGATTTCACGGGCAGTTAGGCCGATCGGTGACCGAACGGCCCAGGGAAACGCATCATAGAGGGACGGTTGTCCACCGCGAAGATATGTCTGCCATTCCCAGACGTTGCCCGGTGGAAATCAGCCGACCTGCGACCTCTGTATCGCGTTAATTCTCGCCGAGTGACGGGGCCATTAAGAACACCGGCGCCTGACGCATTATCTGACGCCGATTATCGATGCATCGTTCCCGTGATCTCGTGCGAAATGAACCGATTCCTCGCGGGAGATAATTAAATTGCTGCTTCGGGACTGCCGAGGTTCGCCAATGCGACGTTGCTCGGTGATTTAGGAGCTTCGAAAAATCCTTGTCATCTATTTTTGGTCTAACGGAGTCGATATCCTAGGTTTGCGCTACTTGTCCGACCAATATTAACCCTTTGCATACGGAGGTATTTTAACTTGAAAATTAAACATTTCTTCCGACCTAGAATATTTCAATTCTCAATCATTTTTGAAATTTGGTGGATACGAAATTGATACAATACCTCATAAATACTTAAATGTTTAGTAATTGATTAGATACCAACATCCCTAATAAAGAGGTTTGATTGATCGTGCTATCCTACTAGCAAATCCTGAATTTAGATCGGATGATTTAATGCAGATAAAAGATGTATTGAAGCGAGACGGGTATCCGGTTAATTTTACATCGAACATCATTAAGGAACGTATCGTTGAAATATATCACCCTCTTGTCGTTGAAAAACGAAAAGAGGAAAGATTCAAGATAACGGGACCAATTAATTGGAAAAACACAGTAGTTCTTTCTTATAGCAAAAACATTTCCAAAGACATTAGAAGGATTTTCAATCAAAGACAAGTTACCACTTTTAAAAAGTTCTAATATAGTATATTCAATACCTTGTAAGGGATGTAACCAAGTTTTCATTAGACAAACGTCGAGACACTTAGAGACACGTATCAGAGAACATAAACGTAACATCTTGCTACCTTCAACACAACACACTGCTTTGACAAGACATTCAATAGAATTGGACCACATCATTCGCAAACAGAAATGTTCGCAAATTGGTCAAAATTTATGTTAATTTAATAATACCATGACAACTTGGTATACAAGCAGTTAAAATTGTGGTTATGACTTTTCACGGTTTGAAATAACCGCCAAATATCGATTGGCTCATATATCGATCGATAATTTGTCCGTTTCATGAATCTCACGTTTGTCTCAGTAGCTTGTGTAACGGCATGGAAACAGCACATGTTGTCGTTTCAAAGTAGTTAAAATAATTTCATTAAGCAAGTGAGTAACCAAGTACACAATTAGATATTCAATGTTTAATTTACTGATGATAATAGTCGATACTATTTATTTGGTTTAATAATTCACAGACGCAGTCATTAATTTTCTTGAAAATGTATCTAAATAGAGATCAAAACGTCGAAAGGTTAATTTAAATTGCAAAATTGCTCTGAAGTAAAAAAAGTGATCGAACCAGTGCGCCGAAAGCATTAATACATCTTGTATCAACAATTATACGATCGATAGAAAGAAATATTTATACCTAATAATGTAAACAAGATTTTATATAATGGCACGGCAATTTTTAGTGGCGCCTCAGAGTCACCACTCGAGTGCTAAGGGTTAATACAGTTTCGCTTCCCTTAATAATTTGTCCGATTAATGCTCGTCTTTCTCTCCTTGTTCGATTTCTAATGATCCTTCATATCATGATTTTCTTTTTAATTTCTACTTTCAGTGCACTTTAAATCACGATTTACTTAAAATGACCGAAGTGTTGTCATTCAGACTGTAGATCTCTGTGCAAAATGAAAAAATGTTTGTTTTCTCGTTCATCACATATTTGTTTTCGCGTTTTATCGAAGCAAGGAACTAGTTCGATTACATTAGTTCGGGGAACAGAATTCGCTCAGATTCGATGGAACCTCGAGCACAAGGATGGCGGGATAAAAAGTGCACGAAATAATGGAAGTGCTTTGAACGAGTAATATCGATTGAATCGTCGAGCGTCCGAATAAAAGTGGATGTTTTCCTAGAAAACAGAGCGTTCCTCGAGATTCCACGAAATCCGTTCTCCAGCGTCAGTCGAAACGGTAATAGAACCGCTTTCCAACGACGCTGATCGTGGAATAGGCTGACCAATATAATTATTGATTGACACTCCAAGCAACTCCAAGTACACACACACGATACACGCGGCACCGTCACAGTAAGCACGATAATCGTATTGTCAAATCGAAGCTCGGACTAAACTTAGTGTATACAGGGTCTGTCCGTTAGTAATTAAAAAATGTTTTAGACAAAAGTTTCTCAGTACTTGGTGAGCTACATGTTCGCATATTCTAAAAATCTAAAAAAAATGCTTTTTACGTAAAAAGCTAAAGGTCACCTTGACTTTTTCAAATGACACCATATGTTTTGGACGTCATAGGATGATTGCTGATGTCGAGACGAATTCAACAGTGTATTGTACCTTGGGATACCTCAAACTCGAAAATTTTGTTTGATGTGGTATTTTAACTCTAACACAAAGAGCGGAACTCTGTATCTTAGAAGATGCGGATCGCAGTTCGAACATCTAATGTAACTTGCTTTGTTTCGTAAGAAATAATTTTTCATTAAAGTTACGTTTGCACAAAATTTTGGAGTTTGAGGTCATTTCAAGGTCATGGTGTAATACACCGTTGAATTCGTCTCGACGTTAGCAACAACCCTATGACGTCCAAAACATATGGTGCCATTTAAAAAAATCGAGGTTACTTTTTTACGTAAAAAGAATTTTTCAGATTTAAGAATATACGAACATGTAGTTCACCAAGTACTGAGAAACTTTTGTGTAAAACATTTTTCAATTTCACTGCCGGAAATGCCTAAAAAATCATTTAACGGACACACCCCGTATAATTTGTCGCGGGAACAATCTCCATTTGCTTATTAACGTCCAAAATTTCAGAAACGATCTACTAAGTATAATTAAATTCCCCGTCACAGAAATTGTTGGAAGTAATTGAACATTTACAGATAGCGTGTTATCGCAATCGAATTACACACACGATCCCATAATTGGTTAACAAGCTCGCTTCCAGCTGTATTACCACACCGGTAATACGGCGATTACTCGAACACTCGGATTAAATCGATCGACGATGAAGTTATCTTGTGCAAATAAATAAATGGATAATCTATAATTGAATCTCCGTCATACGATCCTCGGTTTTATAAAGAAATTTCGTTTAAGCAACAGTTGTCGGAGCGTGCTCTTTGATAAACACGCCTGACCACGGTTCGCCGTTTCTACTTAACCCGAGTGCAGACCGTGGAACGTTATGTTATCTGTTCGCTGTTAATTTCAGCATATCCAGAGCACCGAGTTATATCAAATTACCGCGTAAACCTAATAACATCCGGCCACCGTCAATATTTATAAGCATCAGCGCATGCGGAAATAATGAACACGCCTTCGAGCAGCATGAAATCCAAGGGTTCGTTTGCCAGGTGAATCTGCACGGTGGAAATTGCCGCTTGTCTGTTTATTAGCAGCATTTTATACACAATTTTCCGTGGGAATGAGTCTCGGGGTAATCTTTCTCGAGTAGCTGTCGCGACAAAGCAATCTAGTCCGGCTTTGTGCGAGAATTTCAAAGATACGCCGCGCATAATCCGCACTTTACCAATCCTTGAATCAGCAAAGTTTCGCGGAGTTCGGTGTCAGATTGTTCGGGGGATGTTCCATGTTAGTAAACACGAAGAAGCCCGAGCCGGGACGACGGATGACACCGTGTGCGATGCTCCGCTCCCCCCCCACCCCTCCCGCCGGTTAGCTTTCGACGGTTTCTAATGAAGCCGGGTCGACGATGCTTCTTCATTAGAGCGAGGCGCGTCGCGCGAGTCGCCACTCGAATTCTCGCGAGAGAGCAGCCTACGAAGAATCTCGAGGCTCGCGAATTCCAGCCACGGAATCTCTGTGGCCCAGCTGGCAATTCCCCGGACGAGCAAAATCGACGGCGGGGATACTAAAGACTCCTTCGAGTTTCCTCCCCGTGGAATTTCCGCTGTTTTCTCCTGGTCCGGTCGGCAATTTCCACGGAAACACGTAGAACAGGATAAATCGGTCGGGAAACAGCTGGTCTCTCTTTTCTTAATGATCCTCGGTCATTGTCATTCCCAATTGCTCCCCGAGAAAATCTTCCGAATGCTGGAACCTGCCTTCGTCCTTTCATTCTGTAATTTCCACCATTTGTTCCATTTCTGATCAAATGGAGTCGATTTCCACTTGTTCCTTCGATCTGAAGATTTTCTGCAGAATTTACGTTTGCTTGGCTTTAGAATTTGTCTGCTTAATGGCTATTTCTCTACTTTTTATTTTAATGGAAATTCGGAGACTGACTTATACTACTTGCAACTCATTTTAAAGTAAGAATATTCCTCTGAAACCTTACCATTCAGGCTTACGAGGTATAACCACAGGTGTCCGACTAGATTGTTCATCTGCTTTGCTCATTCCAATATTTATTGCTGTTTGCTGAATTGTTTTCTCTGAGAAAACGTTCGCTCGTGTCTGGCTAAGGCCTGCCCCCGTTCTACTTGCAGATGACCGTGGAATTTGTCGAAAATGGCCTAGTTTCATTTGTAGTTCGCGTCTGGCGATATCTTTTTCTATATGGTATACAGTGGCTCACGAAAGTATTCGAACTCTCTTTGAAACAGAATAACTTTTTTATAATTGTACCAAACGACCTGATTTTTTATAATCAATTAGAAGTATTGGTTTATGAAATGATATGCAAAGAAGATTTTCCAAAAAATTATAATTTACAAGGTTACATGCAAAAATAAAAAAAAGGCATTTTTTAAAATTTTTTATTACTAACATAGATCTACAAAACATATATTTTAAATTTTCTCTTTAAGGACCCTAATAAAAAATTTAAAATTTTTTTATTTTTGCATGTAACCTTGTAAATTATAATTTTTGGAAAATCCTTTTTGCGTATCATTTCATAAACCAATGCTTCTAATTGATTATAAAAAATCAGGTCGTTTGGTACAATTATAAAAAAGTTATTCTGTTTTAAAGGACGTTCGAATACTTTCGTGAGCCACTGTGTACATTCTCCTTAGTCGGCGGAAACGTCACCATTCTACATTTTTGGCTAGAAATCGATTCCCATTCCACCCAGTCGACTATCGGCTGTCCTTCGAATCCATTCGCCCGAAGAAAAACAATTTTTATACATTTGTTTTGCCGCGCTGTGTACACTGGCTCCGGTTCCAACTATCCTTTTATACTAATTTCATTGCACAATTTTCAAGTATGATTTATCCAGTTCGATTCTACCAGAAGTGTACCGGTTTCGTTCTAGGAAATGTATTCTACTTATTTATTGTTGCAGTTTCATTTTCTTGATCATGTTTCTGATTTTATTCGGTATTTTTCGACCCTGATTTAACTGGCTATTATACGGTTCTTTTGTAGCATTTCTTATTAGCGTCGGAGTAATTTCTTCTCGAAGACACCAGTTCTTTTGTTGTGAATGTTGTAACGTCTGCACCCGATAGCGAGAAAGCAGAGAGGAAAAATTTGTCACTCACCCTGTTGAAACTCGAACCCCAAACAATTGAATATCACGTTGAACCGCTTCGCCACAGGGCTTGCTACGCTGTTTACTTTCTTTCGAGTGTATCTCTTGTGCCGGCTCCTTGTCGTCTCGCCTGACAACCTCAAATTACTCGCAAACTGTTCGTCGTACGAACAAACTTTCCAGACAATGTACGGACTATGGAATGACGTACGATGCATCATAATACGCTATCATGAAACCCCTTTGCTGTTTTATTTGCTGGAAACGCGAGCTCCGCATAATGTCATCTCGCGTTTCAAAAATTCCTCCTTCGTTAATCCGAAATTCTACGAATAATCCGATACCTGGACCGAGTCGAAAGCATTCTTATTCACATGTTCAGGTTTCCAATATTCTGTAGCAAAATAATGGAAACGAAAGCTTTCGTTCATTTATTTACCAGTTCATTTGACCGTTTAAGCGTTTCTAAGGATAGCGATCATTTATTTTGAAAGAACGTTTAAAAGGTACTCTGGAATCATGAAGGGCTGTCCCTTTAATACAAATGTTGAATGTCTGTTTCACCTGCTGACATGGAAAGTGGTTTCTACTTAATGAGCTTCTCTGTCATTCTCCTGCCATCACGTGATATCTGACTTGTCTCGCTAAAGCCGGCATTGTTCTACTTGCTCCGCCGGAAATCTAATACTTGTTCTACTGATTTGACAGTGACTGAGCTTCGCTCACTTGCCTGATCATTATCTTATCTCGCTGCGCGCTGTAACAACGATCTCATCGTTTTATGGGAACTGCAGAAAATCCTTATTAAATCTCGCTGTGTTTGTCTGGCCACGCACAGTCTCAACAACATTTCTTTCGATTTAGAATATTTCCATTCCCTATGTTTTTGTAAATTTTATGTACATGAAATTGGTATAAATATCTCGTACAATACCTAAATGTTTAGTAATTGATTAGATACCGATATATTTAATATAATCTAAACAATATTTTGAATAATGGTACAGCAATTTTTAGTGGCGCCACAGAGTCGCCATTCGAGTGCTAAGGGTTAAACACAAAAATTGTCTGGACTACGTCGTTAAATACATTCCTAATATAATATAAAGTGCTGTACGGCATTTCATTCACGTTACATCGTATTATATTTTCCAGCTATGGGTGTACTTCCAAGAGCGACAACCCTCCGATTTTGCTGAAATTTTTGATGGAATCCTAAAAGGATTTTTGGCGACAAAGCCTCGTTTGCTACCCAACCCCTTTCAAAGTTTTGACAGTTCTTACTAAATATTTTCGCCAATATTGATTTTAGAGAAAAAAGTTTCAAACAAAAAATGAAGCTCATAAAAAAGGTTATATACATTTTTTACGTCAACCTATTATCTTGGCTGTTATGACCGAAAATAACTCGGCGGGGGTCAAAATTAACTCTGTCAAACGTTTTTTAAAAGGATATACTTCCGATTTTTTTTATACTTTGGATTCTTACGTATTTTGACGTGCTGATAACGAATATGATAGTGAGAACTGGAGCAAATTTTATTTTCATAGGGGAACTATGAAAAAACCATGAAAATCATAGTTTTTTTAATTACCTCCGTAAATAATGGGAATCACGAAAAATACTGCAGATAAAAGTTGTAGACCTCATCAAAATACACATTTTATATTATATTGGTTTTTGTCATAAAGATAATACTTTCTGAGAAAAATGATAGGTAATTATTCACTTATACGGAGCCACCCTCGATTTCAATGATCGCATGATTTATCCATTACTATTTAGTTCAAATTCTGTATGACGGCTATATACATAGAATGCAAAGATTATGCGATCAGAATTAGTTTGAATAAAGTTAGAATAAATAAGTTAGAATAAAGTCTAGGTTATGCGAGTTACATGAAGTTTTGAACATTTAATATCGTTTTTCTCAAAAAGTACTGTCTTTATCACAAAAATCAATACAACATAAAATGTGTATTTCGATGAGACCTACAACTTTTATTGGAAGTATTTTTCAAAATTACCATTATTTACGGAAATAAATGGAAAAAACTATGATTTTTATGGTTTTTTAAATGGTTTCCGCCGTTACAATAAAATTTGCGTCAATTTTCACTATCATATTCGCAATCAGCACGTCAAAGTATGTACGAGTACAGAGTATAAAAAAGATCGGAGGGTTGTCGCTTTCGGAAGTTTATCCCCAGCTATTCCCAACGTGCCTTTCATAAATTTCCACGTATAAAATTTCCATGAAACTTTGCAATCTCCTAATAGCACACATTCGCTCGCGTGTCGGCACAGCAACAATTGGCGACGCACAAACAAAACCATGAGAAGCGTTTATCTACGCGTTCGAAACAAAGTGGTCGTCATATTTCTTTCATTATTATACGGTGTACGAACAGCCGAGGATTTTCCGGAAAATTTCCGGAATCCTTCGCCGCAAAATATTCATATTTATTCGTGTTCGCTCGATTCACCGGCGGAGCGCTGCCATTTCGGCATGCCCCTTCAAAGTAGCTTTATCGGCGCTCGAATAAAATCTCGCGGAGGCAGAGAGGGTTGATCATATAAGTCGTCACAGTCATCTTGTTTACCGTTTTTCCCGCGAGGGGTAGGCTCGCATAATGGGATAGCAGGCGGCAGGGGCTGGAATCAGGAAGTTCTGCACTGGATTCCGAAGAATTTACCGGGAAATTCCAGCGCTAGTCACTTCCTGGTACTCGTTCGATCTACTCGGTCGCGTCTTCGTCGAGCTCGGAGCAAGTTTAAATTGTTTTCGAAACAACGGCGGAAGCTCGCGAATTCCTGCGGTCGCCGATCGCGATTTCCTGGATTATCCGAAGAAGAATCGCGTCCTGCGACTTCTTCGAGCGAACTCGCCCTCCATCAGCCACACACCGAAAAACGAAAATGTGTTCTGCATAAGGGATGCCGAACGTTCCCGACGGGTTAATGTCACGAAAATAGTTCGAAAACACATCTTTAATTCAATGCAATCAATCGACTGGAATTGCTTATTCGGGGGAACGCGCGGCAGCCTGAAAAATGTATGGATCGTCCCGGTCGGCGGCCGCGTGAAATGTTGACGCGAGAATCCGCCGCGATGTTCCAAGAAGACGGTTTCATGCATGAAACATCCGGCCCCGAGAACTCATAGTCGCGGGGAACAGCGACGCGGGAATTACAGCGCTTGATAGATGATAGGAAACGCGTTTCGATGCGGCGTGTAGACCGTTTGACTGGCGAGAACGCGTCGTCGATGATGGCGAATTAATTCGAGACCGTTTCTGCCGAACTCGCGATGAGAATGCAATCGAATTTTTGACTTGTTCTTACGCCACGTTACGTGTACGGCTCGAAACCCATTTGTACTACTCGTCGGTCTCAAAACTAGCCTGTACTACTGTAGGAAGTGTGGACTTTGTATGTGTGAATCGTGTGTCGCGGTCGCAGTACATAAAAAATAATCAATAAATAAATACGAGACGTCTTCTAGAAGATTCGTTAAACAAAACATCCGAGCGAGTAGTTTATAAAAGGACGCGTTCACGCGGCGGCGTCACTTTTTCTCGGGAAACACGAACACGCCAGGTTTCATAAAATACGGAATTACGGTTTAAGAATTTAATGTTTATTCTCACTGTTTGTTAAATTGTATATAAAAGTCGTGTGCTTTCTTTTCTCAAATATAATAACTGTTAAACATCTCTTCTCTTACACTACTTTTTAAATACATTTCAAACTGATTTGTCCCACGTGCTTAATTTGAAGCTCCCTTCTAAAATACTTCTCGCCACACATATGTTACAATCCACAGTACAAACAGCGACCGAAATTCACCCACATCTTCTCGTTACCGCCGTCACTCTCGATACGGATTAACACCGGCTATAAATCCGCGCTCTCGCCGGCATTATTTCGATTTCGGGGTCGACGCCGCGGCGACTTGCTTGTAATTTCGAATGATATCCAAGCAAATAACGAACTCGAACGTGCGTGTCGGGCGTTTAACGATTGTATATGCCCGGTGTCAGCGAATAAATAATCATGAGCTCGCAGATGTAATCGGAAACGCGTGGTGTCACGGGAGTAACGGATTTACGGCGGACGAAAATCCCGGTGCCGGGCCCGAAGTTACCGTTAAAACGCGTTCGAAAAAAAGATAAAAAATGAACGCGGAGTAAATCAACCCGGCCGAACGGGGCGACAAGATATACTGGTCCGTCCGTTGGAAATTTACAAGCAATATTTCCACGGATGCCGGCACGAGAACGAGAATGTTTGCCGTGCCTTACACCCTGCTGAAACTTGTTACGCTTTTTGCGCTGCGCAACCGCCAGAGAAGCGCTGCGTGGAAATATTTCGCGGGTCCACCGACGGCGAAAGATAACCTGCCAAATGTTAAAGTGGTTTCGATATGGATCTCATTCGCCGTGCATGATTGATCGTCCGCCATAACGACGCGTCGCGTTTCAATACCTGGTTATGGCTCCGCGATTCAGGCATTCCACTGTCGCGTGAAACGTTCTCCTCGTGCGACAATGCCCCGGAAAGAACAATTTTCCTCGTTAGATTCCGGGGAATTTATTAATCCTTAACTAAAGAATATTTCCGTTCTCCTCAGGGCCGGCCATCTGGGCGGTGCGGCGGATGCTATACACCGCGGCCTCGCGATTGAGGGGGCCCCAACATCATCAAGAACTAATATAATGTACTCTAGCACATGAAAACTTGAAAATATTCCTATCGTTGTCAGTATGACGAAAAGTACATTTTATCGTAAACATTATTATAGTGTATAGTTTTTGTTATTCGATTCGGGGAACTCTCGAGGATCCCCACCTAAACTGGACTTCTTAGAAAAAAATCTCGATACCATATAGCCCGCGTTAAGAAATGAAAATAATACATATTCCTTGTGTTTCTCTCTGGGTGTTTTTAAGTACTAATATTTAGTAATTGCCAAGTTCGTAACCGCTTCCAAAATTTTAAGATAATTGTCTCAAAGTAAAAGTCAAGTCATTTTTTTGGGTCGCGGACAAATTGGAAATTATGCACTTGCTATATTAAGCATCGAAAAAGAAATTGCAAAAAATTGTAATTTTTCTGAAGTAATTAATGTCTTAGCAAAAACAAAATCACGCATTAAATAAACATGCATTAGTAATATATGTTCGTGTGTTTGTAATTTTTTTTACTTTACAAAAAATTTAGGGCCCCAAATGGTTTCTTGCACCCAGGCCCCTTTATAGAGAAGGCCGGCCCTGGTTCTCCTTATTAACTTAGCCAAAGAATATTTCCTTTTCTATGATGCCTAGCCGATTAGGACGGTTAAAACTGTGCCCTTCGAGGTCTTTCAATGACTATCGAACCATTCGAAAGCTGACGTTTCGTTGTGCTAAAGTTTCGCGGTCACGAAGACACCGACTACAACGGAAAACATCTCTATGTCCAAAGTTTATTCGCAGTATTATTTGCACTCGCCCCCCCCCCGGAGAGGTCGCGACTGAGTTAACACGGACAGATATTGATAACTTCCTTTCGCATACAGTAGTGTAATCAATGGACTGCCTTGCGGAGGAGCAAACATCAAAAGTCAAGAAGATAATGGAGCAACTTTGGCGAACTTAATACGCTAAGCGACACACTGGTCCCCGGTCGTATAACTCGTAAGATCTCGCGCTACTCTCTTCGCAATTAATGTGTTAATTTTCTGCGAGCTCGAGAGTTTTGCAACTTGGCAGGAATTGGAGATATCAAATGCGAGAATAATTAATATTTAAGACGGCCAACATCGAAGTCAATTTGTTGAACGATTATCACTAGACTGCGGATATTTATACAGGGTGGGGCAAAATGATCTTGCAATCCTTCTAACTTTTTTATTTCATCGTTTTTTCAATTTTTTGTTTCGGAATGTTGTAAACAAGACTTCTAGAATTTAATGTGGAAGGATACACAACAGAACAACGAACCAAAATCATCGGATTTTGAAAACCAGCGGTCAATTGCTTTGGCGCAGCGCGCCAACAATACATCGTTTGGTTGAAAATTTTCGTCAAGGAGGGTCCGTAAGAAACCTCCCCCGTACAGGAGAACACAAATGAAATCGTCGGCACATTGAAATACCGACGATATGCACGCTGCGTCGAAACAATTGACTGTTGGTTTTAAAAATAAAATTCGATGATTGTTGCTCGTTGTTCTGTTGTGTTTCCTTCCATATGAAATTCTAGAAGTCTTGTTTACAACATTCTGAAACAAAAAATTGGAAGAATGTTGAAATGAAAAAGTTATAAAGAATTCAAACCATATAAAGGTCACTTTGCGCCACCCTGTACGTTTACAGCAACATTGAGAAGATGAAATTCAAAATCGTTGAAAATTTTAGAAATTAAGGATGTCAATATATGATCTCTCCTCTATTAAAATCGTTAAGGGAAGAAATAACATTCAATTTAGTTTCTATTTCTTGCAATCGATGCAGACAATTTTTTTCTGCATAAAGATCCGCAGTCCCATCACAGAACCGTGTACTGTAAAGAAACCTGCACCACCATCGACAACGTGGTGAAACAGTTCATAAAGAAACTTCGACGCATTCTATCCTGCGCGGAAAAAGCGGAACTTGCAGCACAGCTGACAGTGCTATAACGACCGCAAGCTAAACTGTTCGACGCGCATCGACAAAAGCTCTATAAACGGTTCGCTCGTGGATAGCATGCAGTTTCTCGCGCGCCGCACATTATGGAACAGTTTCTAACAGTTAACGACGCTTTATTCCCCATAATATGGATAAAAGTTGCGAGGAACGAGCAGAGCACGAGCTTCGCGGAAAGCCGACGGGAGAGAATCTCTGGAACGGGAATTCGTCGTTTTTGTCCGCAATGTTTTCCAATCTCCAATAAAATATTTTTCTCGGCGGCGAGGGGCGGGGTGGAACCTGGGGAGGGTGTGCATCCTCTCCCTGCGGCGAAACCGACTCGATAAAAGGTAACTTTTCCAATTTCCCGCGAATCGTCGGCGGCTACTCGGAATTCGATATGTACACGCCGCCGCGCCGCTCCGAATCCTTGGCCAGGATGTTAGCTCAGCCTCGGCTAAACCGACCAGCCAACGTAAACGATAAATTGATACGGCTCCCGCGCGATTCCTCTCTCAAAAACCTCCTGCCGGGAATTTCGGGAGCGCGCCTCCAATCTAAGGAGCTTCTTCGTGTGTTTCTCGCGGTTGCTCTTCGAGACCCTTCGAATCAAGTTTCGTACACTTTCAATTTAGTTTCTTCAAATAGAAACCTGCCTAGAGAGCAGAAGGACCCTTGCCCGTCCCCTATTAGAATATGCTTCAACTATACGGTCTCCGAAAAGCGTAAAGTATGAAATCATGCTTGAGAGAGTGCAGCATAAATTTCTTAGGTTTTGTGCATATAAGACGAACAATCCAATGTCAATCTTTGATCATGATTACTCTAAAATATTAAACATAGTCAACCTGGAAACATTATCTGGTCGAAGAATAGTATCCGACCAGAGCTTTATTTTTAACTTGTTAAATAATAATATAGATTGTGTCCCGATCTCCTTAGGCAAATTAATTTTTATGTACCTGAACGTGTTTTGAGAACGAGAGCAGGATTTCAAACAACGAAATCCGAATAATAAATCCTATAAATCGGATTATTGCTAGATCAAACACACTTTATAACAATATTGATTTTTTTAATGGCACGTTACACGCATTCAAAGCAAAATTACGTGGGATTATTTGCTAATATCGTACCTGTATTTGTTTAGTTTTGCGCTTGTCCCTTCGTATGTAAATTTTCGGTTAAGATTTTTTTTGTTTTTCTTTTTCTTATTGTATTTTTGTTATTTTCTATTTATCAGTTCTACAAAACGTTCGTAAACTCCTGTATAAAAGGACCTCGGTCCGTATATAATAATAATAATAATAATAATAATAAAAGATACTTCCATCTTGTCGACCTACGAATGGCATACTCGAGCCCTTCGAATGAAATGAAAAGATCAGCTTTATGCACCTGTCTCGAACCGAGAATGAGGTAATACACTTTTTAACTTAGGACATGTTCGAGTCCTTCGTGAAAGATTGGATACCAAGAACCCTTCGAGGAAAATGAGATGAAGGGCTTTATGCAGACGTATCCTATAAAAAAAGGAAGTTCCACTTCAAAAGTTCCATGAGAATACATAGTGGAACGGAGTTCGACAAGAACGTATGTTCTCTATTGAAGAATAAAAATTGTATTGAAAAATAGAAAACATGGACCTTCCAAGTGAGACTTCCATTTAAGCAACCTGAAGAGATTCCGGGAGGGAACGGATGTAAAAAAGTAACCTTCAACGAAGGGCGCACATATTACAGTCCTTACGTGAATCGATTTCATATGGATCTCCTGGAAAGAAGTCGTATAAAATACTCTCCAAAGGATAGTATATCTTTACAGCGACTTCAAACACGTTTCCCAATGAAGGGCGCGAGCCCTTTGATCTCCGAGCGTCTGCCGCATTAATTTTTCCATCACAATACCACCGGTGACAATTACACTATTATGCAATTGAATTCTGCATGCCAGTAGAATACCAATTATTGATCGGACAAGTAGAATAATGCGTGTGCTGAGTTCCCAAGTGGAATAAAGTAGCATTGATCAGCCGAATTGAATAAGATCGTATTTGACAAGTAGAATAATGTGCGTATCGATCAGACGAGTAGAACAACGCTGACTATTAGTCAGCAAAGTGGCTGTACGCAACATTTTCATTCCGAATTCTTTCTTTTCCATTTCACGTCGCGAATCCCGCATGGTTAAAGCTCTTTTATGAAGGTCGTATTTGGAAACGGAAGCTGTAAAAACGTCGTGCGACGTTGGTATAAAAAGGAGAACGAGATTATGGTCACAAAGGGAGAGTTAATTTCATGCAAATACCCGGGGCAAGTCTCCGCGAAACTATCGTGAAAAGTGTGAATTTATAATGGATATATTAAAACGAAAGGCCGAGAAAGCGATTTGAATTTCGTTTGAAAATCACATTACCGGAATGGAAGAATGTGCCACGATCGCGACACCGTTATCCGCGAAAGGAATAAATTAGGAAGCGTGACGGACTCTTTGAAATCCGATGATGTACAATATTCTACGTTGTTCGTCATTGTCAGACGTACAGTGGGAATTTTGAACTTTTTCGGCCATTAGGACACACAGTAGGAATATATATTAATATTGGATATCACTGTATTCGGGAAAGTCTACAGAATCTTTTGTTGTGCAAATAACAAACCAATATCTTTTATGATAACATCACAATATTTGTTTAAAGTTGAAAAATATTTCTTTTTTTCAAAATCAACTTTCTCAAAAACTGTGCGTCTAGGGGAAAAATTAAGGACAGATTCGGAATCAGCGCAGAAAACTCTATAAGAATCGTGAAACAGTAATTGTTGAACAATTTTGGTGTTGGACAGGGTAAATCGAATCGAAAACTTTCTTCCAGCTGTTCTATTAATCGGAAACTTTTTTCCGCGTAACATTTTGTTTATTTTCTCGTTTCTTTGTTATAATAAATGGCAGCTTATTTTATTTTGTTGTTTTTCGTTCTTCAATAAGCCCCGTTTCATTTCCCATCAGTTCTAACTCCATAAAGTAATATTTTATACTTCTAAATTATGAATGTTTTCTCTAAAATCCGTATCAATGCCTGCGATCGGAAACATTCTGCCACGGGTTGTACGCAAAATTTAGAAATCGACTTTTTTCCATGTTTTCGTGCCAAATTTCCCACTGCGCGCTGATACGTTCACTTCGCGCGTCGCGAATACGATTCAACAGATCGGAATGGTAAATGGCCGTCGGATGATAGTTCCTCTTGGAAATCAGAGGCTTTAATCGCCCCGCGTTTCCAGAGAAGTCTACTAATGATTGTTCACCGGTATTTGCTCGTAGAGAGTTCGGCTCAAGTATTGATTGCTGTCTCGCAGTTACACGTCCGGTCAGCCGAAGATTTCGACGGAGTTATGCCACTGATTGGACGGCATCTAATGTTTACCATTGATTCCGACCGCTGTCCGATCATTCGTTGACCTACACTACTTACCCAGGCATTGAAAGTTAACGCGAGTTCCAGCTTATACTTGAAAGATCTCGGGTCGAACCTATATCACCGAGCTATACTACTCAACTTCGAATCGAGCGCCACTTCACATTTCGATTGGTTGCAAACCTTGTTTATCAGGTTCGAGGGAAAGTTCCGTCGTATTTTAAACAAAACATTAATTTCCATTATTTGTATAACAACTTGTTGCCATCTTTCAGATAACCTGTCAATTCCTGTTTTCCAATTACTCACTGGCATCTTGTGTTTTTTATTTACAAGCAAAGTTACCTGCTTATTTAAAATACGACAGAACTTCCCCTCCAACCTGATACAATAATCGCTCCTTCGTTGTCCCGAATCGTGGGCACGATCGTTGTCCAGTGACTACCCACTCCACTGCCTGTCTACGAGAGGATTAGGCCTGCGTGGATCTGCTCGCCAAATGTGTCCCAAGCCTGTCCAGTCCCGCGCAGAACGGAGAACAATAGGAAAGGAATATGGCAAGGAGTTTTCCAAAGCCAGACAGTTGACTGCGAATGCTTCTCTTTGTCATTTAACTAGCCGTTTCACTAAAGACGCAGTCATAAATCAAAAATAGTGTCCGGGCACGGTCGTTGTCCGCTCAAACCCCCCGCCTTTTGAACAACGAAGGAGCTTTTACTGTAAATGCAAATTGAATGCTTCCTTCTTTTTAAAAAAAGTTGAGTTGTACACGTAACAATTGAACGAAATCTCACGGCTGCTTCTACTATCTGAAAAATTTCTTAAAAGTCACATTGAGCCAGAAATCGCGATCCGATGTAGCACATCCGAAAGAACAGGCCGGGGGGGAATAATTACGAAACTGCGAGCGGAGTTTCTCGAATCAGTCTCGAGCCAAATCTTAACAGTACACGAGGGCCACTTCTGAATCGATTAATTCAGGAATCGTTGGAACGTGAAAATTGATACGAGCCATTAAAGCCGTTAACCGTCTCTCGTAAATTCGCGTGCAGGCCTCTAAAACTTCCCCAAGAAACCACGACACTTTTCTTTCGAATATCTATTCTGGCCTGGAAGCTCTTTCTGGGCTTGTCTCGAACCACCTCTTACCCTCGGAACACCCCCCGACCCGAATATCGAGGTCGGAACGATACAAACTTTCGCGACTCCTCTCTCGAAACCCACCTCACGACTGCCGAGATTGTTTTCCAGTTTTACATTGTGTTCGTCCTGCTGTATAAGACCGTGGAAGGTGTTCAGGCATTCTTAAACGACCCCGGGACCATCCCCTGCGAAATTCTTTATCGAAATCTGTCGATTGCTTTCGCTCCCCTTTTCTTTTATCGAAAGAATGGAGCTGGGAACATCTTTTTATCGTTTACTGCCGATACAATCGAGCTATTTTCAGTTGAATTTGTTATTTATGAAAAAGCATTTACAGAATTTGTGTGGAAAAGAATTGGCTTCTTTTTGTAGAAAATATACAGACAAAGAGAAATTAGTTACGCTGCGGAGAACATTTAGGCGCACCGAATGAATTTTAATCTGAAATGAATTTAATCCAGCGCCAGGTCTCGTGGAAACAGAATTCCATCCGAAAGCTTTAAAGTCGGGGATTGGCATTCCGTGGGAGGTTTCGTTAAAAATTTCTCAGCTGCTTCGGTGTAGAAGTTCAATACTACCCCCGGTGGGGATATTTAGCGTCTTTTGAAGCAGCCGATCACCAGTGCCTCTCCTCTAAGGTTCGACTGCGACGTACGTGTCTTTGCCCCCTCCATTCCGGGGTTTTAAAGCTCGAACCGGCGATGCCCCGGTTGAAAAGTTCGCGGCAGCCCTTCAGCTTCAAAGCGGCACGCGTCTCTAATTTCTACTTTGGTAAGCAATTTTCCGCGATGCCCGTTACCTGTTCAAAGTTCAGCTCCGGGGAAAGGTGCAACGCGCTTGACTTATCGAGAGCCGGCTCGTTTCAAACCGTTCTCTATCCTATTAAGGTGAATTCAAACTCGAAGGTTACAGGCCTCTTCTGTAACGCGTAACATTCATCGCTCGGAAACGGACTTGTTACTTCTCCTCAATGAAAGTTCTCCGTTCATTTCTCGACATCCGGAGTGCTGCATGTTTTTTCTCACTTATCCTTTTTGTCTGAAATAAATTAAGTTGTTTAATCACTTGCCGTATTTTAACGTGTCAGACTCGTTACGAAGATCTTTGTTTTAACATAAATTTCCTTTTCTCTTCTACGATCCTCTTTTGGGATTACAGACGTTTTGCGGCCCGTCGGCAAGTAGTTTGCGACCCGACCAAAAACATTGTAATTGTTGATCACAATTTATAGGTTTTACACTCCAAAGTCACCCTTTTTTGCTAGTCAATTTCGCCTTTCTGTAAATCAATTTCACCCATTAAGAATATTTAAGAATAATTATTTATTTATTTCGTTTAAATTATATATTTATTTAGACACACGTGAACGGGGTCATTACTGCGAGGGAAGTGTAATGTATTTTCATTTCTAAAATTTATTAATCAGAAAATATTTCTACGTACAGTTTTCGCACATTACAAAGTTAATGAATTGGTAACTACTTTTAAATAAGTATTTGATGTACATCTTTGCAATAAAAAAATTTGAATAAATTTGATCTGATTTTTTTTACAAAATCTTACTTGAAAATACTTTATTTGTAAAAGATTGAATTTGATTTATTGGTGAAATAGATTTGCAAAAAGGTAGCAGTGATAGCACATATGTACATATATGAGCGAACCTCTATCTTCAACGTTAAAAAATAATAACACCGCGGAAAGATCAAGATGAACAGACCAGCGTGTGTACAATCAATTTCAAAAATGATTACAGTTCAACAAATTTAACCAAATTTTGAAAATTTCGTTACTGAAAAATGACAAATTACAAAAATGAAATAGTTTTATTCAAATAAAGTAAACTTGAAAAAAAAACAACTTTTTTACGTATGTTATTTTGTATGTGTAACAGCAACGTTAATAAAAATGTGTTTCCTCTTTATTTCGAGTCGAATTAATTTGGTGGTGAAAGAGTTTGACATGCCTGCTGTAACCTTTGTTAGTTTTATTGCTTTCGACAGAACTCGAAAATTCCCCTTTGTATGAAACCAGGTGATTGGGTCCAGTCATTTAGACATAGCCAAATAAGATTAGATCAAGAGCTCCGTTCGACCAAGCTAAATCTAAATACTTAATTAGTTTGTCCAGAGATAAGTTTGACGAGAAACGTCGCATCGTATTAAGCTTTGGGCAAGGTTCAAACATCAGTTACGCCAAGCCTGTAGTTAGGTTTACGTTCCGAATCAGCTAGGTTTGGATCTTGTTTAGGATTCTACTGGATCAGTCCTGATTAAATCTAGGTTCTGATGGAATTATATCAGGATCGAGTCTTTAAATCAGATTTAACGATCAGACTGATTCGAACGTTCTCACCGTGTGTATATAAACTGGAGTGTGATTAAACGTGATCATAGATGTAATTAATAGTTTGATAGACAACGACAAGGTTAATGGCTGGTTCACGCATTTACACCTCTGTTACAATGTTACAGGGCTCGCACACGGCATCAAATGTTACAAATGCGGTCAGTACAACGAGGGAATCGGCAGCATCACGCCGTGCATCAATTACACTGCTCACATGCATTTGAGG
Organism: Lasioglossum malachurum; assembly: GCA_028455605.1. Taxonomy (NCBI): domain Eukaryota; kingdom Metazoa; phylum Arthropoda; class Insecta; order Hymenoptera; family Halictidae; genus Lasioglossum; species Lasioglossum malachurum. The sequence goes on from CM052311.1 coordinate 12,043,381, forward strand.
GACTGTCCGCCCTCGGCCGAATGGTGCATCGTAAGTACTCTCTTTATTTATCATAGAGACTTTATGAATTTTATAATAGAAACAAAAAAAAAAACAAAAGAAAACAGGGTGGAAATTATAAAGCGTTACAGACGAATATCTCCAAAAACATTGATTATACGCAAAAATGTTTCAGATCAAAGTTGTTCTGTACAGAGGGGGATATCATGTGGTGAGGCTTTTATTTTTACCGATGGACACTCCAAGGTGAGGTGAAGGTCAACTCTCTTTTTTTAAATGTAATGTCCTATTTTTTATACCATAGATCGATAAGTATCAAATTCTGAGTAAAAATGTATTGACCTCCATATGTCCTAAATCTAATAGTTAACGAGATATTATTGAAACAATTTTCTTTCTTCTTTGGATAATATCTCGTTAACTATTAGGCTTAGGACATATGAAGGTCAACACTTTTATACTCAGAATTTGATACTCTATCGATCTATGGTATAAAAAATAGGACATTCCATTTAAAAAAAGAAAGTCACCTTCACCTCACCTTGGAGTGTCCACCGGGGAAAATAAAAGTATGACCACATGACGCCCCCCTCGGTACTGAACAACTTTCATTTGAAACATTTTTGGGTATAATCAATATTTTTAGAGATATTCGTGTCTGTAGCGCTTTATAATTTCCACCCTGTATACAAATTATGTCCCGTCTGACAGAAAATTCGCTGGTAATAGTTCTGTGAATTTTCTAAATATCCTAAAGATCCACGATCAACGTGTCCGACTAATGATAGTTCTGTCCTACTTACCCACTTAAGGACGCTTAATTCTCCGCTTATATAAAACAGTGATCCCTACCGGTCTCCTCGTAGTTGTTGCTGATCCTTCGCCCACTCGCCACAGATTTATTATCCTCGTCTGCCTAATGGTCGGCATAATCCACTTGTTTCTTAAACTATCGGGCCACCCAGAAAGTTCGCGGCACTTTAAGCTTTTGTCGGCATTAAACCGTGAAGGCACATGCCGTATCAATTCAAAGAAAGTCTGTTAAATTGTCACATAATGATAGACGACGCATTATTTTATTATTTATTATATTTGACGTAAACCGCAAGATAATTTTCAATTTATGATATCACGAGCAAATTCTAAAGACATCGCTGCCAATTTCCATAATCAATCTCTTATCGAACGAAACGAGTTCGATCGACTGTAAACGCGGGAAACCCTGATTTTGAACCAGGAAAAAAACATAGCTCCGCCATCGAGGCGCCGACAATCGTTTGACACCCTTCCAAACGGTCCTGTAACGAACGACGTTATTTACCTCGTCGACCATGCCGAATTAAGCGAGCAGATTGGCTTCGACGCCTTCTGCAAGCTTGCACGTACCGTCGCCAAGAGTTCGCTTGCTCCTCCCGTCTTTCCGGAGACCGTAAAAAATCCTCCGGTACATTGCACCAATCCCACAATATCTTATTACACCGGGAATCCTCCTCATCGATTCCCTCGAAATACATCTCGGATTTTCATTCTGTTCATGGCAGGTAAAGACCGTCTGAATCTTGAGTATATTGTCGGTACAAATTGTAAGCCAGGTAGTCGAGGTCATGAAAGTCGACTGCCTTGCACGTTTTGAAAACATAGGCTATTTAAAAAAATTTTTAAATATTGCATTGTCATCCAGTTCTGAGCTTAAAATTTCAAGTCTCTAGCTCATCGGGAAGTTAGTTTAGAATCAATTGCAAAATTTGTACCGAACAGACAAACAGACAAGGAAGCAAGCTAATAAAAACGTGGTAAATAACATCGAACCAAGATAGCAATCTCTCCGAAAAGCCGTTATTACCACGTTTTTATTAGCTCGTTTTCTTGTTTGTTTGTTGGTGACCCCGCGTGGGGTCCTTGCGAGTGAACATAGTGACGGGCGGTCACTTGCCCTTTGTATTGCATGTCTTTTCAAACCAATTAACCGAGACGACCGTTTCCCTCACTAATTTCGAAAAAATGCCAATCGACGAATCCGCATGGCTCATTTCTTAAAGTCACGCCTTCCCGAAGCTAAATGCTTCCTCGTACTCATCCTCAAGTCAGTTCCTCGCGAAGTCTTCGACAAGTATCATCAGCTTTTTCACAATCTTGTAAATTCGTCAGTAGTTGAATAAATTCAGAGTTTATCTTGTCAAGAATTGCAATTTCATTTAAATATATATAAAATATTGTTATATATATCGAACATAAACTGTTATGTTTTGTTTATCACATTCACCATATAATTATTATTATCTAATCTTCATCATTCAATTGAAAAATAGCTTGTATTATCACGTTTTATGTAAACCAACCGAAGTGTGTTTACACTTTTGCTCGTCACTGTATAACATCAAGTATAGACCCTGTTCTTCGAGCCCTGACCAAAAGCTGACCCTTTTTCTGACAGACTAAATAGATCGAATAGATCTTTTAATCCTTCGATAGCAAACATTGCTGGTCGAACCGATCCTCGACATCATTTTTTTCGAAATAAAACGTTAACCAAACCCACTATTACGTGGCAAATATAATAGAGAGCCAGCTCGCAGGATGATCCGCTCGGACCTCATCTCTCACGGATCACAAAGAAATCCTCTGTCGATCGTGAGCGCCTTTTAGACTGATGAAAGCGAGGGCACGACTTTATTTTGCCTGGCCCGGGCCAATGGAGGCATCCCGACGCACGCGCAACATTTCAAATTATGAAATGGCTGAAGCGAGTTTACGATTTCTTTCATCGAATAATTTCGTGGCCGGCGACCAAACAGAACGATAAAAGTCGCATAAAAATTCGAAACGCCACGCAGCGGTTCCCCTGACAAAATTCCACGGTAGTCTAATGCGTTAGCCTTTCAGGCTAATGAAAAGAAATTTCCCGGGGTCTTTGATGTTTCCGCCGGCCGTTTGCAGACCGCCGGATTATTTTCGCGCGCGGGCATTCGACGGACGGTGAGTTTCGGGGAGCAAAGTGACACTTAATTAAAGCTGCGCCGCCGGGGCCCCCGTAATTGATACAAAGGTATAGTTGCCGGTCGAACTTACACCGTGTTAAGAACTTCCTGTTTGTCCACCCCTAGGCCGCCGGATGAAAATGCTAGCGGGTCAAAGGGCCGGCGTACACCTTTGATCCTTCGGCCGGAAGTCTTTCAGAAATTCACACTTCGATTTTCGACGGGAAAAACAGCGATCGACTCTTACGCGACGATACGTTACTGGAACTCTCGAAACTTCGTTTCTTTGCTGTTTAGATCGAAAGCCTGATTCTTTGGGAACATTTGAAGCAAGTTTCGTCGGAACATTTAAACAATTACGGAAGTTCTAGAATACCGGGTATTTCACCTAACTTCACCACCTTAAATATCTTTGTTGTTTTTAAAGATACGTCAAATAAATAGCAAAGTTCTCTGACTATGATCCTCGATCCGTCTCGAAAGAGATGCGGTCGATTAAAAGCTCCTCCGATCCTCTTCCGAGCTTCGACGGTTGCCTGTCTTCGATTCGACCGGCAATTCCCAGCTCGCTGCCTCCGGCGAAGTTGTATTCATTGCAGCAACTGCATTATTACAGCTCGCGCGGCCCCGGCCTACTAATGCACGACGGGTATTCCGTCGTGCCCTTCAAATTAGTGCCAAGTGCATGCGTTAGGCAGGTATTAATTAACATTTTGCCCTGGCAATATCGGGCTGTCGCGCGACCCTACACAGGGGATATACCCTGTGGGATGCAACGGTGGTGTCGTTCAGTGTATTGCATCAAGGAGATTGGCCATTGATCGACGTGATCGAGAGCGCGCTCCGGGGGGCGATGTTTTATCGAGAGCGCCGCGTGATCGTGCCGCAATTCTCCTCGATCACCGCCATTTTTCGATTAGGATGTAGTTCGTCTGATCAGAAATGCCGATGTGCTACTTGAGGACATGATTTGGAGAGTTCGTACCATTTTGGGGATACATTTCTGTAACCTCATTTGTTAAGAAACTGCGAAAACAAGTTATAAAAATTGTATTTCCAAAATACTTGTTTTCCAACCAGAGAACAATGGCTGCAGATTTTAGAAGTTACCTCGGTCTGAGACTCGATGGACACTTTATACCATTTCAGGGATACATTTTCTGTAACCTCATTTGTTAAGAAACTGCGAAATCAATTTATAAAAATTGTAGTTCTAAAATACTTGTTTTTCAAGAAGAGGAACATGGCTGCAGATTTATTTCATGTGCTACTTGTCGGCACGAATCTGATGCTCGAAAGTAGTGGTACTGGATGATTTCGAACCTGTTAAATTATATCGGTGTTTTCCTTCTTAAATGCGCCGTGTTCAAAGGAGCAAGGAAACGTGCAACGAATAAGACGAAAGAAAATTATTGGAATTATACTGCTCGCTCCACGAGGGATACTTAACCGACTAGGGTCGGTTGCCTAGCTAGAACGGGGCTATTCTACCTGATTGGATACTGCTACAATTTTAATACCCAACGGAGCAGAAGTAATCCTGCTTAACTCGTCTGACTCGAGGCGACCATATTCTACTTGGCTGAGCAAGGCTGTCCCTATTCCCCTTGTCTGACTACGATCCTAGCATACTCTACTTATCCGAGTGAGAACCCGTTTCGAAACAGTAGCACAGGTTTCGTTTATGCCACGGTGCTGCCAACCAAACGATAGTACACAAAATGAACCCTGTAAGCTTCGCATTGTCGTGTAATAACTCTGATGACTATTAATCAATTCTTTCATGGATCTATAATACATCAGCTTTAATTCCAACAATATCGAATCCAATGGGAAGGTTTTTTTCATCCTCGAGCAATTGTTTAACGTCGATTGAATCGTGAAAAATTCCTGTTTCCACGCAACCATTATTGCAGAGCGAATTCCGCTGGGAGCAATAGCTTTCTCTGAACTTTCTCGCTTCTTCCCATCCGAAGATTCTCCCTCTCAGCGCGAAGTTCGCGCCGCGAAATAGAAAATTTTTCCGCCAGCACAAGAGTGGAAACGTAATTATTTAAGCCGCCGCGGCGGAGAAACGGCGAAGAAAGTAGGAACTCGGCTAAGTTTGCCGAGGCAGTTTCGCCCGCTTCGGCACACATGGGAATAGAAATTGCAATAATTGCGTGCAATCGTCGCGCGTGTGGCCCCGAGCCCTCTTTCTCCTCTCGGAGCCCTTTGTTCGTATCTGCGCCATTTACTTTCCCCTCCCCCCCCCCCCGGTAATTTCTGTCCGTATGACAATCTTTTTCCATTAACGAGACGCGGAAGACGGTGCCGCGGTTCTTGAGACCGTGCGCCGTTAAAAGCGTGCCGCTGTTATGGAATTGTAAATAATGAAGATAGCGGCGGTGGCACCCTTTCTGCTCCCGGAGGGACGTTTTTCTGTGGGCTCCAATTTTGTAACTCGATGGCGATGAATAGACTGCCCGGACTTTTTATGCATTTATGTGTATAAGGATCGAGACGGCGGGCGAGCTCTCGAATTATTTTTATTATGTAACACGCGGATAAATGGACCTGTATACTCCGCCATTGCCACGGAAGCTCGTTTATGCTTTTAATCACTGGACAGCGGATTTTATGCATTTATGACAAAAATGAGTAGCTGTAATTTAAAACAGTAACTGCATAAGAATAATTTGAAAATACTGTTATATTATTATAAAATTATTAAAAACATGAAAAAAGAAAGAAAATACATTTCTATTCCACTCCAGTTCGTTGAAATTCAGGTAGATAATTTTTATTTTGCGTTATTTTGCTAAAAGCGATTCAAATGTTTTACCTTAAGTTTTTACCTCTGTTTCTGGCAGAGCTGCACGCGGAATTGCACATCGTCTTCGGTCTGAAAGTCATAAAACTCCAAAAATCGCGGCTCAAGACATTGGAGTAAATGCAAGTGAATGGACCATTCGCTGTTCCTTGAAGAGAATCGGGTTGAAAGCGAAAGAAAAGAAACGCAAACCAGCTCTTTCAGTCAAAAATATTATACATATATAGTAAAATAGTCTATATATTGTTAATATTATCGAACGTAAACTGTTATGTTTTGTTTATCGCACACACCATATAATTATTATTACCTAATATTTATCATTCAATTGAAAAATAGCTTGTATCATCATGTTTTTTGTAAAACAAACGAAATGTGTCTACGCTTCTGCTCGTCACTATAGTTACGTAAAAATAGAACTTTTGAGGGCGACTGCGGCCCAGGTTGATCTTTCGTCTAGCCCTTTCGATCACTGAAAACCCCCTTCTTTGCATTATCGAGAAATGAGAAAGCGCATCCCGCACCGTCGCAATCCTGCTTAAGGCCTCGCTAAAACGCGGGACACTAATTTCGGCCAGTCTTTCGAAGGTCAAACAAGAAAATTGTTATTCACCGTGTCAGTGGGAAGTCCAGCGGACGTCAGACGCGCGCAGGAAATCCCGTAGCCGGAAACGGCGTGACTGAACGTGTCAGACCGATGATCCGATAGGGAGTGATGGTCGCCGATGAGATAGATGGCTAGATACATTATGGACGCTGCCGGAGTAATTATCAGGCGGGCCGGCTGAGAGCTATCGATTCGAGAATTTGTGCATTCAGACTGGCCGCCGCGTATGTAGCCGTCCGGGACCTCTGACGTGGCCTCAAAGCAGCCGAATCATTCGATTTCGCTCGTTATAACGCAGCTTCGATTCTTCCAGCGTGACACGGTGCACCGGCATTTGCATCATCCAATGGAACAATGATGGAACAGTGGCCCAGATAGCTCGTGTCTCAGCTGAACGGTGTTTGGAAGCTGTCGGTGCTACCTTCCAGGACATTATTTATTGGCGAGGCGGTTAAGCGGTCGCGTGATCGACGACAAACACCGAATGAAGGCTCCAGGCTGAATTTCGATGGGCACGGACCTGTCCCGTTGACCATCGACACCTGGTCGCTGAATGCTAAACGCGTCCCCGGACCGCACTTCGTCTGAAATAGTGCCGTGAGAAACGGCTGATTTCGATGTCCGCCGAGTTTCTCGGTTCTGCGAGCTTTCTATTATTCCATTTCGGTTTACCGAACCAGCTTTCGCCCGCGGAGTGTGTCGGGAGTGCGGGAATTCTCGGAGAGAATCGAGGGAACCGTGGTGGGATGGGATAAGCCGAACCAGTGAATGGACGGCAACCCAGTTAGCCCGACAAAAGGAAGAGAAAACAGTGGAGGAGGTTCAATCGCAATGTTGATTAGATCGAACCCGCCCGGCCCAGGCGTTTTATTAAGACAAGCTGCGTGCCGCTCGACGTTCACCTCGGATCGTGGCATCTGTTACTTTGTTGCTTGAAACATTGTCCATTTCTGCGAAAAATCAAGGGAAGAACGTACGAATCCAGAACTAGCCAGTAGTACGAATCAATTATTCAGCGGACAATGGTTAAATGGTTAGAAATGCTCATGAAAGTAGTATATCTGAGGTCAGACAAGTGATGCGAGTCGATATCTACCCCGACAAGTAGTGAAAGCCAACGTCTAATCCGACAATTGGACAGATCTGCACCTGGTATGACAAGTAGAACATCTCAGTACCTGATCCACCAAATAGTACGAATCAATATCTCATCGGACTAGTGGTACGACTCGGTATCTAGAACAACAAGTAGTACAAGCCGATGCCTAAACCGACCGGGAGTGTGTGTGGGTACATGTTTAAGGAAATAGTACATCTGATTGGGGAATCCGACAAGAAGTACATGTCGAGAACTAGAGTGGCAAGTAGTACAGGTCAATGGAAAATCTGACATGTAGATTGTTTGTCTTCTAACATAATTAACCGGCAGGTACTGGTTGAATAACGATGATGTTTTCTTCCGTACGGTGTAATGAAAACTGTTTTACGGATATTACACGCGATATTAATTAACGGAGCTATTCCAGCTCGAAATTAAACATTTCTTCCGATGTAGATTAATTCATTTTACGTAATTGATTCAATGGAATGGAATTATATGCATCACACTTTAAATCACAATAAGTTTTTTATGTATATACCAAACGACTTCAATTTCTCTGTAAGGCTAGAACAATTAATTTAGTAAATTAAATCTAAAAAATATTTTGAAAAAATTCATTTGGTCGGAATGGAGAAAAATAATAGTAAAAATAGATTTTTACTTCTTTTTTAGCTGGGCCAATAACGAAAATTTACAAGATGTATTTGGACAACTCGTATAAATGATATATGCTCTGAAAATTTCATTGAAATTGAAAGTCGAAAATCTTGAAAAATTGTAATTTTTATCACTTTTGATCGTTTATAGCTCGTGAACCAATTAACCAATTTCAATGAAATTTTCAGAACGTATATCATTTATACGAGTCGTCCAAAAACACGTCTTTTAAATTTTCGTTATTGGCCCAGCTAAAACAGTAGTAAAAATCAATTTTTACTATTTTTTTTCGCAATTCCGAGCAAATGCATTTTTTCAAAATATTTTTAGACGTCATTTACTAAACTAATTCTTCTAGCCTTACAGAGAAATTGAAGTCGTTTGGTCCATTCATGAAGAAGTTATTCTGATTTAAAGCGTGTTGAATCAGTTATGCTCGTTAGTGTAATACCGCACACAACACTTAAATGTTTCGTAATTGATTAGATAGCAACATTATTCAATAATGTAAACAATATTGCAAATAATGGTACGGCAATTTTTAGTGGTGACTCTGAACCACGAGTGCTAAGGGTTAAAGAATAGGTTAAATACATAAAGATGGACCCACTATGGAGCAGCGTCGACGTCCCGAAATTTCGGTGGTTTGATCGGAACGACGCGATCGACGGGAATTCAAGTGGAAGCTATCGCCTCTATTGGATTATCGCGGCCATCGCGACGTTGCAGCAAACGTTTCCATAAAAGGGCCGTTCGTCTTCGGCGAGTGAATCGTGTTTAACGAACCGCGAAAAAATCCCCAGTTGAAAGGGGTAATTATTTGAACGGTGAAACATTCGAACGTAGCTGCAACCGGCTTCAACAAGCGCATTAAAATACATTGAATGGGAACGAAGTCATTCAACCTCGTCCGGAACGGAGGAACTGCGGATTTTCGCGAGTGGCCCTTGTTTACGAGAGAAACCGTCGATCAAAGCTCGATTCAAGCGAGTTTCTCGTTTACCAATTCGGCTGCGAAGCAAAAATTGCTCCGTTTTGTTCGATAACCGGATGTCTGCTTCGACTTCGCTGTTCAAGGGCTCTCGGCCGTTCTTGTTCTTCCTTAACGAAGAACGAACTTCATCCTCGCTACGCAGTATTGTGGTTGTTCTACTGCAGCTGTTAGCATCGGTCGATCCTCAGACTTATAGATAAAGTAGAAAACAGAAGGAGCACAATTATCGATAGACTTGTACAATAATATTAGGTTGTTGCAAATGGAATGGTCGTTTTGAATCTTTAACGTAAACTTTTATTTTATAATCTTTATTCATATTCCATTAATTGAAATAACTTCCATCGACATCAATGCACTTCTTCTATCGTGATACAAGTGCCTCAATGCCTTTCCAGTGGAGATCTAATAAACGTGAGACAATAAATTCATCAATTGCAGTTTTTACAGCACGTTCTTCTTTGAATATTTTTCTATTCAACAAGCCATCTACGTGCTTGAAAAAATGGAAATCAGGTCAGGCAAATAAGGAGGGTGAGGAAGAACTTCACACTTCTACTCTGCTAATTTTTTTACTGTTTCTTTCGCAATATGTGGCCGAGCATTATCGTGAAGCAATATTACACCACGTCTGTTGACTAATGCCGGCTGTTGAACACGCAGTTTTTCGTGCATTATCAGCATTTATGATTTCACCTTTTTTTTGACACACGTTTATTTTTTGAATTTATAGTCATGTCAACTCCAAGAAAATCGCCCGCAAACAGAGAAATTAATTTTAATGCCGTGCTTAGTGCCGTTAATGAGCATTTGCTTTGCTAGAGAAGAAAGGCATAAGAAAGGCTGCCAAAGAATACGGCGTTGATAAGAGCACGTTACAGCGTTATGCGAAGAAAGTTGACAGCCATTTTGACGATATTTCCACAGTTTGCGATGAAGAATTGATGGAATTTTTGTTATTATTTTTGAAATGTTGTTTTTTGTTATTATTTTTACCATTCTTTTTAACTTCTTTGGCCACTTAATGTCTTTACAATAAATAAAAATTCATTTTTGCTTAAAGTTACATGGGTTTTACTTTATACTTTACCACTTTTAGTTGATTTTTCCGAGTGTCTAACAATCCAACCACTTTTTTCAAGAAGCCAAAAAACATGTCCTCGGAAAATTTTCCATAAAATTTTACTTGTTGATCGAATCACTAAACATTTTCCATATAAAAGTTGCGTATTTCCTTCACCTTTCCAACGGTACATAAAACTCTTTGATATCTTTATCAAGAAAAAAGTTACAGACCAAAAACAAAACCCGTCTCACAACCCAACCACCTCCCTTACAGCTTCTACCCCATCTGTCGTGGAAAAACTAATCTACAAAGGCGGGAATGTCAATTGCAACAACCTAATAGATGTGAAGAAAAATTGTTATTTTGAAACGTGATGTGTAGTAAAGTAAATGGCTGCATAAAATGATGGTTGCTCGTCGCCGTTGAATAATACTAATATTCGCAAGGGACCCAAGAAGTTTCTTTGCGTAGCCGAACAGAAGAAATATTTCTCAGGGGAAGTCGTGATCGAAATTCCGGCGAAGACGTTTCTATCTTCTCGAAGTCGGCAAATAAATTTTCTTATGGGTTAGTCGACAGAGAAGCATAGGGTCGCGTGGCACACTAAGGATTCCGAGGACCGTCGTGGAAACACGGATTCCATTTCGTCAGGGAAAAGTCGACGAACGAACAAGCCGTGTCAGACATGCACGCCACGTCCCGCGATAGTCCGGCGATTTATTATTCTGACCCTTGTTACCATCAGTCCCTCGAACGAGACGTAATCTTGAGGAGCTTCCGGTAAGGAGTCCTCAAGGGTCCACTCGGGACTCCAGCACGTAGCTATTTTTGCTCAACGAGACCCGTTCGCTTTTATGATGGTGCTGCTTGTTTGGCGATGCTCCCGGAACGATGATCGATCAGTGGAATTAGACGGGCACGGTACTATACTGCAACATACACATTCTGACTAAACATTGAACTATACTACTTGGCTAATAAACAGTGACACGTCTGATCAAGTCCGACACATTTTACTCGACTCATAAAACCTTCACTTTTACTGCTTGCTTGCTTAGCATCTCCTGATGCGAATTCGTTATTCATGAAGCATCGAAATACACTACTTGTCTGGCTACTAGTGATACTAGTGACCCTTACTACTTTAGAATACAGCAAGCTAAGCCCTAAAGGGGAGAATAATTCGTGTCAGGGATTCCACAGGCTTCGCAAACGTTCAAATACTGAGATCGGGTTCGCTCCCAGACTTCCTGCCGCCAAATCAGCGATAATACAAACCTCATTCCGTGGGATCATGATTCATGACTCATACCTGACCGTGAATTTATTGTTCTTGAGACGATTTCGAAGGGATATTAAATTATTTAGGAATTTTTACGAAGGGAAGCAAATTGTATGTCCAGCTAAATTCTCATCATATTTAAAAAATTCAGGATATTAGATTATGTAATTAAATAAACACAAAATTAACAGAACTGAATTTTATTAACACAAGCCAACGAATTAATGAGCACAAAGAAAACTCGTCTTTTAACAAACAAATAAACAACTGTTTCATAAACAAACCAATATTGAATCGTATCGAATCGATAATACTCGAACATTAGATTAATTTTGACATATTTCACAACACAGGATAACAAAATGGAGCCTTTTCAGCAGGTACCCGGAATATTTCGATCGCAGTGGACTCGAGAGCTGTCTATCGTCTGATCGAATGGATTCTGACTATCTGGAATATTTATGGGCAGTGTCAGCCCTCGGAGAGCAGGATTCAATGCGAAAACTGAGATCGATTTGAAGGCCATTGTCGGCTGGGAATACGATTGTCCTGGGAATACCTACCGGCACTGGTCGAACGATCTTCAAATTAAATTCCGAAACCCCTACGGTCTCGGAATGATAGAGTTACTGCCGCGATATTGTTATCAGACCTGAAATACTTTCAAGTGCTCATTCCGATACCCTGACGAGATCAAAACAAGATCAAAGCGATTTTGAGTGCTGCCAGACAAGTCTGCCCTGAATATACGTCGTCGTTGTAGCTTTCATTTTATACTACAGATGATTCTTGGTATTGCACTTGAGAGTTTACACCACTTGTCTGACCAATCGGTGAGTTGCATCACTTGAATGAATGAAGTTTTGCTTGTGAAACAAGTTCGAACAAATTTGTGCCACCTGTATAACGAGATATTAATTCATAGTACTTCCAGAAACGAGCTAATGTTCCACTCTCGACAGGATACTAATCTGTTCTTTTTCGTCCGACCCAACACAAATGTCTTCCGCCCGCCTTAGCAAAGCCAACCGTTCGTAAATCGTGCTTTAGACGTTTCTTGCTTCATCCGAACGCTTTCTGGACCCGTAATTATCGTGCAAAATTAATTACACCGGAGCCGTTAACAACGTTTCACGTACCAGCGCCATTCCTTTACCGGACCATATCGATTCACAAACTACCGGCGAACGAAGAAGGTGAAAAGCGATCGTCTCCCCAGCCAATAAACCGTTAGCGAGAGGGAAGCGATTTTAATCCATGGTCAAGGGACTCGAAGAACTTCCAGGGGGCTGTACTTTCTGATTCGATTACCATTCCTATGCTGCTAATTTAATCGCAAATCCGATTTGCCCTCGATCTCCTCCGGAGGAACGCTTTCCTTTCACGTCAAAGGGATGAAAATTAGGGGTGTTTCAGATGAATGAAAAAGCAATGTGCATAGAGTCCCATTTATCAATGAAAAGTATATTTCCCAGCCACGTTTAAGGGCTCCTTAAATATTCCAGAATAATTTAGACAATTGTGGAAAGTCGACACACATCGCTTCGGGACTTGTTCGTTAAAGGGAGGAAATATTCGAAACTGCCCACGTTATTTTTCCACGTCCCCGAATTTTTCAATTTCCGCCGGAGTCCTTTAATAATCGAGTCTAGGCTCTGCTGTGCCGGCTATTTCAAGGAATGCATCGTCCAACGCTGACGTACACCGGCTCATAACTTGAGCCATCTGTTCCTAAGGGGGTGCAGTCGCTTTATATTTATGGGGAGGGGAGGAGTACAAATGCTGCGGTAGATGGAGCAACGTGTACGATGCCATCCTGTACCGGAGCGGAATAATAAATGTTATATTCCATCGTGTTTTCTCCCCTGCCTGCTTGTGCAACTCTCCTTTTCTTAATTTACAGTCAGTCTCATAAGTATTCGTACACCCTTTAAAACGAAATAACTTTTTTATAATTGTACCAAACGACCTGATCGTTTTGTAAACAATTAGAAGCATTAGAAAATTTCATGGAAATCGATTGACACACACACGCGAGCTACAAGCGTTTAAAAATTGTGAAAATCCTAATTTCTCACGAGTTTTGATCAGTTTCTGCTTAAAATCCACATAATCGTACATCTTTCGATGTGCTAAGTAAGATAAGTGTTGAAATGTTGAGAGCAAAGTTAGAGAATCATTTAAACAAAGAATTGTTAAGTGCATTGAAGTAAGAGGTAAACATTTTGAACACATACTAGACTAAAGTACACATATAATTTCCACCCTGTACGAATATTTTTTAGAAAGCGTCCTCTAACGGTGTTGCAAAAAATGTCAGAAACGCGCAATTTTTTCCGGCATTAGATCGACTCGCTATGATCCCATCGAGTGTCTTGTTCGAGGTATCGAGGACAATCGAGAACCCTGACGCGATTTATCCGCTCGACTGACACGAATGTATGGCGCGACGATGAAAACCGTCAGACGTCAATCATTCAATTCTCTATCCATTCATCACCGTACAGGTGAAAGAAGAGGCGAATGCTGCTACAATAACGTTTAACACGGTTCTATACGCTTGGAAAGTCGTCGAAGGGTGTGGGAAAACTAGCCGTGCAGCAGCTCCACTGGAAATTCTATCGGACACAGTGATCGTTAACGGAGCCACGCCTATTGCCAGGTGGGAGAATAACAAAGAGAAGTACGCAGCGTGGAAGAAATTATGTGCACATAGTCACTCTCGTGGTATAAAGGAGAACGTAACGCGAAACAAAGGGGGGAATGAGAACAAAGTCTCGTTTTAATAATTGTAAGTCTGACCGGCGGCCTGAGAGGAATTGTGCAACACTATTTTAATGATAAAATAACGATCGTTTCTTCGTAGAGCACGTTTCTATGAAGCTGTGTGTTCCTGAATCCGTCCCGAGCATTTTTCATTTCAAATTTACTTCATCCGTTTAATTTTATTTTAAAGCGGGACGCTGTTTAAAGGAATTAGATATTTCTTCAGAAAAATAATTGTTCTGACTTCTTGAAAAGCAGGTCGTACGCTCCAACATGAAAGATCCATGGTTCCTTAAAAAGTGTGCCAGTATTATGTTGCTTCACTGTAGGTTCAAAGGATAGAATTTCGTGTTTGAAACGATTCGATTGTTGCAGTCCTCTTACGGTGGAATATTCCTGGTCCGGTTGCCGCAAGTGGAACGCGAAAGATTCATCACGGGAATCGAATTTCGCGGGTAAAAAAAAAAACGGAATAGCTTTGCGATTGTCGAGCGTTTAGAATTACAATAACAGGGGACGGGAACGGTTCCCGGAAAAGCGGGAGAGAACGCGGGCAACGTAGAAAATTGTGAACGGTGCTTCGAAAAAACCCTGGAAAAATGGAATTTGGATAGTTTCTCCGGGAAATGGAGTTTCTAAACGGCAAAATTAAACTAGAATTGAATACAATCTCTCGTCCAGTGATTCGGGAAAGAGGCTGAGAGCGAGAGGGAGAGACAGAGAGAAAGGAAGGAAAGATAAAAGGTAGCAGAGGAAAGCTAGACGAAGCGTGCACAGCAAAAATCGCTGCCAAATTTCACGGGCGAGCACGAGGCAGAAGTGGTGGACTGTGAAATATGCCGAGACAATCGAGGGTGCGCGCGAAGTGTGGAATATACTAACAGAGGAAAAAACGAGAGAGAGAGAGAGAGAGAGGGGAAAGTTAACGAATGGCGGAGGATTAATGTGGCAGGGGTCCAGGGAAGTTTAGGAAAAATTATAGGCGTAATCCGCTTCGGAACGTAAATAAAATCGACGTAAACGGTGTGTCGTCGTTTCGAATCGGAGGATATTAAAGGTAGAACGTATTGTTCGCTCAGGGAGTGCTCGAAAAACTAGGTGTACAGTAGAGAAAATAGGGGTTGAGGGATGGGAAGGGATGGTTCGACTATTTATCGGAGGCACGGGTCACGTGGACCGCGTTTAATCAACGTGTCCAATTGCTTTCTTCGGCGGCGCAGCCGGTGCGACCGCAATCCTGTCCATCGATCCCTAAATCAAACCGGTTTGTTTCGCTGCTATTTGCAACCGGTGGGCCGGTGAGCCGGTGGGGCGACGGGACGCCAGCAGAAATTCGGATGACTTATGGCCCCTAGTATAGCGAAATAGGAAAGAAAACACGGACGGAAGTTCCGCAGGAAGTACCCGCGCTTCTCCCGCTGCAAAACTTCTCCCGCTTCTCGGGACGAGTAAGATAAACAGAGGAAAAAATAAGCACGCCGTTTGAAGCATAAAGCATGTCCCAAGAACCTCCTTTTTATTCCTCGATCCCAGCCGCCCTTCTTTTTTTTTTCGCCACCGCCAACGAGATTGCTGGGGTAATGTTCCGTTTAGAATTACTGCGCTTCGAGTTTAATATTCATGAACGAGGTGCTCGCAGAAAAAGCCTGTCGCGGTATCCGTATCGCGGTATTAAACGATGCTTTGTTTCTTTCCTTAATTCGATCGTCTTATTAACGCCTTCGGTGCTGGGACAGCGGATGATTCATTGCATTCTGCAACAGAGAGAAACGTTTATAATTGTGGCGTAATCATTATTGTGTTTCATTCCAAAAGACCCATTAAAGTGTCTGACTAAAACTGGCTTGAACTACTAGCCTGAGTTCACACAGCTTGTCCAATTCAATCAGCTATTCGTTTACAAAATTTCATTTCATTCTATAAGCCCCACAGAGATTAATTGATTGAAACTGGATTCGAGATAAAAGTTTTTCTAATATATAAACATATATAATCCATAGAATGCATAAAATCCATAATGCATTCCTAAATGCATAAAATCCGCAGTCAAGGGTAGCTAGCTTGAAGTATATATTTTTTTAAAAAAGGAAGCTTAAATTCCCACATACGAGTATATATAATATCTCTTGGCTGGGGCGAGATATTCTCAAGTAAATTTGCATAGACAATTCAATTTTACAATGTACTCTCGATTTCCAATGTGTGCGCCGTATATTGTTCGACCGGAACCTCCGCCGTGTTCGTTTCCTGCAATCACACGAAGAGGGTGCGTCCAATATTTACTTATAACGGGCTGTAAAACATTCGGGGGAACAGTAAAATATTTAATGTCCACCGGAACCGTGTTTTCCCCAGGATCAACTGCTGCATTCCACTTTGCTATTCTCTCTGGGGATTTCGCTGATCCAAGAGAGAGAGGGAGAGAGAGATAGATAGAGAGATAGAGTCCAAAGAACTCGACTTTCTCTCGACACATTTTATGGAAGTACCTTTCGGCTTGTATCCCGGGAAAGTTCGATCCCGTTTTCACGATTACTATCCCGACTGACGTTCCGGATGTCCCTCTTCTCGAATTTACAATTCAGAAATATTTATCAAACACGCAACTAAACGATTTGCATTTGTCATCCCGTATGTTTGACAATCCACAGAGCGATCTATCGAACTTGAGCTTTTTATTAAAAATTACGTGTAGTAAATTTCTCGGGATCGTGAAAATCGCGACAGGATTTTCGAAATCGAACACGCTTTTAGAATAGCGTTGAAGCATCGATCTTAGAAAAGCAGAGGTTGCTGACTATATCAGATGAGACGATAATAAAGAGCACATGAACGAGCTTTTGTGCAGGGAAACGCGGCCATTCGTGCCTGCGATATTTCATGCTAGCTACGCGGTATAAAATGCGGCCCGTGAACTCGAGTCGTATGGACGTTCTCAACGATATACACAATACCTCTTTATCGTTTCCGGGGTTCGATACGTTTCACGCCCTTATTCGATCGTACGCAATTCATCCTCGTGTTTCATTCAAACGCCTCGGCACGGACTTCGGATCACGTTTCGCGTGACGTTCTCGCTCAAGTAGAAGATAGAACGTCGCGGAGCTCAGGCATCAGCGAATCGTCTTCCGTGAGATTTACGTGTGTAAATGGCATTGCATTTTCGTGGTGGATACAGATTTATTACACCAAGATGCGCGTAGAAGAAAGAGAAATGAAATTGTCCGACTCCTGGCAGACTCGTACTACTAGCCAGCTGATATACTCTGCCATATATGAAAATGAAATTCAATGATTCAATTTTAAAGAACACAGTAAATCCTCTATAGGCGCAACAATTTCACCTCCAACTTAGTACAGGGTAAACAACGGTGTTAAGCGGGAAATTGTTGTATTGTACAATACTAATGCTATTCCATACCTGAGAATGATAACAGAGGAACGGAATGCCCTGCGAGAAAAGGTGCAAGCTCCTGCAATTTGTTCATTGTATCGTACAGGCGCCAATAAGTTATTGATTTCTATTGCCAAAACAAAACCGGCCCCCGTATTCTTATTATGAAATACCTTCGGTCGCTTTGTCCAAAACGTCGCCGGTTTTAATTTGCATTCCGCATCGAACACCGCGGCTTCAATAAAAACACTCTCACAACCCGTCGATAAAGCACAACTGCCTCCCATCCTTTCTCGACTTTCCTCCCAGCTTGTCTACCGTTCGCTTCGGGAGCGGAAATTCCGCTTGGGCATACGCTCGCAACACAGCGTGGACGATTTCTCGCGTCGCGTACTCTTCGGGGAACAAACGAACTGTAAAACCCTGAGACCCCCAGCCGAGACTCCGAATGTCTCATTACGTGACGCTTTTAGAGATACACACGGTACAGTTGACGGAAATTCGCCGAAAGATCATCCCGCCGAGAAACAGCTTTTAATCTTTTATTCGATGTTCGTAGTTACTTGAACGATAATGGAGACACACTAGCGGAAATAAGATTAGAAATAATTTTACAAACTGTGCTGCACGGTGGAGTGTAAAAAATATTATATAGTCACTTTTCTAATTGTAGAAATGAATGGTGACTGTATAATTGATTAATTCAGCTGTACTCTTTAAAATTTAACCATTGAATTTTATTTTCAAATTATGCAATCACGGTGGAGTGTAAAAAAGATTATATAGTCACTTTTTTAATTGTAGAAATGAATGGTGACTGTATAATTGATTAATTCAGCTGTACTCTTATAATTAAACCATTGAATTTTATTTTCAAATTATGCAATCTCGGTGGAGTGTAAAAAAGATTATATAGTCACTTTTCTAATTGTAGAAAAGAATGGTGACTGTATAATTGATTAATTCAGCTGTACTCTTATAATTAAACCATTGAATTTTATTTTCAAATTATGCAATCACGGTGGTGTGTAAAAAAAATTATATAGTCACTTTTATACTTGTAGAAAAGAATGGCGACTATATAATTGATTAATTCAGCTGTACACTTTAAAATTTAACCATTGAATTTTATTTTCAAATTATGCAATCATTCGATGCACATTTTACAGGACTTTGGTAAATGCAGTTTTGTAGATTCTATAAAATATCGGTAGAAGAACAATGTCTTTAGTATTAGATTTTGCATCAAAGAGTCTGAGTGAATTATCTGAGTCCAAGACTTCCATTCTCGAACGAAGCTTTAGAAAATGGCGCCGGGACGGCCGAAGAAGCAACGCAGGGTCACGTCCGTGTAAAACGGAGATTGTCAATTTTTTTGTTTAATTCAGCCGACTATGGCTCGCCGGTAGCCCCGGCTAAGATGATCAACAAAAGCGTCTGGTGCAATGGGCGTACGCTGAAATGGAAGAGATCCCGGTGGCGGAACCGTAAAAAGAGAGCTTAGAAGCTTCGCCGGCCAGTTTACGGCAGATCGAGGGAAGGAAAGCGAAAGAGAATGGGTAAGCTTCTTGTGGTTGCTGCGAACAGAGTGTGAGTCAAAGCCACGCTTGAAATGCCAGACCCGAAAGCCATGCCTTTTACGGCGAATGCTTTTCCACCTTGTCTCTCTTTCTCTCTCTCTCTCTTCTCACGTCTCTCCTTGTCGATTTCGCTGTAATGCGTTCGCAAAAAGTGTTTGCATTGCTGCCTGGATGAATTGCTCGTCGGGACGGCAAAACTGGGAACTGGTCAAACGAACGCCGTGGCTGTAGATTGAAGTAGATCAGGACTTGCGATGGTCGGACAGAAGAACCTTAGATCAATGGGAGGACTTCTTTGATCAGGCTGACCAACGGAGGAATCTATGAATAAAGTAGGCTCGGATCAAATGAATGATGAGAGAAGAATCTTTTATGTTCCGATATGAAAGGCATCGCAAGATAAGGTAGAAATGTTCCTTGTTAACCTCGATTATTTTATCCGTCTTCGGTTGCAGCGCACTGGAAATTTCTTCGATTCATTAATTATTTTAATAAATTCACGGTAACATGCCGGTGTTTTGTCAACTGCTCAATGTTGCTATTGTTTTAGATGTCGCGAACGAAAATTTACGTAGCGTGGATCAACGTACGATCAGGCAAGAAATTTCGATAAGCAAAGTAAAAATAATTCCTGTAAGAAACAATGTATTCCACCACCCAAGTAGTACGAACCAACGCGCACACATTCCCGGAAGCTTCTCGAAGCCCGAGAGACCTAACTCGATCAGCGAAAGTCCCCGGAAAGTAGTACGAATCTGTGTAAAATCCGGCAGCCGTGCACAGGACAGCAAATAAGTAGTGTAAGTCTGCCAGTAGTCGGGCAAGGATCGGCGGTCAGCGTCGGCGGCGAGCGTGTAGGTGTCCCGCATAAATATTTGCGCGGCGAAGTGGAGTAAGTCAGTTTCTATTCAGGCAAGTAGCACGAGTAAACGTGCAGCCGGGCAAGTAGTACAGGTCATCGGCAGCCCGTACGACAGAGGAGAGAGGCTCGGGCTCGGACGAAACGTATGTTTCCATGTAAAGGAGGCCCGGTGGTATCTTTTGAGCATTATGCGAGTGTTCCTGGCGATATTCCATCGGCGCCGTTTTCCAAATTCTTTCAAAGATAAAAATGCTGGGCTCCCTGGCTCGTATAATCTCTGACAAGGGGGGGGGTGCGGGGCGGGGGACAAAGCCGGAGCACAGAGAAACGCAAAGGCGCGACGGGTTCAAGGTAAAGGAGAAACATTTCCGCGCGGACGGCGTTTCTGTGTTTCCGCGTTTCTCAAACGGATCGCGGCGCCGAAATGTTTTATGCATTAAAACACGGGAAATGGAACGTGGAAAGAACCGCGGCTAGGAAATCACGCCGCTTTCAGACCGACCCCTCCCCCCGCACTCGTACCCTATTTTTTTTTTGCTCTCCACCACCAAACGTTCGACCAACTGTTTCGCGGGCTTTTTCGCGAATCGTTTGTCGCGCGACCCGCGGTGATTAACGACCCGCCACGTCGATTGATACGTTATTACGGTGGCGCGTGCACGGCCGCGAACGTGTTATTTGTCGTTTATCAATATCCATTACCGGTTCGAATGGTTATTGCATGTTCCAGCGGAAAATTGATAACGTCCGGCGCGGCCCAGCGAAAATCTGAGGCGATCGAACCCGCGGAACGGGAGAATGCATTGCGAAGATAGTCCCGCCGTTCGCTGCGGAAGTTATCGTTTCGATATTGAACGGCGAATCTCTGACGGTTCTGCCAAGTTCTCGGCGCGCGAATAATTCGCGGATATTAATCTTTGGACATTGGCGCTGCGCCTCGTGACTGAAATGGTGCTGGTGAATTTTATTTTGGTCTGAAGGAAAGTAATAATGTTTGTATTATTTAGTAGGTACTGTTCAAAATTCTCATCACGGGTGTGACAAAGAAAGAAGAAGCGGTTCTTTTAATTCTAATTCGATCTTCTTTCCCGGGGAAATTGCGATCCTGTCATTTCACCACGTTTTTATTAGCTCGCTTCCTTGTCTGTCTGTCTGTCTGTTCGGTACAAATTTTTTTTAGATGGCGATACCTTGCGATGACGAGCACTTCGCAGCCATTGTAATAATTGTTGTCGTCGAACGCAGTTACTGCTCCTCGGGCAGAGATGGCTCAATATCGTCGCAGCCGTCGCTCGCGTATTTCATCTCGGAAAGTCAGCGGGCAGTAAAACAGTCTATTAACGATCGGCGTAAAAAGGCGCGGCCAGCTGGAGGTGTTTCAGCGATCTCGTCCCCGACAAACAGGAATTCCTCCGGCTCGAGTTTCGGCGTCGTCCGACGGGCGAAGTGGCCGCGGAACGGTTTCGGTGTCGTGTTTCGTTGTTTCCACGCGGAACAGACAGGGCCGAGTGGATCTGGGACGGAGAAATGGATACGCCTATGAATTAGCGCAACTGGGAACGGGTTAATGGTTTGGTCCCGACTATATTCGACACTCGGCGAGCCCGCTTTTTCGAGGGAAGAAAGACAGAGGGAAATGCCTTTCACTCTCCCAAAGCCGCTCAACTGAGCGCGACTCCGCGTCCACGTCAATTATTTCTTCTCGGGAAAAAGTCTTTTGCGCCGATATTTCGGCGGAACTTGTCTTTGTGTGTCCGCAATTTGCTATCTGGTTCACAGTCCAACGGTGTGCACGCGCCTCATACCGTTGCGGAGTATTCAAATCTCTGGGAGGAATTTTCGAGGCTGTTTTAATCGACAGCTCTGATCTCTATCTCTGTTTAAAAGTGGTGGAATAAGGATATTCGTTTCTTCTACTTTTGTTTTCATAGATGCGGAGCATTTCTAAGTAGTGTCGGTCAATATATGATCAGACTAGCTGTACGTCCATACTGGGTCGAATAAGTAGAACGAGTCAATATTAGAATTAAAGAGCAGTATATACAGGGTGTTCACGCTATTACTAGCCGGTGTTTTTCTTGTGAATCGTAAATATTATAAAAAAATAGTACTATTTTTTATATGCAACACAATGGCGTATGTAATTTTTTTTACACTACTTTGTTAGATATGAAGGTGACCTTCAATTTTTTAAATGAAATGCTGCATTTTTTTTTTTTAGAACACATGAAATCGTGTGTCTAACAAAGTAGTATAAACACAAAGAAAATTACACACGTCATTGTGTTCCGTATAAGAAACAGTACTACTTTTTCCTCTATCATTTTTTTCTAATATTTACTATTTACAAGAAAAAAACGCTGGCTAGTCAGTAGTGTGAACACCATGTATACTCGAATGTTCAAACAAGGATGTTTATTAAAATTCAGAAAATCTCTCGGGAATTGAAGTCACGATCGATCAGGGAGAACAGCGGCCCGAATTTCGCCGACGAGAAAGAAACGTTGGCAGTGGCTTTTAATGGTTCATCCAGCCGTCTGATCAATCATCGTTCTCCTCCACTGCGGCTCCCGTGGCGTGTTTCGATTAGACTGAACGGAGGCAGCTCTCAGTCAGACGGGAAAGCACTTTCGCGTTGTTATTAATAAAATACACGGTCTGAAAGTGAAGGAGCTGCTTCGGAAATCGGTGAACGTAACCGATGGAACAAGATGTTCACAGCCGCTCCGCGCGAACCGTTGTGTCTCTCCCGTTAAAAACACCCAGGCCGTTTATCGATTGATGAGGGCTGCTTTCATCCCCCGTCGACGTCTCCGAAAAACCACTTTCATGACGGTTCCGTCCGAGGCAATAATGTTCGAACCGTTGCGCTGCATCCGACCGGTGTGTCCAGCCTGGGATCAAACTTTCGAGCACTGGTCGGGAGGAGCTGGGCGAGGACATTTCGTAGTCGATTTCCTCGGGGAGTTTCACACTTTACGCCCTAAAAGTGCCTCCGCCGCGCCGGTGACTTTACGGCATCGGGAAATTTCAATTTTTCACGAATTTCCGGCGGTGGCGCTCGACTGGGTCCACCGCGGGACAACGGCTGTTTAACTTGGAAACACTTTCGAAGCTGTTTCAAGAAAAACAAAGGACGCTGGGGGACTGCGGAACGGGAAATTTCCTCGTGGAATGCGACCTTCTTTCCCGATGGTTCTGCGCGCCGGGACATATGCGGAAACTTAAACGATTCCAGTGGTATAAACACGTTTAAGTCGGACGTGTTCGCTGGACACGTTTCTCGAGCAAGCGATACACTTTGGTGTTTGGTTACTGTAAGAGGAATGAAGCTTCTAGTACTTCGGATACGTACTTGGCCAGACAGGTTCGGGAAATAAGTTCAGGACGTATTTCTGAAGTTCAGTCAACTTCGAGTGGTATTGGTAGGTCGTAGGTCAGACAAGTCCATCAAATAGATTCAATTAAACTCGATGCACCGTTTGGAAAAATATGTTCGTCGGCAATTGTTCGAACTGGAACGCGTAGACGTTCGCGTTTTCACCGATGAAAATCCGAAACGAACGTGGGAGTAAGAGGAGAGGGTGGGGCTGCGAGCGATGTCGGCTCAAAGCGTGCGAGAGCAATGACTGGGAAAAAATGTCGTGTAACCTGGCGTTTCTATAACGAGGCAATTAGAGCAGCAGACATTGTGCCGAATGGAAAAACAGAGAATATTCCGGGAAACTGTTTTTGACAAGCCTCTCGTGAAAAGGGTTTACTCTCCTTTCTTCTCGAGGCTGGCCTGTGCTTGCGCGCTTGCAACGGCGACAGTGTATATTTTTCCGTTTGGAGCACGCGATACCCGCGCAACTTGATTATTTCGCGGAGTAATTAATGGCCGGTCGCGGACAGTGATTTAGCCGGTCGTTCATTAAAATTCAGATAAACGAGCAGTCGTAAAGCCGCGATACGTCTCCATCGTCGAGCATTTCCACCGCTCGGTCCTGATGGAACTCTGCGACGCGGCGCACAGTGGCACGATTGTATCGGAATGCTGGACATCGCGTTTAGCACCCTTCTCACTTTTTTATCGCCTTGAGGTTTTTTTCTCTCACGGAATACCAAAGGGAAATGTCTATGAAGCTCGTTTTTCGGCGAAGCTCGGCAGTCTCTTTTTAAAAATGAAAAAAAATTTTTATGATGGGCTTTAAAGACGAGGAAAACAAATTCGTCACAGTTTTTTTTCCTTCTAATTCACATTTATTGCAAACGTAAAGAAAATTCCGTGACGATTTTTTTTCTTCAGTCTGTAAAGCCTATATAAAAAAATATAGATACCTATATAGATACCTAAATCTGGACAATTGAATTTTCATAGTAAAATCAATAATTAAGAGATTAATTAATTATATTATATATTCTAAGGCCTTAGCTACAAGTAGGTGTGAATATTATTTCATTAAGACATCAATTGAAATTTAAAATAGTCTATTTACATGCGAATTATGTGCATTTATAGTTTGTACTTTTACTAGAAAAAAAAGATATAGTTTATTAAGCATTTAGACAAAAACTAATTACCACGCATAATAATATTGATATTTCATAATAAATTGGCAATAGAATTTAACTTAAATAATAATTATTAATTCAAATATTAGATGTCCAAGAGTTTAAGACTGCTGTGAAATATAAGTACTCCATACTGGGACGCGATTGTAGCTGTTTATATGTAAATTCAATCTGTCCCGGTGCAGGCTTTACTTCTGTCCAGGCACTACTTTAGATTGGACTTAATACGTCCAATTATAGGTTTGAATTATCCTTGTTAATACAATTAAAATATTAATATAAACAATGATTTTTTGATTTCAAATTACTTTTTACAAAATCTGAATTCTACGTTAAAACTCTTAAAAAATTATTTTTGTTTATCTAAACTGATCAAATTAAAGGTAGCAAAAAATGCTGTTCAGGGCATTTCACCTTATATGCCATTAAAGCCTTGCCAGTTGTAAGTCATTACAAGCTTTAAATTTTAGTGAATGTCGCGGGTTTTCGTATATTCGTCCTACTGTGCGGCGCGGCGCGGCGAGGCTCGCGGGCGCTCTCATTTTTCACGTCTGATCTTTTCCACCATTTCCACGAGCGCGTCGTACCGGTTCGAGCAGACCGTCACAGGAATCAGACCCAGTTATCCGTCACTCGATTCGCTGGTTTGAGGAGAGAAGCGCCAGGCTTCTTTGTGAGACTGGCGTCTGTCGTCTTTTTGTGCGGCTCGGCGGGGACTGTCTTTCCGCGCGTCCCCGCGAAAAGGAGAAATTACTTTCATGCCGGAGCGGAATTTCATCCGCTAGCCTGTGCGATGACGACTACGACGACTGTACTTGAAATTTTAAATGCCTTTGTCCTGTCGGATCTCCCTGGCTATCCGGGCTATTCGGCCTCGCCGGGGAGAGGAAGCAAACGAGCGACAATTGCGGCCCCGTTAACGCTTTCCCCTCCATCTACACTTTCCCGTCCAGTATCAAAATGGACGGAATCCGTGGCCGCTTTGAAACGCCTTGGATTCGTCAAAGGAACGCTTCTACTCCGGCCTCACCGACTCCCGCGGTAATTATGATAAATCCTTAATAAGGACGGATCTGAGAAAGCACCCCTGCAACCGCGCCGAACATCGATTTCAAAGAGGGAACGCTCTAGGTTAGCATAGTTCTCGCATCGTAGCGTATATTTACCTGAAATTGCCAATTTTTAGAACTGCCTGATTCCCACCCCTTCTTGTAGCCAAGGTACAGCATCGAAAATCAGTGAAAATAAATAAGTGCATCCTCCATTTCCAATCTACGTAAAAAGTGCACTCGAAAGTACTATAAAATGTTGTTCCCTGTCCGGTAGACACATTTTGCAGTAGTAACGGTGTAACAATGGTCAGGCAATTGTACAGAATACAGAATCATACGATTGTTCATATAATTTTCCAACGAGGGAGCGATAGGCATTTTCAAGAGGGGAACAATGTAGCTTTCCACCTGGTGGACGCAAATATAAAGGACCATTTACGTACAATGGCTACTGGACGTCGGATAATTATTAATTCATTACGTTCTCGCGCGTTTCCATCCTCCCACGAGCGACACACGCATCTCTAAAAGGCAAAAACGTGTCGAACGAAATTTCTTTTAATAGAAAAAATAGAAAAAGGTCTGACCATTTCCGGACGTATGTACTTTTACTACTGTCAAACTTGTATACATACAGGGTGTCCCAAAATTCCTTCAAGTTATTTGAAGCAACATTTTCCTTTGCAAAAATGTAATCTGCGGCTTTGTTTAGGAGATATTTTTACTTCATACTTAGGAGTATACTTTAGGAGATACAGGGTGTCCAAAACCACCCGTCCAGGGGTGTTAGATTCTCAGATAAGCATATTCGGTAAAAATGTTTGCATTAAAAGTTGCAGGGATCAATGGAGGACAAATGTCCATGATCTTGTATTTGACTTTTGGATCCATTTTCAAGGTTATTTGGAGGTCAGTACGTATTTTTTTATGGCCTCTAGAAGTCATTTTAATATAGGACATAAGTACATATCTGAACGTGAAATTTCGAGCTCTTTCAGAGTCCGTAGTGAGAAGTAGGGGTTCCCATTTAAAAAATACGTACTGACCTCCAAATAACCTTAAAAATGGATTCGAAGGCCAAATACAAGGTCATGGACATATGTCCTACATTAACAAACATTTTTAGTAAATATGCTAATCTGAAAAGTTAACACCCCTGGCCGGGTGGTTTTGGACACCCTGTATATTTCTAGCGTACCTCAGGGGTTGAAAATATATTTTAAAGAAACGTTCTGGCAATCTTGTTATACGAAGAAAGCGAATGGAAAGCTCGAACTCGGAAAGTCACAGGACCGTTTCGAATGCTCGTATCGCAACCCTCAAAATTCGGCGACGAACAACGCAACCGTGTTTCGCGAAATCACGTGCATTTCATCATTCGATCCTCGAATGCCTTATTTACATTTCCACCCCCGCCCCTTCCGGTGCTCTTTCCCGTGCTGGAAGACGTTGTTCGGATGCGTGTCGCAGCGTGCCGAGGATTTCCTCTCGAGGCTGTACGCGCTTTAACTAGCAAATGGGGATCCTTGCTGCTCCACAATGCAGCCACTTCGCGCACGTCGATGCATCCGCCGTTTCAACGGCACTCGACGGCTGGGAACGGGGCGGAGAGAGGGCGTAAAGCTCGGATGACATTTCGCAGCCCGGCAATTTTAATTTCGATGGGAACGCTATATCCCAAATTCTCGTCGTTTTATAGACCTCGTACATTCCAGGGTGCCTACGAGTTCAAATATTTTTTCACATTATTCATTCGTAAATTGTCTTCGAAATGATCAAACATGCCCTTGCATAGGGTCTGAATACGCTGAAATATTTTCAGATCAGATTTCTTCACGTAGCGAGTGCCGAGAAATAGTATATCAACAATATTATCAGCACGAAATTTGTCCGGCCCGAGCAAGTTAGAGAATATACTGAGCGGTAGTCGATCGATGTATCAGTGCTCCAAGTATCGACAACCTGTTCCTGCTGTCTGCCAGTGTCAGTCATTAGCTGGTGTATAGCTATCGGTCCATTGATCAGTTAATTCTAGGTCAATCGAGGCCTCCTTGATTTTAATGGCTCCTTAAGATGAACGTCGACCACAAGTCAGCAGGAAAAGAATTCCTGAGTAGTCTGGAATAAATGAATTACGTTTAGCAAGTCGAGCGGCTGCCGTTCGTTCAGGACGAATTAAATCTCCGAAGACGGGTCCTGTATTCCTATTACAAAATAATAGGAGAATATGTCGAATCCATCATAATTCTCAAGACCAGGAATAAAGGGTTTTTCAATAGGGACATAACAATTTTGTTTTATAATACGGAACACAACCTAAAACTTTTTTATGATTTGTCAATATCAAAACGTCAGTCAAGGCTTACATTTTTATCATAGTGACCGAGGATTAATTTGTCCGACTAATTACGTCCTCCACGGACTTTTTCCGAGCCTAAAAAGCTTCCACGCGGACAATTCATCAGAGAGAGCAAAGCAGCTGAAGATGCTAATTACTTGAAAATATCCTCGTTCGCATCAAAGCACGCGGCACCATAGCTCTCTCCCTCTCCGTCCGAAACCGAGCACAATTAATCCTGTCACTTGTTCAGCGTCGCGAAAATTCCTTTAGCCTTCGCTTCTTCGCACTTCTTTCCAGCGGTTCCGCGCAATAATAAATTATTCCCCGTCCGCTTCATTGTCCCGCGGTCGTAAGTCGCTGGTTTACGCGACTTGCAATTAACAAGAACGATTCTCGCCGCGGCATTGCGACGAAAGCGCGAGGAAAATCTTTCACGTCAAAGCGGCACCGTCGTCGGATTCAATTCTATTTACGCGAGCCTGCAATGCACAGAATTCTCCTTCCTTTTCAGCAATGTGCTCAAACGTGTCTCGCGAACGAGGCTTGCTTATTGTTCCGACAGAAGGAGCACGCTCCATTGTTTTGGGAAACACGTATTTTCGTGTGGTGTGTTCACAATCGAACGTCTTAAGAAATAATTTTGTCGAGTAGGGTCCTGCGAACATCATAAATTATGCATACAATAGTACACGTCAATATTTTGTGAAAAGTAGTTGTGTCTGAGGTACTTCGCGAATTGGACTCCTTGCCGGACTAGAGGCTGATTTGTACTACCTGCCCCATTAAATAGTGACCTGTACTACTTATTCAGGTGTAAATTGACTTATAACATGCTGCACGTCCGCAGGGAAATAAAAACTCGTGCAACATCTAAACGAAAAAATGGTTGCAATTAACTCTCATATGTTTCTCGGGTAAAAATTCACCAATTTTTTGGTTTAGATGTTGCACAAGTTTTTATTTCCCTGCGAACGTGCAGCATGTAATAAGTCAATTTACACCTGAATAAGTAGTACAGGTCACTATTTAATGGGACAGGTAGTACAAATCAGCCTCTAGTCCGGCAAGGAGTCCAATTCGCGAAGTATCACCGCCACAACTATCATGATACACATAATACAGCAACATGTCTCACGTAGCAAGTAGTTCGAACCAATCTATAGTCGGACAAGCACCGAAAAACGACTTGAAGCATTAAAGATCAATCTTGTCGAAGGCAGATCGAACTTGAACGAGACCTCGAGTGACTCTATCTCATTTCCACGGTAAATATACCGCGTGAACGTACCGGGAAACGTTCCGCGATGGATGGAAGCCCGATTTCCCCGACTATTACCCCTATTTTTCGTTATTTTCGACTCCTGTTACCTGGAGGGAACGTAATAAAATGGAAATGCACCGGTGAACTCTCCCACAATTGACGTCCTTAAAATTCGACGAATCCTCTTACCCTCGCCCAACCCCTTTCAGCCACGGTTCGACGACGGGATCGCATGAATTCGATTCTCCGTCGATGTCACAGGCATTTCAATTTCAAAGTCCGTATTAGAGGGAGCTACTCCCCCTCCCACGAACTTCGCCTATCTATAAAATCCACCCTTCTCTTCTTTGTGCGACCGGATAAAACTGTGCAGCTCCTCGATCGGGCCGCCTCGCCTCGTCTTCCTGATCGAAACACTCGTTTGCGTATCCGCGACGGTGATCGACGTCCTTCGCGATCGCGTTTCCGCTTCACGCCCACCGCTTCCCCGGCTTTGTGTTGACGGGATTCAGAACAAACAGGAAACGCTCCGTTTCCTATAACCCGTTCGGCTGTGCAAAGGAAAGCAAACCGTGCGAAGTTACGGCGAAGATATTCCGCAGGATCCGACGAATATTCCCGAATGTTTCGCGAAAGTTTTACGCGGTTAGCCTACACCGACAGCTCCAAACGACAGTATTCTATTCGAGCAGGAGCACGTCAAAGAACGGGATTGAAGGGTGCACGACTGGAATTTTTATTATCACTAAGGACCTCCGTGGAGAATAATATTCTTACAGCCTATTTTCGTTTTTTAATCGTTCAAAGTGGTCGCATTTATCATTGAAGATTTTTAAAACCTTCCTTGAAGATTACCATAAAAAATTTCGCACGCGTAACTGTTCCTAGCTTCGCTTTGGGAAATTTACGAAAGAAAATGTAGCAACGACGTACATACCTTGCGGCGAGCCAAGAAATAAATGAAGCGAATTAGCCGAATACGGAGAGAAGGCTAGCGCGTGTCGCGACGGGCAGATTTCGCAAAGAATTCTTACCGCGAACGTGCGACGCGACGAGAAGAACACAACGAACCTCCGCACGGTACACAAAGAAACGAACCAACCGCCGGGGAATTTATCCGGTCGCATTTCACCGAGGAACACTGCAAGAACCGCGGAATTGCCCTCGCCCGAAAATAAATTCCTCGGCAGGTGTTGCCATTCCCCTAATTGTTGCGAGGTCTGGTCCCGTGGATGCCATACACAATATAAACTTAGTCCACGGCTGCAATCCTTTACGCGGTCCTTTAATCGCTCGAGGTGGTAACGACGTCGACGATTCTGTCCTCGCCGAAAGCTTCAATAGGGCTTTCGGCAAAATAAGAATTTTATAATAAAAATGTATTTCTTCTGGCTGGTGTTCCGCTTAGTTCAAGTGATACAGGAGAGTGAATGGTCAGACACACTTTTCTTTCACAACTGGTATTAACAGCGAATTTCTTATTAAATATTTTCGTATTAAGTAGATACACAAACAGCGAATGGCCAGACAATTTTTATCTTGACACAGTAGAATCTTTGGATAAACTTCCTAAAGCGACAATCCTCCGATTTTTTTTATACTCTGGACTCTTACGTACTGATATGATAGTGAAAATTAGCGCAAATTTTATTGTAATGGCGGAAACCATTTTAAAAAAACCATAAAAATCATAGTTTCTTCCATTAATTTCCGTAAATAATGGCAATTTTGAAAAATACTTCAAATAAAAGTTGTAGGTCTCATCGAAATACACATTTTATGTTGTATTGATTTTTGTCATAAAGATAGTAGTTTTTGAGAAAAACGATATTAAATGTCCAAAACTTCATATAACTCGTATAACCTGGATTTTCGTCTGTGTGGTCGCCCCCACCGCCACCTAATCCAAACTAATCCTGATCGCATGATCTTTGCATTCTATGTATATAGCCGTCATACAGAATTTGAACTAAATAGTAATGGATAAATTATGCGATCATTGAAATCGAGGGTGGCTCCGTATAAGTGAATAATTACCTATCATTTTTCTCAGAAAGTATTACCTTTATGATAAAAATCAATACAACATAAAATGTGTATTTTGATGAGGTCTATAACTTTTATTGGAAGTATTTTTCAAAATTCCCATTATTTACGGAGATAAATGAAAAACTATGATTTGTATCGAAAATAAATTGTAAAATAATTGGACTGAAAATAAAATTTGCTCCAATGTTCACTATCATATTCGTAATCAGCACGTGAAAAAACGTAAGAATCCATAGTATTATATAAAAAAAATCGGAGGTATATCCTTTTGTACACCCAAAAACTTTTCGCATATTTAACAAAACATAAATTTAAAAAAATGTTTGGCAGCGTTAATTTGAACCCCGCCGAGTTATTTTGGGTCATAAAAGCCAAAATAATAGGTTTACGTAAAAAATGTATATAACCTTTTATGTAGAGCTTTTTATGAGCTTCATTTTTTGTTCGAAACTTTTTTCTCTAAAATCCAAATTTTCGAGGCTTGGTTCCCAAAAATCCTTTAGGGACTTTCTTCTTCAATCAAGGATAAGCTTTGACAAAAATTTCAGCAAGATCGGAGGGTTGTCGCTTTCGGAAGTACACCCGAAACCAAACGCAATATCAGTGAAGAAACGAGCTTCCAGTGGTGCGGACCCGTGAATGGTCAGACGCTAAACGATTAGTGCCCGCAACGTGTATTCCGTTTAAAGACGCGTTTGCCGAAGAACAGTAGTAACGGGAACTCCGCCGATATTAGAAGTGTCATTAGCGCGTGAATGGTCGTGGAATCCACCGAAACTGAAACTATATTTCTTGCCCTCGAAGGTATTCCCGTTACAAGCTTCCAATGACTTCGCGCGTTCTCGGTACACAGAATTTCCATTAGGTCGCTCCCCCTTGGATAGCCGGGGTTACGACCGACGCGATGACGCCGTCGATAAACCCCCTTTGCAGGGGAGCCCTTAATGCGTTCGTTAGCGGCCAGATAACAAAAAAAACCCTTCCGCTCCGTTGGCGTCGACGATCGACGAGATTTGGTTCGCCAGACTGTTGGCAATTCGCGGTTTTCCTTCGCGCTGAAATGTTCATGTTTAAAGGATAACGATAATGACGACGATACAACGTTCTCGTCGATGTCCTCGTCAATGCTGCTCCTCGAGATAGCAACAGGACGCACACGTCGTAAAAATGATCCGGGTAATGTAGTTTCGTCACCTGCCCGCCGAACATTACGGCCCCCGTGCACGCCACTGAATTTCTCTCCTAAAGTGGAGATAATGCGAGCGTTCAACCGTGATCCTGTTGCAAGGCTTCTAAACTTAATACTGTGCGCGGCATTAAGGTCGGAAGAACACTCGCCTCGCTCTATAAAAGCGGCGGCTGCACGCCGCTCGAAAATATTCAAACACCTTTATCGCGAATTTTATGCCACACCTTCCGACGACGGATCCCTATTTTTCTAGTGGAGAACAATGGAAAGAGAGAGGCCGAAGAGGCTTTCATCTTTCGAAGCTGCCATACAAATGGCGGAACGGCAGTCGTAAAATGATAGAGCGCTCAGATTGTTGCACACGGTGAACGGGACGCGAATACGCCAACGTTCGGCAAAATTGTATCATTAAATGCGATCCTCCGGGATCTAACGAAATAATATAACACTATCCAACAAATATCAACTTTTTTTATGTTTTCAATATACTGCTGGGTCCTTCTTATAGAGTTTTTTCGCGCTGATTCCGAATCTGTCCTTGATTTTTCTCCTATACGCACAGTTTTTGAGAAACATGGCTTTGAAAAGAAACATATTTTTCAACTTCAAACAAATATTGTGATGTTATTATAAAAAAATATTGAATTGTTCTTTGCAGCAAAAGATTCTGTAGACTTTCCCGAATACAGCGATATCCAATATTAATACATTATGATTGTCTCCGATTTCGCGACTCGATTTCTCCTAAGTCACTAGAAACTTAATTTGACTTTTTAAATTTAGACCCAGTCGACTGGAATGACTGTATGGACTTTCAGGAAGCCCGAGATTTTTTCCGGAAGCTTCCTGTTATAAATTATGCCGCTGAAAGGGCTGTGAGTTTCAAAACCTTCAGAATCTTCTCTCGGCCAGTCAGCATGCACGGAGAGTTATGCCTATGAAAACATTGACCAAAAATTCATTTTCAACCAACTGTTTTTCCATTTAAAAATTGTAATATGTAAATAAATTCTGTGATTATATTCTGTTATTGTGTTACCTATCTACTGTAAGCAGTTTTCCACTGAAAACGACAAAAGTAGTAAATATTCTTAAATTTTACAGAATATCCTAACTTTAAGCTTCTCGAGGCAGGGTTCAGAATGATCCGATTAGGCAAAAATTTTGCACACTTACTTAGAACATGAAAAGGAATAAAATTAGAGGGCGCCCTCTAACATTTTATCGCTGCTTCATTTGTAAGGGACACCCTAGACCAGTGTCAATCAGATGAACGAATGTAGGAGTATGGGACAATGGGATCTAGCGCAAGGTCAGAGGATCGTTTGAGCTACTTTGAACGAATCTACAAAGTTTCGCTTGCATAAATGATTGTCCCTCATCTCCTGATCAATAGACCGTGAATGAAGCAATCCCGGTGAATAGCTGGCAGCGATTCACAGTCAGCCATCTCCGTAGGTGCATCCTTTAAAGTCACAGCCTCCAGATAGGCAGTCCCCAATTTCTGGTGGGGCGAGCCGCGCCTTTCGAGCGTCTGAAAAGCACTTTAGACACTGCGAACGGCGCCAGAGCGAGGACGATAAGGAGTCGCGATAGGTGGCAGCCTCGCTCCCCGGTCCCCGATACTCGTATCTTCAATTCCACTCGGATCTCTAAGTACACGGAAAAGTCGAGGATCGGTCCCGCCTCTTGCCCCGGAGTTCATATCTTTTTTTCCCACGGTTTCGCGCGATGGAAATCGACGCAATCCGACTGAGAAGAGGAACGCTGATTGCTCGACTACGTTATCCGTGAGAACGGGCCGACATTCGTCATGCCGCGATCCCTTCGCCGGCGATATTTATCATGTCCCGAAAATTGCTACGTTTCAGACGGTTAATCCTCGCAACAGGCCGCGTCAATGGATCTCGGCTGGAACGGTTTCCCTGAGAAATGAACCGACACCGGACCCAGATTGTTTGCACGATCCACTGCCAGCGAAATATTGATTAGCTCCTGCAACATTATCCGCCGGCGGCCGGCTACGAATCTTCGTGGACGTGCTCGCCGACCAGTACGTTCCATCAACGTTTCGAAAAACCGATATCACCTCGGTCTCGTCCGATCATATCTTTATTGGTCACAACTTGCTCAACCGAAGGAATATAGGTTTCTACTATTGCAGAAATAATTTGAAAAAT
Source organism: Lasioglossum malachurum (assembly GCA_028455605.1). Classification (NCBI taxonomy): domain Eukaryota; kingdom Metazoa; phylum Arthropoda; class Insecta; order Hymenoptera; family Halictidae; genus Lasioglossum; species Lasioglossum malachurum. The sequence continues at coordinate 12,078,107 of CM052311.1, forward strand.
TTCAGGAGAAACTCATTTTTATACCGTCACGGTTTACGAGATGGAAAGTAACGATTTTTGTACACATATTTCGGTTTGTGAAACGTACAAGATCTAAAAACAAATCCAACCAAATTTTGAAAATTTCGTTACTGAAAAACCTTGCCAAGTTTCTTCGAAACGCAATGAAATGGTTTTATTCCAATAAAGTAAACGAGAAAAAAACAACTTTTGTACGCACGTTATTTTGTAACAGCAACGTTAATAAAAAAATGTGTTTCCTTTTTATTTCGAGACTGCTTTTTTTTGCTTATTTAATTTATAATGAGGCCCTTGGCGGTGAAAGAGTTTGACTTCCTCCATTAAAAATTCCTGGGTAATGCAATTTTATATCGACACGATTTACGAAATGGAAAATAACGATTTCTGTACGCATATTTTGATTTCTGAAACGCAAGGTCGTTTCACTTAAATCTTTGTATTACTTGTCTGACGTGTGAACGACGAATGAACGAGCTGCACTCTACTTGCCAGGTCAATCAGTGACCCACACGATTACGCGTATGACCAGTGAAAGGCATTACCACTTGTCTGACTGAATCAAGTGCCTGAACTACTCGTGGACAGAACAATCTACTCCACTTGCCCGCGCAATTACCGATATACACTACTTGTTCGAACATGTCGCGCTGTTCACCGTTGGTACAGTGATTCTCTCGCGACGCTACAGACTTGTTTACACATTCAAATAGTGTTGATTCGGCCGGTCTGACCAAAACCGACGTGTTCTACTTATTCGAGGCGAGATATGTCGTGTATGACCACGCGGGGCGACCCACTTTTCCAACGTTGATCGGGGTCAAACTACGCTCCCGTCCGAGTAGAACCGTTCTCGTTCTACTCGGCGTCAAACAACGAAACATAGTTTTCGGTTCTGTATAAATCAAATAGCTCGGAGCACTCCGGAACTAGTCGACCCATTTTCGAGCCTGCGCTTCCTTGTATTATTTTCGCCTGTTATTATTCCATTCAGACCGAACTCCGTTCATCCTTTCCCAACGGTACCCGACCGTTAAGCAGCTTAAATCTCGTGGATCCGAACAGCGGCCGAACTTCGGCGAATCGCTGTGTGCTTCGTGAAACGTGCAACGCGTATCAGAAGTTTAGACGCACCCTATTAGTTGAACAAAAATGTACATATCCACCGAAGAATCTTCCATTGATTTCTCTTTATCGCATCAGAAGTTTATCATGAATCAGGAAAAACTTCGAGATTGACGTGTGTAATTAATTTTCTTCCTTATTATTTACTGTAATCGTTAGCGTACTGTTATCAATTACGAGTGTTGTGCGTCCAACAATCTGATAGCAGAGTTGTGCAGAATAACAATTGAATTACTCCTGGAATTATAATTACGAATAATTACATTGTAATTCAGTTATATTGTAATTTATAATTCAGATCTTCATTTAATTAAATTACAATGTAATTCGTAATTGTAATTGGAGTACAATTATAAAATACATTGTGATTAAAATTACAATGTAATTCGTAATTGCAATTAGAGTACAATTACAAAAAACTTTGTAAGTAAATTACATTAATTACGAATTACGATTTAATTAAATTAAAATTAAAAATTATAGAATAATAAAGTAATGGGTAAGAATGAAGATACTTAGTAATTGAATTAATTTAAAGGTTTGAATTATGTAATTCGGTTACGACGTAATTGAATTACTATATAATTGAATTAGAACAACTCTGTCTGATACACAGTGCAATCGTCGACTTCGGCCGATTCCGTTGGAAGTGTTTCAAAAGGAGTTGCAACTTCGACCGCCCCGCAATTTTCGTCGGGATAATCGAGCGATCGAATCTCCGCCGACCTTTTTTCGAATCGATGCAAATTGGTCGACCCCGCTACCCCGCGCCGAAACCGAATTACGATTCGCGCGTGTTCGACGAGATTGAATATTCAGATTGGGGACGCGGACCAGTCGACGAGTGGAAGAAAGTATTTCGATTCTTGGTTCGGAGCGTCGAACAACTCAAGCTCGTGGAATACTCGCGAACCGTTCGTTCCGACGTCGCGACGTCGCGTTCTGACACGGCCCCCACTCGTTATTTGTATTTATCGCGATTAAGAACACTTCAAACACGCTAGAACTCCGCTGGAACGTTTTCCCGGACGCGGCGCACAGAACTCGCCCGAGAGCTCGCGGGAAACTTTCCTCGGCGAAGCCGAAAGAAAACTTTCCCAGCCGCTGAATAATTAAAGAGAAGGCGTAAGAACCGCTGAAGATGGAAAAACTTTCCGGCCGAATCGAAAGTAGCTCCGACCGCGAAACCGTTTAATCATGCGTACACCGGCGATGTTCAACAATTTCGAGACGTCCCAGCCCGTTTGCCTATTTGCTCGGCAATCCTTATTAAATCTCCAACAGCGACGAGCGTGGCTCGAGACACTATTAATTAAAAGCACAACACTCCACCCAGGAATGCATCTCATCGCAGGAATTGTTGATAACTAGACAACATAACTAGAGCAAAATAAAATTTTTTTTAACAGAATTGCAACGAACTGGAGTGAAATGGAAATTTCTTTTTCATTGCACTCGGAGTTATTTTAACTTGGAAATGAAACATATTGAATAATTCCATCGTATATGATTGCTTTCATTTTATGTGGTGGAAGGGTGATCGGGTGATGGAAGATAAAAAACTTAAACGAGAAACCCCATTTTTTCATTGCAGATTTGGATTCTCCAGAAAAAAATACACAGATTTGAACTAGGAGTTTTTGCATTTTGGTTCACAGATGGCGCTGTAGTGGACAAAAATCAAAATGGGTAAAAAATCGTTGAAAATTGGGATATCTCGAGAAATACACATCAGATCGGAAAAATAAAAGTAGTCGTATTTGATATTTGTATCAAATGCAAAAACTCCTAGGTCAAATTTGTGTATTTTTTCTGGAAAATAAAAATCTGCAATGAAAAATGGGAGTTTCCATTTAAGTTTTTTATCTTCCCCCACCCCTACCCCCAGGGGGTGGGTAGTCGAGTTTGGTATCATTGGATGTCCCCCTTCGCGACGAACAACTTCCATTAGCCACTTGTTTTGATCCGATGCGTAGTTCTCGAGATATTTCAATGTCTTCAGATAAAATGACCACCCTGTATTATGTAATAGTTAACAGATGATGTGGGTTCTCCTACAGTGAACTAAGTAGTGCAGATCGATATCTAGATTAACAAGCGGGAAAGATAAATTACCACGCAGACAAGGCATACAGAACAATAGACGAGCCGACAGTGATTCAAGTCAGTCTATAGCGAGGCAAGTACTTAAGGGGGCAGTATTTGCTAACGCACAAGATTAATAGTACCAAGCGGAATATGAAGATTAAGTTACTCTTTCGATTCAGGATTAACTTCCATCGATGTAATATCCTGCTAGTAGTACAGGCATGCCTGTGGTCAGACAAGAAATTTAATACAGTAGAAAGCTGATCGGTATTTATCATTGCTGTTAGATAAAGGATGATGCGTTACGCAACAGCATTATTCGAAGCGAAATTTAATACGGAGAACGGATTCAAAAACAACAGAGAAACGATATTGGGGAAAAACCGAATATCTATTAATTTATCGAACGAGTGATAAAACTGCCCGCAGCTGTCGCTGGAAGATAAAAAATAAAATGTTCGAACGGTCCGAACAGGCATATTTATTAAAAAATTGATGATTTGTTAATAGCCGGACAACGAGGAGGAAAAACGGTAAAATCGGAGGGAACAGGTTCGTTCGACGAGCAAACGAGACGCGGGGGAAAAAAAATAAATAGACGATGCCGCAGATAGGGGCGAGCAGCACGCGTTCGTCGCTTCGATAAATTGCACCGAGCCATTATTTAAACCGCCACCGAACTAACCCGAATTAACCCGCATTTTTCTGACCGGCGTTAAATCCGCGAATTTTTGCACAGCCGGCAACTAATTTATTTATCCGGATCGATAAACTAGCCGGCTTTCGAGGGAGAGCAGAAGAAAAAAAAAAGCAGCGGGGAATTTAACGAAACTGCGTCGAACCAACAACGGTTCGCCGGTTGGTTGATTCAGGTTTTAGAAAGCGTGTAGATTAGGGTCGTATCTCGATCGCGCGATACACGGCACGGCTATTTTTACTATGACATTCGATATTAATGAGCGTTTCTCGTGTCGAGCGGTGATTCAGATGTCCATCATCGAGCACGAACGACTTCTGTGTGTATGATTATTTGTACGAGTATTGCGCCGTGCAGGTTGCATTTCAGACTCGGTGCAACCATTGTTTAGAATAATTCTTATCCGTAATACTTGTTCCAAGGTTCATTCCATTTGAAATCTAGATAATTTAATTATTCATTACCGAACCGAACAAGACTTCGGAGCAGCGGGATGCGACGAGACAACGCGAATCGCGCACTTAACGACGTATTTGCTTTGCATTATTGCGCGCCCGCGTCGTCGCGAATCATATAAACACGTGTTTGCGTAAACTTGATTGATTCTCGGTCCCTCGCCGCCGCGTTAAACAGCATTCCACGGCAAACATGGTTTCACAAAGAAACACGAACAATGTTTGCTCACCGGCTGTAATAATTCAACGGGAAATCCTTCGGGACGCTTCTCTTTTTTTCATTGTCTAATCGAATACTTTTTACCACGTTTTTATTAGCTCGCTTTCTTGTCTGTCTGTTTGTCTGTTCGGTAAAAGTTTTGCAATTGATTTTAAACTAACTTCCCGATGAGCTAGAGACTTGTAATTTTAAACATAGCTTAGAACTGGATGACAATGCAATATTTAGAAAATAATTTTTAAAAAGCCTATGCGTTTAGGAGATATAAATTATTAAAAATTTAATTTATTTTTATTTAAATAATTATTTTCTGCTTTTTATATTCTTGTGGGTGTAAAAAAAATAAAAATAATTTAAATAAAAGTAAATTTTTATATAAAAACGGACTAAAAAGTATATATATATATATATA
>CM052311.1:12083221-12217393 GCA_028455605.1 Lasioglossum malachurum
TACAGTTGAGAACAGAGACATTCATATTTTCGAAAATATTTCAAGCCCGGAATGCCCATAAAATTGTTGTAATATCATCTTTTTAATTTTGCAATACCTGGCAAGAGAGTGGTACAGGTCAGCGTTGAGACAAACGCTGGAAATCCGTATGAAACGAAGTAAGGTGTGCAGATTAGTATGAACATGTCACCGGTAGAACCAGTAGAATAGGTCGAGGACTAATTGTAAGTAGACGAAAAACGGGAGTCAGTTTTTCTGAAACAAGTGGTGCAGGTCGGTGCCTAAGTGAACGGATGGAAGCGATCAATAATTGGTCAGGCTAGCAAAAGAAACCGGCACCTGTCCGGGCAAGCGAAATGAACCTATTAAAAACGGGCCTCGATTTGTCAAAATGAATTTTCAATTTAGTCCCCTGCTGTTCTAGGGACACGAATTAATTAAAATTGTATTATCCAGAATGTAAATGACAGTAATTCCGTTAAAATGAATGTTACATCGACGAACCTAGAGACTCGTTGTAAATATTAAACCCTCTACTTTCATCAATTTTTACGAATCGGATATATATATATATTTTTTGAAAAATCACAAGTTCGAATACTTTTCGATGTCACCTTTCTGTTCTATATGCATGAACTGTTCTATATGTGCACGTGTGGCTGAAGAGACCCAGGAGCCGCGAGAATGTAAATGTCTGTCAAGTTTGTTATCGCCTGTAGACGCCTTAATATTTCGCGGCTGCTATCATATTTTTTCGACAAATGTTGCCGACATGAATATGCATTTAATGTATACGTAAACAACCGAGGCGAGAATATCGCGGGATTAAGTGGGGAGCAAGGCGAGAATCCTGTGCGCCGCCGCGGGTCCAATATAAATTCAAATTTCACGGGTTCCATTGTTCCTCGATTCCCCGGCGAGAGGCGGCCGATCTCCAAGACTTTCGCTGTTTCAATTCGATGGAAACGGCGGGAATTGATTTTTCCGTTGAGCCTTAATACTCTTGTTCCACTTCTGTTTCGTTTCCCCGTTATATCTGGTCCGATACGCTTTTTCCTTTACAACTTCAATCCTTGTTATCCCTTCTCTTGTTCCTCCCCACACCCCGAATTGAATTCCACGTATAAAGCAGGACGTTCGATAAAGGAACGCTCGACGATTAATACGGAACGCAAATGTTTCTGTATCAAAGCTCCCCTGTCATTAAGCGCAATCATCCACCTTCAATTCAAGCCGCCGGGAGTTCAGAAAATCCTACGGGAATAAACTCCGAAACCAACTCAACATCACTGAAAACAATTCCTCTCAAAATTCAGTTAATGTTGACAGAACCGCCGTTGGGTTTTGTTGATTTTTCGACATGTTCGCGTATAATTCTCTGCGAGAATTCCACCTTTAATTGATGAAGTGAAAGGTTGAAAAATTCCTACGGGAACATCGACGTGTTTCCAACTAAACGTCCGAATAGAAGATTAAATATTTATACGTATCGAAGAATTGTGCAGATCTAACAGATCGATATTTTCTTGTTTGTTTCAGAAATACGTGAGCGAGGGATCGATAGTGCGGGACTGCGTGCCGAATTGCGTAGAGAAGGGTGAGTAATCGTTCGATTCCCTTCGCTCTCGCGTGGACAGATAAATCCGACAACGATCTTGCCCCGGGAGCAATTAAATTGCAATCGCGGTAGAATTAATATACTAGGCACATCTGGGAAGTCCTCTATGACAAAACAACGAAATTTTAACATATTTCATCTGTGCTTATTTATTCCGAGCTTTAATCCTGTTCGAAGGGAATTCCTAACGTACACGTTTCACGAATTCCGTTCGGAATCTGACGAGTCCGACTCGCCACACAGCAGAGGGTTAGATCAACTGAACTTTAAGTCAATCCTCCAGAATCGTTTAATTCCCGCAGTATTACGACACTGAAATTACACCGTGCTCATAAATCTCTGGCTTCGAAGTCGTGCTTTAATTCGTCCCGGAGTATTGTAACATTTCAAATGATGAAAGTTCTGCTCGGTGGGGTCAGAAATGGCCTCACTTATAAAACAAAAATCCTTCAGATCATTCGAGGAATGATCCAAGGAGGATCTCGGCGAGTTCATTCAGAAGATACGCGCGGTTTCTGTGGTCGGGTCAAAGGTACCGAGCGAAAAATCACGAGTCGTTTCATACTCGACGTCGGGGGGACGTGAGAGGGAAATAGAGTGGGAGAGACAGAGAGAGAGGGGGGGGAGAGGGAGGGACTGCTCCAATTTCTACGCGATGTGGGCACCGTTCGAAGAGGAGCAATTCCAGCGCGGTTCGTGCGGTAAACCGCGCGTACGCGATTCGACGTAGCCGCGCGTGCAACTCGGATTTCAAAGCGGCCTGCCGGATCGACGTCTTTGAAGAGGGGAGGTCTTCGATTCTTTAGGAATCCTGCTTTTCACGAAATCGCGTCAGCCTTACAGTGCTGCAAAGAAATTCGAGGAGGATTCAATCCCTAGCTTTTTATCGCGTATCTCTACACCGCTCGCTCCAGTATCGTATGAGCCGCGCCATTGAAAGAACATACCTGACCAATTAGAACAGTTGCTCCCTCTTCCTTCCCTCCTCGTTAATTAAATCCCTTGGTTCCGACTCCATTTTCTTAGCTGGTCGCATGCTGTCTTTGCTGCTTGTCGCGACAGACAGTCGCTTAAAAATAATCGCTGAAAAATCTATATAATTTTAAAATATTGATGAATTTTATATAATATTATTGTGAGGAAATATATAATATTTTATTGAAAAATCTATATAATTTTAAAATATTTATGTGTGTGTGTGTGTGTGAATTTTATTTAATATTATTGCGAGGAAATAATTTTATTGAAAAATCCATATAATTTTAAAATATTGAGAGAAATGAATTTTATATAATATTATCGTGAGGAAATAATATTATTGAAAAATTCATATAATTTGTAAATATTGATGAATTTTATATAGTGTTATTGTGAGGAAATAATATTATTGAAAAATCCATATAACGTAACCACTGGTTACATCGTATTATTACATTGACTTGTACTACTTGTCTGACCAATGGCGCGCTCGTTCTACTTACAGTCGGGTCGAGAACCGCGGATCTTTATGTAAAATAAAAGTGTCCTGCAATAATATTGTGGACAGTAGAAAATAAATAAAAATTAATTTCATTCCTTAATGGATCTTTTACATTGAACACATGATAATATTCTTAGATTTTTAAAATCTTATACTGTTTTATATCTCAACCATCAAATTTCTTCATAAATGCATAAAAAACCGCATTATGCGCAACAACCATTTTCTGTGTACTAAAATGGCAGACAATTCCAAAATTTTAACGATTTGAAGTAGAGCATTTTGGACGAATGGGAGAATATTAGCCAAAACAGTATTAAAAAATTGTATAAATATTTACCAAACCGAATGATTAAAATCGTCAGCTGTAAAGGAGGTCCTGCAAAACATTGAGCATTGATTTTTATCGATTAATTCTGTTATATATATATATGTATATATATAACTATATATATATATATATATATATATATATATATATATTTCGTTAATAATTCTATTTCATTCAATAAAAATAGATAAGTTAATGAAGCTTCGTTTCACTTCATTCATATGTATTAAGAAAAACACACTAAAAATACGTGTATAAAAAAACTTGAATTTCAAACGTTTAATAAACAGAAATTACATTAATTTCAAAGTGTGCCATCTTTTCGTCCCGGAGTGTATATCGTACGTTCCCATCAAAGCTCCTGCATTGTGCAGCTAGCCGCCCGTAGGTAATCCACCCTAACTCGACTATATAATGCGGCTAACTTAAATCTAGAAGCTATGCGAGAGCCAGTCGTAACCTCAGATATTCTAGCGTCTGACCACACACACGCTCCTACCACCGAGTTCCAGAGAGGCGTGAATTTTTCATCGAGACCCTCGTGTCGGGGAAGCAGTTCTCGTAGAAAGTACAGCCAGCTTTTGCATCTCCGACCAACGCGCAACGTTAAAAATTTGAAAGTGAACATCCCGGAAATTGCTGTAAATTGACATTTTTTTACAAAAGACCTTTGCTCCTTGGTTTCTCGAAAGAAATTTCCGGCCGGCTTCAAAGCTTCTTCTGAATATTTGTACGCGTGAAATATTCAGGCGAACTTGGGGGCGAATTGTTGACCCTGCGACAAACGAGTGTATACATAATATTCTAAATGGTAAAAAATTTTCGAACAACCTGATGCTACGTTGATATTTCCATAAATATTACAGTGATAATTTTATTCAAAATTGAACCTCCCGGTTGTTAGATAAATCAACCGTCCGAATATACTGATTAAAATTATAATCCTATTCGATGCATAATAACGAGAATGGAAATTTCCATTTTTCTCGGATGACTATATGAGAACCAGAGCTGGGGAAAATAGTAAATAGTAAATAATCCCATTTATTTTACAGTGTCTGTACAAAACTTTGAAAATAAAATATTTTATTTGATGCAGTAATTTTTCAAGATAGTATTTTATTTTAAGAATATATTGAAAATATTTGGAGTTTGTCTCTATTTTCAATTTCAATTTTAAATATTATTGCTCAATCAAACAAAAAACTAAAACGAAAATGTGGCAAATGATATAGTTTCGTATAGTTGTCCTCGAAGGAGCGCCCTAACAGATTCGAATTTGGAACGCTGCACCTTGTTGTATGCGAATAGCAGCAGTCAAACAAAAAAATAAAACGAAAATGTGGCAAATGATATAGTTTCTTATAGTAAGTACCATTTCTTCTTTAAATTATATTTTGCTAAAATAAGAAATATTAAATAACGGTGTGCAAAAAATAAAATATTATATTTTGTGTTTCACATTATTAAAATAGAAATATTTTACTTTGTGCTTCAGATTATTAAAATATAAATATTTTATTTTGTGGATGAAATTGTTAAAATAGAAATGTTTTATTTTGAGGTTCAGATTGTTCAAATAAATAGAAGTATTTTATTTCGAGAGGTTCAGTTGTTCAAACAGAAATATTTTATTTCGAGCTTACGGTGAAAATAGAATAATACCATCATGTCCGTTGACCTTAAAATATATAAGCACCGTAAACGAAGATGGAGACTGGTAATAGGAATGAATGATCGCCGTTCTCGTTAAGAATGAGAAATCCGAGCTCGTTTGCGCCTCGCCTAAACGAGCGTATGAAATCAGAGTGCAACGGGGTTGGAAAACAAATTCGAGTCGTCGGGGGATGAAAAACGAAGCTGGAGCGTAAACGTTCGCTTATCAAACATCCTGATGCTTCCGCTATATTCTCGCAGAATGTCCCACAAACCCGGGAATCGAACGACTCGAAGAGAGGAAAGCAGATTGAAACGCGGAACATTTGTCGGGCCGTGTGAAGCGCGAACGGCGGGGAGCGATAATTAAATTCTAAACAGGAAGATCCCGATGGACAAAAAGAAAAGAGAATTTACCGGGCGCTAATCCATGTAAACCGGGAAATCCGTGGAAACAGAATCGAGGGGAAAAAATTTAACACATTGACTGGTAACACGCACGCTGCATTGTGCGAGTCGAGAGGATTACAAAAGTTTCCTGGGATTTTCAGTTCGGAACCGGGACGAGAGATTCCCTCATTCATTCGCCCCCTGTACCTCCCACCCTCCCCTCACCCCAGGCTTCTCTCGCCTGGTTCTCCCCCCTTAATCGCATTACGCACGTCTGTCGTCGCGACGCTGTTCCCTGTCGTTTTTGCACGGCCGAGAACGTTTCGCATCGAGGCGTTCCCGCCTGATAAGGACCGGTCGAGTTCACAGGCCCTTTAACTTACCTCACGGTCACGATTGTCACCCGGTTATCGCGGACCGGGCACCTTTAACGACACTCGATTTTAATGGGGGAAATTGCGGGCGAACGACATCCCCTAATGAATTTTCCGGCCGCCCCACCCGCTGCAATTTCTTCGATTGCCGCTATTCTGTGCGATTCCTGGGCATTCTTAAGCGTTCTTTGGTGGAAACATCGGGATACCATTTTGCATTGGTTTCTTTTTTTTTTATCGAATTTTGATCACTCATGTGACTTCCACAAAATGTATTTTTTAAAATTTTCGATGCTGGCCCACGTAAAAAAAGTTGTAAACAACAACTTTTAGTATTTTCTTTGTAATCCCGACCAATTGTAATGTTTCCAAAATTTAACAAAATAATTGTTCTAACTTCGTCGTCATCTTTTTAAGGGTATCCGAATATTAACGCGGGTCACTGTAACCCTAACTCTACAATAATGCCTCAATTTTAGAATCACTAATCCACAGAGACTGCGGATCTTTATGCAAAATAAAATATGTTTGCACTGATTGTAAGACAGAGAAAAAACCAAATAAAAAATTTTGATTAAACTTAATTTTCTTATTAAGCTAAAACTAATACACTGATGTTCTTAAATCTTTTTAATATGTCCACTGCATTAAAACACATTACCGACCGGTGATTTTTGCTTAATTTTGAAAAATCTGTGGTACATGGCTAAAAACTTTTTAATGGAATCTTTAATAGCAACAGCAACTTACATTGTGAACTAACAAGTCAGCTTCAATAACTTCGTCTAATAGTTTCATTTAAGATGGCAATTTAAACGAAAACTATGCTTTCTTTTGGTACAGCACAATTATTGAAAATCCTATTAATAGGCTTCCGGCAGGTAAATTGTTAAACTGCACGTACTCATATTTTTGTCATGAATGCATAAAATCCGCAGTCTACCAATCTATCTTAGATCAGGGAGAATCGGAGCCGAAATTCGAGTCTCGCAGCGGTATAAATTGCGTCGATGTGAATTCTTAATTACACGAAGAATGAAGTGGCGGTCGGTCAGGGGATAGCTCGCAGTAAATCTGTGCTAGGTTCCGGCTGGCTCGTGTAACATTTGGATCGTGTCTTGTACATCGTGGTGGTCCTACTAAATCTGCGAAAATTTTCAAGCACAACCGAAACCCTGCTGAATAACATGAACTTCCAACCGAGCCTGAAATCCTCCAGTAAAAACTCTGAACTTTCGCTCGCACCTAACATTTAACAAACCAACCGCAACACGCTGCAAGGTGTTGCGAGCTAAGTCGAACGCGCAAATTTAACACTTTGGGTGACGGGTATGCTTCCGTGAGGGCCCCGGCACCCAAATATGGGTGACGCTCTTCTTGTTCGAGTTAATTAAATATAGGATATTATATACAGGGTGTCCAAATCCACCCGTCCAGGGGTGTTAACTTCTCAGATAAGAATATTCGGTAAAAATTTTTGGAATAAAAGTTGCAGGGTTCAAGGTTATTTGGAGGTCAGTACGTAGTTTTTAAATGGGAACCGCTACTTTTGACTCGGATTCCGAGCTCGAAATTTCACGTTTAGATATGTACTTACGTCCTAGATTAAAATGACTGCTAGAGGCCATAAAAAATACGAACTGTGACCTCCAAATAACCTTGAAAGTGGATCCGAATGTCAAATACAAGGTCATGGACATATGTCCTCCATTAATCCCTGAAACTTTGATTGCAAACATTTTTACCGAATATGCTCATCTGAGAAGTTAACACCCCTGGACGGGTGGTTTTGGACACCCTGTATAGGATATTATATACAACATAAAAATATAAAAAACACATTATACCATACTTTTTATTAATTTATATTCTGGATAAAATATTACATTATACTCTATGTCGCATGGTATTCGTTAAAACGTTCCAAACACATTTAGGGTGAGTTTGGACACTTCGATCAATATGTTGCAGTTTTTTCCTCCCTCGGGGAATACTCTAGCCGGAAAGGTTATCGCTTTCTCCATTTCGGAACAAAATAATCTTTTCTTTACAATGGATCGAAGGCGATAAGCAATGAATTCCCGCTTATCGTTCTGTTTACGTTCTGCGTACGGACGGTCGGGCCCCGTGGGAAACTTAGCCGAATTACGCTGGGCGACCAACGTGTTAATCCTCCTGGTAAAAAAGTTTCAATCTACACTCCCGATTAATTTCCGAGACTCAGCACTTTTTCATCAGTAACAGCAGTCCCAGTAAATTGAATAGAAATTAGTAACGTCATCCAGTTCCGTGACACAGTTCGGGCCGGATGGAACCGAGCCTAACCAACCATGTGCCTCTTACTTTCCCCGTTTCCACCTCTCCTTCTTTTTTCACCGAAAAAATCTGGAGGATGTGAGAACGGGACGCAATCAGTGCTCGATCACGTTCGTCCGCCGCGCCGGTTCTAATCCGCTCGAATAACGAATTCGACGTTCCTTCTCGTTGTCCAAGGAAGACAGAAGACGAGTCTCCTCGTCCCGAACTCTGTTAGGTTTTCCGGATTAGTAGCCTCTTGACTTTCCGCACGGAAGTACGATGGGAGAGCTGGGTCGCATGACGATTGATTGGTAGAGAGAGCCGGTCGGGTCCTTCCTTTTGTTTCTCTCGGTCCTAGAACGGAGAAACTCGCGAGAGACCTCGTCCGACTCGAATCGAGAGCCAGCTAGGCATCGATTGTCCCCGGATCAGGTTTCTCCTTCTCTTTTTTGCTAGACCATTTGCCTGGGGAATGGTAAATCTGCCTCGAATCGAAGTAATCTCCGAGCAACCTCTATAGAGCCGCACCGGATAGCGGTGTTTGTTTATTTTCAAGAATTTTAAACAAAATTATTTTCTGCTTTTTAGTCTTGTGTGTGTGAAATTTCTCAATAGATTTTAAACATTTTGATGAGATTATAACAGAGGCATGCAGTAAATTTCAGACGGTATTGCGACCGCATCTTATCGAAAACAAACGCTGCGGTAAAATGTCAAAGATGAAGGTCGACGGAGAATCTCGGTGTAACTGTTCTTTCGCTTGGTAAACAAACATTATAGTATAATAATACGTAACAACTTTGTAAACACCGCATGGAGCTCTAACGCACACTGAGCTCCTTCGATGCGAAGCGGGTCAGTTGAGTGGGGATGAGTGAGAGTGGGAATGCGTAGTGGGGTAGGGAGTGCTGTCGCGCGGAGTGGGGATCGCTAACGGTTAAATTTTTAATAGTTTATATTTCCTAAAAGCATAGGCTTTTTAAAAAAAATTCTTTTAAATATAGCATTGTCATCCAATTCTGAGCTATGATTAAAATTTCAAGTCTCTAGCTCATCGGGAAGTTAGTTTAACAGACAGACAGACAAGAAAGCGAGCTAATAAAAACATGGTAAAATACAAATTTTCATTTCTCTTCTACGACATTTTTCGGAAGAAATACGTTTTAATTGCTGTAACCGCAAAGAAAATGGCACGGCAAGGGGTTGAAGAGATTCTGCGAATGTAGCCTAGCTCTTCGGCAAAGCGAGCGAAGTTAGGCGACCGATGATGTGTGTTTGTCTATTTTCCAGAGGCCTGGAGCACGAGGACGTACTGCTGCCAGCAAGACGGCTGCAACTCCGGCCCGTCGTTGACGTCCAGCAGCACCGTGGTATTCTTCGGGGTCGCGATGACGGCTCTCCTCGTCGGGCGGACCCTTCGTGGCTAATACGTCGCTAGAAACGACGAAGAGCCCGCGAACGGAAGCACCGGGATCCATCTAACGCGAGAACAAGGTCGGAGAACGTTGCACCGTACATTAACGACGTTCACGCCTGATCGCCCTGGCCATCTTGCTGACTGGACGCTGACGAGTCGACGGTTGTCGCTCGTCGATCAGTGAAAATCACCGAAAATCGCCATTCTCGCCGCGTAACCAACCCCGTTCGCTCGACTTCCACGATTTTAACGAGCTCGCCGCGGACTCCGGGGATGATCGATCCCGCGATCTAATCGAATTCCTCGCGAGATTTCCCGCGTCGAATGTTTCACGAATTTCACCACCCTGAAACACCCAATCTGACTTTGTTTTTTAGAACGTCTTTCTTGATCTTTATAGTTCAACCTACTTGAAAAATTTGTTTATTCGTGAACGTCTGAAATAAAATTCTACTTATTTCCGCGACAAACGCGCAAAATTCGCAAGTCTGCATGCAATAAACAGTGCCGAGCCAATAGGGTAAAATTTGTGTGACCAATATTTGCCAAGTTTCGCTCAGAATTCTGAAGAAAACCAGACTGTCCAATAATCCCTTTTCCCGGGCGCAAAAGGTTTCCTCTCGCTCGTTCTCGATCCGCGAAAGCGATCACGTTCTCATCGTCTGGATCGCTGGACCGTCACCAGAACCCTCCAGCCGTCACGGTTTTTAATATCTCCGGTTATCGAGGGAATAATTTTTCTCGGAGAGAGAGTCTGCTCGGTCGCCGTATTGCCGTTCGTCCTCGGCGAATTTCTATCGGTCAGCTTTCCGCCCGAATTCAATTTAGACGGAACCAGCACGCGATCCTCCTCCCTGTTTGTCCTTCCCGTTTTATTCCCGCGATAATGTAACGACCGGCAAGAAAAAATGGAATCGGGAAGATTCTGCAAGGGTGGAAAGCTCTCTGGTCACGCGCCAGGACCAATCAAATCCTTTCTCGGTCGCGAACTTCCCACTCTCTTTCTAGTTTTATTTCTCCAAACACGGCTTCCTTCGTTTTTCAGTTATTTTCATTATTCTGCTCTTCAAATTTTCAATTTCTTTCTAAAATTTCTGTCGGCAAGTAACAAGGTTATTATACACTTTGATATGCTTGGCTGGTTCATTAATTCAAATTCGAAGCATCGAAACACGCACCGAAACTGTAAAGTGCAATATTGTCGCATATCGTAGAATATTTTTGTTGTCGACGTTGTAAATCAAAAATCGGGGCGAAATGTTATCGTTTGCGCAACTGTGTTTTCAACTTATTATTTTCTCTGGAAATATTGTTTGCCTCCGGGGAGATGAATTTCTCTTGGTCGCGACGAGAGTAATCCTTCTCGGTCAGAATCCTCGGATTTCCCACTTTTCTCGAGTTTTAATTTTGCTTTGGAAAATCCTCGAATTATACCAGCGCATTCCTTGTTTTCTCTTTACGAAAACCTTTTTGCGAGGACACCCTTATTTCTGCCTTCTTGCTTCCTCGAGGGTACGTCGATTCGTGTTTTTTCAGCAAGGAAGTTTTTATTAAAAAGAGCTCTCCCCGAATTCTTGATACGAGATGCCTCTTTTATTCGTTTCGTCGCTTTATCCGTTCTTTCCGCTCTCTTTTTAATAAGATTTCATCCTCGTTCCTTTCTTCTTCCCTCCTTCCTCGATGTACTTACTCTCCTCTTTTTTTTTACTCTGTAATCGGACTTCCATTCTCTCCCCTTCTGTTACTCTTTTCGCCATCAAGCTCTTTCTCTTTGAACACCTTAATTTTCTTTTATCCGAGGAAGCTTTCCTGTTCCCCCAACTGTCATTATAAAATTTCCCTCTATCTTCGATCTCGTAAAAAACTTTTTATACCAAGTGCAATTTTACTTGTTGAGCTGCTCGGTTTATCTGCAAAATTAACAAGAAAAAGTTTGACGTTCTAGTGGCACACGTCTGGTGTTTCAAGTCAGCCTTGGGTGCGTTAGGGACAATAGAAATTCGTCATTAATTACCTCCTTCTCCTTAGACTTAATTGATCGTTTCGGAACACTATAACCTGTCGCTGCTGAATGTACCTGGAAAATCGTTCGCTGTACGCGGAGGTGAACAATGTTCCTAAAAATGTACATTGTCGTTTCATCAATTCATTCTTCTGCATAGACTAGTGTATTTTCTATGGTGCCTGATCTCAGCTTGAACCTTTAATTATTCACAGACAGTAAATTCTTGAATTGTTGTTTCAATTACTAAAAAAAAAGGTCTGACTCCGCGCCCCATCCAGTGGGGTGAGAAAGAATAATTCTTGCTATGAAAATTCGTATCGAACCTGACCTAGTGAAATGATTAAAGAAAACGTTCTCATAAGGGTTCCTATATCTCAGAACGATTAATTTTCATTCCGCATAGAGAATTCAAATAGGACTGTTCCTAATCAACAGTTGAGATTCATCTGTCGCAGAACGTTCGGTATCAAAGATACCACGTTGACTCCGAAAAACGCGAATAGACCAAATCTCCGCACAGCAAATGATTTTGACGGGGATCGAGCGTCAGGTTAAACCGTTCTGTCCCCCATCTTGTCGTCGTCGGGAAACTCTGCGAGTCTGAGTCGAGCTCGTCGGCGATCCGTGGTGACCGGGAACGCAAAACTACTTCGGAACAATCTATCGTTCGTCCGAAAGGAGACGGACAAAGGGATCGTCCGAGACCGGGAGCAACAAAACCCGAGTGCGGGGATGGGCGAGAGTGTGAGAGAGAGAGAAGACCGCGACAACTGTCGACCCACGGGTCCGCGAAGCAAGTGAACGCCGACGTGGAAACAATCGGACCACAATCGTTATCAACGAACCGCGATAACAGGCGAGGCGAACGCGTCGGACGGGTCCCCGATGCCTCGGCCGTTCGCGGTCGTGCCGACATCTTTTTCTAGATCGTAAGAAACACCGTTCAGAAATTCGGGACAAAGGGATGAGAACCGGTATTGTAGTACAGAAAAAAAGAAAAAAGGTTAGACCGTGAAACAGACGAGAGAAGAAAAGATTATCTCTCGACGGAACGAATCAAAGGAACCGTGTGCGGATATATGTAACCTACATACAGATAACAGTTTAAACAAAAGAAAATGATGAAGTAACAAAAAGAAAAAAAAAATGGAACATTGAGGATAATAATAATGATAACGTTAATTATTATTATTATCATGATGATGATGATGATTATTATTATTATTATTATGATTATTATTATTATATTGCTACTATTACTATTATTATCATTACTATTAAACATTAAACATTACGAACTAACTGAAAAAGAAATGACCGAGCATACATACACAGAGTAGAGTGTAAACGACGAGTGGAGAGAGAGAGAGAGAGAGAGTGAGAGAGAGTTTGTCGATTATTATTACATTATTACTGTAACCGCTTGAGAAGTAGCCTTATCAACACTGTATAACTGAGACGTAGAGATTGTGCGAGTGGGGTTGTGCCCGTTCCAGCTTTCTTTCTCGACTTGAACGCGTTCACTGTCGGCACGTTATTCGGTTGATCGTTGGAATCACCGTTTTAAGTGTGTACAGGTTTTTTCATTCATTTATAGCGACCTATACCGACGGCTGAAAATATTATACAAGGTGTTGGATTAATATCGTCGAGTGGGAGGTGATTCTTTGTGAATAAATAAGACAGGAATACGAAGTCGAATTCTTTTCTGGGCTCAATTTTCGAATAATCGAATTTCAATGTCCACCATGTACTAATTGCACGTCTGCGTACTGTATATTCGAACTTGATTATCTTGAGGAGTGGTACAGTCGGGAAATTTCCGCCACAACCTCGTATAATTTCTATGAAATATTCCCTGGAAATCAAGGCAAACATCCGAACACACTTACGATGTGAAAAATTAAACGTTCCAGTTATTAATAGCGACGAACTGCGAATTTGTCTGATGAATTAAAATTAACATTTTCGTATTATTTTCGACTTCTTAATATACGATTGAGAGGACACTTTGCTAAACTCTAAGAAATATATTTCGAGGGTGCCCTGAACAGCAGAATTGATTTCCAAAGATGCTTAAATTCTTTCGACGAAATCGCAGAAACTTGGACGACTTAGCCGAACGAGTCTTGTTAGAAGTGTGATCAAAAACGGATCAACGGCAACCGATTGTGTTCCAGTCGAGCCGCGCGGTTTCGAAGCGTTACGGAGCCCGGCGGTGAACGCGTCAAGGAAACCAAAAAAGGAAAAAGGAGAAAAATCGAACTGCTAACCCGATCGATGTAAAAATTCGTTTCCCTTCCGGTGTAGCTAAGTCGATTATCGTGACTGGTAATTCGTATGAGTCAATTATCAGGAGTGGTTCGCGTGAGTTGGTCCGATCGTAGGACGTTTTCCGGTCTGGCGCGTTACACGCGACCGTCATTGGTCTCCCCGAGATTTCCGCGTTTCCCTTGAAAACTTTCCCACAACCTTTTGCTTTCAGGCGACGATTCACGCAGCAGGCAAGGCAGATTGTTGATCTGTGATTTTTCTAGGTTTCGCACGCGATCGAAGCTTTTTCGGGACGAAACACGAACGCGCCATTTTCTCTTCTCAGGCTAACCAGCGACCGATCGATCGGTCGATCGATCGCCCGTCAGCGAGAACAATTCCTAAAACGATTAGTAGCGATTCGACGAGCGAACGAAATGGATCAGGCGAACGAAAAACATAGAAAAGACACGAAAAACAAACAAAAAACGAAAAAAAGAAAACGAAGAAGAAGAAAAAAGAGAGCGAAAACGATTCATCCTAGCCGATAAGCGAGCAGCGATATCCACACAAGTAGGGAGTAATTAAAACAGAAAATAAAAATAAAACACTACCTAATCACCGATGCGACGATAGCGTACGAGAGATTCTAGCGGATTATATACCTGTTCTTTGAGATTAGGCGAAGATGATTTATCTAAAGTTAGCACTCGAGGTCTAGCGATTTAAAATACTATCGAACCTAAAATCTGCTGTTTCCCGTCACGGACACTTCAGCCGATCGAAAACCGTGATCGTTATCTGCCGGGGGAACGATTCGGGGCAAGCTGGTAACGCATTGTTGACCGGTGACGCCGATCGGCGTCTCCCGTGTTAACACTGAACCTTCCACTGCCAAACTGTTCATTTAGCAACTGTTGGAAATACTATCACGAGAATGTATATTTTAATTTGTATTAGATCGCTTACTCGCAGTGCTCGGCGCCGTTCAGTGTTAACAACAAACGCCAATTGCCACGGTTCCGGTAAATATACCAGCAGGATCCGTTTCATCGCATCCGGTTAACAATGCGTTGATCGCGGGCCGACGGAAGGAGAAGGATAATAAATCCGAGGGTCAAAGATTCGCGTCGAGATACGCCTGGTTACGGGATGATAGTTCGTCATCGTCACGCCGACGGTCCGTCATCGCGGTGACGTTTGATCGATGAGCCGAGGGAAATTTGTTTCCTGATGGCGGGGCGATTAGGGGATCGAAGATCCCTGCAGAAAGATCTCGTGACGGGACGAGAGTCGAAGAATTCGTCGGACGCTGATTGAAACGGAAGGCTTCGTCACGGTGTAATTGATTCCGCGACGGCTTGCAATTTGCGATGTCAGCGGATATTTATGGGGGAAATTCCGCCGCGTGATGGCTACCGCTTCGTGGAGAAATTTGTTACACTATTCGACTAGATTTGTTACGTTTCCGTACAGAATTTCTTTAAAAGCACTAGGAACGTTCGAAGAATTTCAGACTGGTGTTCTACCGTTTCCAACCTATTAAACATGTTTTGAAAGAAGATAAGATCTGATGAATAAATAAGATAGTGATCATCGCACGACCATTTTTATGGTTGAAAATTGCCGCATCTACTAATCAGGTTTGGCCGCACAAGACGGCAACTAATATCACGATCGAACAACGAGAATAAACAAAACATTTCAAAAATTCAATCATTGTCCACCTACAGATTTTTCCGTTAATTTCTAGGCGTGTCAAAGCAATCGAGAAGCATCGTGGACATAGTCGCACCGATTCCACATCGATCGCGATCCAAGCCAGGATCCCCGTGGATCGCCTCGACAAGCTTACAATTTATCCATGTATTTTTATAACGCAAACTGAGAGAAATAGAAAGGCGTCGACCGGGGTTCTGCAATCCTATCCACCAAGGATCGTCGCGGATCCTGGCTGAAGGACGATCGAATTCCAAAATCCGCGAGAAACAAATTCCAAAACAAATAAAGAGCCCGAAAAATGAATGGAAATCGCGAAGCTCGATCGCAACTGCCTCGAATCGTTCCGCGTCGAGAAAACTATGTAAAAATTTGAAGTTCCCGCGGCCCGAACGAGAAAACTGATATCGAGGGACATGTTTCTTTTCGATACCCTAAGCCGGGTCTGTCCAACTCGTCGCGGCTGTCGCGAGGCACATTGTCCCCACCATCGATCAGTCCGTTCCCCCACTACTTAAGCCTTAAGCTGTGCTATGCACGGCGCGACCGTGTCAAGTAGTGGGGGAACGTTACCTCCCACCTTAGCGGAATGAAGAAGTGGGGGAACGGGCCAAGTGCAGTGTTCCGATATCGTCGAGCATTTATCGTGCGATGGATGGCCGAAACAGTAACCTATCTATATTAGGATGATGAGGTAGCAGAACCCTGAGTCTGTTCCGGGCAAAAGAACTCCAGGACGTGTCCTACGAGTTACAAACTATACACAAATGCACATGTGAAACATTAATTTTTCAGAGTCAAATCATGACAATCTTTTAGAATTCTGTCGGGTGCTCAAGGTGCCCCAGTTTATCGAGAATCTTACTTTACCGAGGCTGACAGCGCCATCAGCGGCCATCCATCGCACGAAAAATGCTCGACGGTATCGGAACACTGGCCAAGTGTGGCTTGCGGGCCACGAGTTGGACAGACCTGCCCCAAACGATTTGCGAACACTCCACACGAGGATTCGAGACAATTCTAGGCAATATTGTTTCTCTAGCACGTAAGGTTTTACTATATTCTAACGAGAAAGAGAACAAATGTTGTGAAACGATTGAAAACGAAGGGTCGATTATCACATCGTTACCGACGATCTCCTAATTAAGCTTCCGCCGCGAACAACTAACGAAACCATAAAGGCGAGTTCGTCGAGGGCCGGTATATTTATTGTCCGTTCGCGTGAAATGAAATGAAATCCCCGAAACAGAGGGGATGAATAGGCAGAGGGACTAGCCAGCGTACATTTTACATTCGCTTCGTGCACTATTTCGATAGGTATTAAAAACGTTCAAAGTCTAAACAAAAAAATTAATAAAACGAATATTGCCTTTCTTTTCTTCCCGCATACCGATCTGAGAGAGAGCGAGAGAGAGAGAGAGAGAGAGAGAGAGAGAGAGAGAGAGAGAGAGGGAGAGAGAGAGAGAACAAGAGAGAATGATCGGGCTTCATAGTTGAGAACAGAGCTTCCGTTCACCTCCTGCGCGTGCCTGCAGCTTCGCTTTCGAGTGATCGACTGTTGAAATCGACGAGGCCGACTTCCCACACAGGAAGATTTATAAAATTAGAAAATATTGCGACTTTTTGACGTCCGTATAAAATATTTTTTAGCTTAAATTTCGAGAAAATTAATTTCTCATAACTTTTCAATCCCCAAAATTCATATTTTTATAAACTATATCTTGACCTTTAATGAATAGTTCTCATGGATTTATTTTAAAATTTTTTGTTCGCTTGTAAATATCAGGAGAAGCGTTTCGAGTCTGTTTGGAAACGATTACTATGGCTGTTGACACGTCCGCTACCACAAGCGACGTTCGATAGGGAAAGGATATAAATCAAATATGATTAGTTCCTGAAAATGAATTCTAATTTTTTTTCAAATATTTCCACAAGTTCCAAAGAAAGTTCGAACTACAAAATAATGATTTCGGAGGAACGAAGTATATCTGTGGAGAAAGCAGTGCTCGGCCTCGTCGCTGATCAAGGAATATTTTACATAGTCAGCTCTCCTATTCTTCGTAAACTCGTTATCCTTCACGTTCGTGAACGAGAGAAAGAGCGAATGGTCACGGTAGAACTAGATGCGATTGCAGTTCGGCTGAATGAGAGCGAATGAATGAGCCGAGCGAATGACGCTGACCGAAACCTGGTGATGAGAGAAGGCCGTGGGTAAACGGGACAAAAAAGGAGAGAGGGTAAAAAAGAGGAAAATTTCAAACGGGAGTGGGTGAAAAACAGAGAGAGAGAGAGAAGAAAGTCGCATGTATAAAGCGCGAGCTGGAATTTCGACACCGTTCGAGGCGTCGAGACGTCGACGAGAGGAACACTCTTCGATTCCTCTTTCGAGTTTTCATTCCCCGGCCAACGAGTATCTCGCGATTTTAACGCCGAGGCCTCCATTCGAACGTTCTCTCTCTGTCCTCGAGAGTAAAACTCTCTTATGTGTACACGCAGCGTGAAAGGAATTCTTCGAGCACTTTCCATTCAGTGGTCCGTGCCTCTATTCTCGAAAATAAAACCGAAACCGCGCCCTCAAACGAACAGTTTCGAAGCTGCATTCGTTATTGTCTCTCAAGTGGCCACGCAGCGTAAGCCTTGGGATTAAAGCGCTCCGCGATCGCCTGTTTTGTGCGTTAAGGTGAACGTGAAAGTTGTAGCCTTTCGCAGTCGTTCATCACAGCCTGGAATTTTTCCTTCTCAATTAACAACGGACTAACATTCTTGTAACATAATCCCGATTATCGACCGTAAATGTTGAACATTCAATTTAATGATGTTTTCGCCGCAACTGTTTCCATCACTTATTAAATCTAACAATTTTGCAATGAACTTTTTTTCTTTCCTAACGTTTCGGTTCAGTTTTGAACCTTTTTCAAAGGAAAAAATTGCATCAACAATAAAATATATATATATTAAATACAGCAAATAGAATAGGTAAATTGAAAATGAAACAACCAGAATGTTAATACATACTTGCTATAATAAGTTTAGTTGTGTAAAATGAACATTGAAAAATTGATTTGTGCACGTTGATGGTTAAGACAGAGCCCAAAAACTGAAAACATTGAAGACTACACATACAGTTTTTGTGTACACCTAACGTAAATCATGAACAGAACGTTTCTCTAACAATGTCGTTCGTTTTTCAATAAAAAGTACTATGTAGATTTGCGGAGAATCTACAATTTGGTAAAATCCGCAGTTTGATAATAAGAGATAGCAAATTTATGATACGAATCACGGAGAAGTCAACTTTTGTCAGCCTTTTCTCTCGTTTTTCTTCGAAATTTTAATTTTTTGCTACAGAAAAATTACACGGGCACCGTAGGTGAACATTCCGTCGCGACGGTCCTCGTTCCCCGTTTCTTCTTCGCGATGAACGACCCGAGAGAATTTAATTGCACTGGTCACCGAGTGAGAGCATCGAGTTCTCCGAGTCAAATCGTGCGAAACTAAATGTTTTCTTGTGCTGCGCGTTCGCTCGACAGACATTACCGAGATATTAAGTTTCCATAGGAATATATTGTGAATCAGTATGACTCGTGTTCGTTCTGTAAGATTTTTGCAATGGCATCTTAAGCTGCGTGTTCACTTGGCGGAGATGTGAACGAAATTTTCCCTCATGCTACGTCTCCACTTGAGATTGAGAACTCTATCTTCAGAATGGGAAAAACAAATATTATGTCCTCAGAAATTTAACTTTAAAAAATACTGCACCTTAAAATTACAAAAAGTCACAATTTATTTACATTATGATTTTTTCATAGATGTTCCGATTGCTTACAGCTGCGTGCACACCAGGCGAATCGCATAATCCTCTGAAGACGCTTCTGGTTTAGGTGTCGAAGTTCCCAGTCGTTGTTAAATATCACTTCGAGTGTCAGAGAGTGTTCGACGATGTATTCCGTGTGCCTGGATTTGAGAAAATGCGAAACGTTTGAATCGAAACGGGAGAAAGAGAGATGTTATACATATAATAAATACTATTATACATAAAATGTATCGTCTTACGCCAGGATCGCACGAAATTCAAGAAAACGAGGAGAAGAAGTGGAAACACGCATTAACTTTAGGATTAACGATTAATTGACGATTACTTAAACCGAGAGGACCGAGCGAAACAAAAAAAAATATATATATATATATTATATACATATATACTATACTATATTATATTAAATTATATATTATAATATATTATATTATACTATATTATATTGTTTAGTCACGTAAGCAGAATCATATATGTATGACGAGTTGTACATTTATATTAGACAGACACAGACGCAATAATAAAGACCGTAATACGAACTCTTGATATGGAGTTGGGAAAAATAGTAGAATCTCAAAGTAACTAGATTTTTCGAAAGTTCAAAACTACAAGCGTAAACATGGACGCCAGGAAAATCATTTTTGAACGTGCCGTTCAATCAACTTTCCACTCTGAGACAAAATATACAATTTCTGCCAATGGAAAAAGCCGCAAAAAAAGATTAATTAGATACTCTTCTACAGACTTTTCTAAAAGATTCATCAATATAATAATTCGATGTTATAAAATTTGTTAAAGGTGTCAAGTTCAATAAAGTGTGTTTGAAAAGTTAAAAATTCAGCGAAATAATAATAATTAGGAGAAACGAACAATAATGGTTAAAAAGGCCCAGAAAAGGATGGTCCTTTCGTTCTGAAAGCCACAGTGATTTCGAATCGGAGCGAAAGCGATTAATATTCTGTGACTGTGACAGATGAAGGATCATTACGTCGATCCAGCCATTTAGTAATTAAAGTTTCTCGCAATCCGGAACATTATTTTCCCGTGGCGAGTGATGCCAGCTAAACATCAATTATATCAATCCATCATTCGATTCCGCTATCGCAGCGTGTGTCTGAATCGTTGCGCATAAATGATCATCAAACGGCCGGCTAATTATGCAGACGTTCACTGTGTTCAGGCGACGATGATCGCGAGCCAAATTAGCGGATTCATCAATTAGCGATCGAAACGAGCCGGTCACCCGGCGATACGTTCCCGTCACGCGCCGCGACGATTATTTACGATCGTGGTTAAATTGCATTTTTCAAGAGGCGGAACGAGCGCCGCGACGCTGATTGATCGTGCCGACATGAAACGAATTCGGTCACGACTCTCACGGCACGCTCCTTCCTTTTTCTCCAGCCGCAAGTTTCCGCATTTCTCATCGCTCAAAAATAATTCGAGAATTTCAAAAGAGGACACTCGAGCTCTCCCTGAATTTTATCATGATTTATAGAATGCAAGAAGATTCAAGGAGAAATTAATCGAATTCATTTTCATTCTCAGTTCCCTCAGATTTCTTGACTAACAAGGGAACATATTCAAACGAGAAAAGCCTATTTTGATGAAACTTATGTGAGCTACAGTTCTTCGAACGATATTTGACAATATACAGGGTGGTCCATTTATCTTGAGACAGTCTATTATTACGGAAACCAGCAGGAATATGAAAAAATGTTTTATATAAAATATTCTTCATATGAAGGGGCACATTTAATGGCGCTATGCACATTTTTCCATAATGGCCATTTAACGGTCAGATGGAGGGCAACTTCATTTTTTCAAATGGAAACCCATATTTTTTTATTTCATATTCTTATTCTACATCGAAAAATAATAATATTTCGTATAAAACATTTTTTCCTAGCGTGCACGGTTTTATTAAACAAATTCTGGTGAATATCCCAATATTTGTGTAATGACAAAACTGAGTTCAAAATCGGCTTTTCTCATCTGAATATTGTTCTCTTCTAAGTTATTTTGAAACTTTGCCATTTTTGGCATATTGTATAGTCACTAGCATTTTTCTGCAAAAATTTTCTGCAGAAATACCAGCTTGAAGATGTCGATGGTCCACATCCATCGATGACGATCATTCCTCGGCTGGGTTGCTGTTTTTCGCGGTGGTACCTGATTCGTCTGAAAGGTCTGAGCAACGCCTGTATCGAGAGACATTCGTGGAATTTGCAATTTCAGCGGCCGTGCTGACGCTCGAATGACAAAGTGGCTCTGCGGTCGGATCTGTTCGGAATGGGGCGACGCGCGTGCTTCTGCGTCATTAATTTCGTCGAGATTAATACACTGGCGGACAGAGTGACAAGACACCGTGAAAATTAGTTAAACACTCGTTCGAACTGCCACCGATAATCTCTTTTTCGCGAATGGGACCGAACAGCGAGCGTAAATGTCGCGGAGAAATTCCAGGATTCGGAGCCATTTCACGCGTAATTAATAACAGCCGTTTCGCTGCAGACATTTCTCGCGTTTTCAACGCAGATCTTCCTGGTTTTATTTTCAAACAGATTTGTGTAGCGAGAATGAAATTCTCTAATTTCTCTTTTACATTTTAAATCAACAAATGTTTTATGAGCCAGAAGAAGAAAATGAATTTAACAGGGTTTTGTGTAAATATTTCAGTGCCAACAAAATTGCTTCTTCACAATGTTTATTATGAATCTTCGGAAGAGAAGGAATCTTGTGAAAAAGAAAAGGAAGTAAAATATAATTCCTCATATTTAATTAACGTGTCAGTTAACGAATTGTCCAACCAGAAGAATGATTCTCTGAAAATTAGTATGGTCTGTTCTCTGAATATTTATGTTAGAAATCCAATGTATTATACAGGGTGTTCCACATGGAATCACGTAAATCGTACCTTTATTTTTAATGGTTTACCGTCGGGAGGAGAATAAACGTGACCCGCATTTGTAGGGACCGCTTCACCTGATAGAATTAAATGGCGCGCCCTGTGTGTATTTTGTTATTTGAATGGTGTTTTTGTAGCAGATTCATCTACGTGTTACACAAGGATCGACGTGTTTGGAACAAGGCCAGGGATCCCCCCGTGGGAACCAGCTGTGTTACGTTATTTATTTTAGAATTTGTACGCTCTGTTGTCACAAACGATCTCACAGAGCGTACCGATTCTTTAATAAGTGTCGTCAACAATTAACAACCCCTGGGCAATGGTCAATTATAAATTGCAACGAGCGACCGTGGACTTATACGAACCGTGCAGGGTAAATAAATCGTCGTGGTATACACGAGAGATCGAACAAAAAAAAAAAAGAAATAAACGACTCGATCTTCTCTCTTGCGAATACTATCGCGAACTGGCCCGGCTAATTTTGTGTGTGTAACCAGAATGAATAAATAAATGTTAACGAAGATTTATTACTTCGAAACAGACTTCTACAATTCTTTATTACTAGACTGCGGATTTTATGCATTTATGACAAAAATGGACACGTACAATTTAAAGCAGTGGACATGTTAAAAATATTTAAGGGCAACAGTGTATTAGTTTCAGCTTAATAGAATAATTAAAAGAATAATACAATTTTTATTTGGCTCCCGTGTCATGCAATCAATGCGAACATTTTTTATTTTGCATGAAGATCCGCAGTCTATTTATTACAATATATCCGAGATTTGAAATTTTACCAAAGATTTTGTCACGTTCCTCTGTCACTGAATACTTCCGATCTGCTCCTATCTCTGTCACGAACTCCCCAACTTGCGAAGAAGGACTCGTGCTTGAAACCCCGAGAAAAAGGTAGGTCACCGTGGTGGTTTTTATGGTTGCAAATCCCGTATAGTCTCCGACCTATCCCAAAGCTGGTTCGAGACGTCTTTCTAAGATTTATACCTCGTAAAACCGGAAGGAGCAGTCTAAAAGTCGCGGATGCGAACAATCTCTATCTTTTTAGTATACCGTATTCTCCCCTAACCGAGCTTCTCCAATAACACTTTCAGTATTATGGATGTCGAGTTTCTACGAATTTATTTTATACCCCGAGATCCGCAATTTAAAAATCTGCCACCATTCACTTTCGAATTTTTATGGACGCATTTGAACGAATTTCTGTAGCACGATGGCACTTCCGAGGGCGCGTCACGATCAGCTAGCAGAGGTTGGCATTATTTGGCGAAAAAAATATTTAAAATACTATTTAACATTTTAGATTTTATTTTGCTTAAAGGAAATAGTATTTTATTTGAACAATCTGAATCTCGAAATAAAATATTTCTGTTTGAACAACTGAACCTCTCGAAATAAAATACTTCTATTTATTTGAACAATCTGAACCTCAAAATAAAATATTTCTATTTTAACAATTTCATCCACAAAATAAAATATTTCTATTTTAATAATCTGAAACACAAAGTAAAATATTTCCATTTTAATAATATAAAACACAAAATATAATATTTTATTTTTTGAGCGCACGTCGTTATACCTAATACTTTCAGAAATCGCATTAGTTATTTAATATTTCTCATTTTAGCAATAATTGAAAGAACATTGCCACATTTTCGGTTTATTTCTTTGTTTGACTGCTGCTATTCGCATACAACGAGGTGCAGCGTTCCAAATTCGAATCTGTTAGAGTGCTCCTTCGAGGACAACTATAAGAAACTATATCATTTGCCATATTTTCGTTTTATTTTTTGTTTGATTGTTGCTATTACTGCGTATATCCACTTCAGTTCGCAGCATGTGCCTACTGAGGTTTGTTGATAAACATAAAGTGTATCTTATCATCAGGAAACTATTCATACTCAGAAATCTATTGAATGCGAACCATTATTTTGAGCAATAATATTTAAAATCGAAAATAAAGACAAACTCCAAATATTTTCAATATTCTTAGAATAAAATAAAAAATATTTTATTTTCAAAGTTGTACAGACACTGTAAAATAAATGGGATTATTTACTATTTACTATTTCAAATACTATTTTCCCCAGCTCTGTCAGCTAGCAGCATAATCAAGTAATTATTATGATCAGATCGTCCCCCATTGAAAATCTCAGAGTTCCTACTCGCGTAAGGAGAACAACTTCACAGTTGTCTTCTCCCACGCAACCATCCGGTCATTACAGGAGCCAAGCGATCAAAGAAACCTGGTTGGAATACGAAAACAGATGAAAAGAAGAATGTTGGTTGTTAAGTGATTAAAATTCCGGCGTCGGAGCCGAGCAAGCACTCCGCCGGGAATCGTCTCGGAGGCTTGATCCTTCCGAAGCCCTCGTTCTCAGTTAGAAGAGCTCGTAATCCTCGTTCTTCCGGCCGGAAATTCTTCGTAGCGGTGGCGAACGGTGCCCTGATCGCGGGCCTAATTAATCTTCGTTAAGTCGCCATTAAGCAGCCTGTTTCGGCTAATGAGGATATATGATTCCTCCGCCCACTGATTAACCGGTAGGCGAAGCGTCAAGCATATTCAAAGGACCATCTTTTCCGGCTTCATATCAACCGTGATTTACAGGGCTTCACGCTCGTTTATTTGTGCTTATCATTTATTTCACCCTGGTTGATTAAAACCTTTTGTTACCGACCGCGATTACGATTTACGTTGTATTTTACATAACGAATAATAATGATTTCGAATAATGAAAATTTTTAATATAATTGCGTCTGTAAAGATGATTGAATTAATATAAAGTTTGTGTTGTGTATTCCATACACAAAACCATAAATTTTTAAGCGTAAAACCAAATAAACTTGTGCTCTATGTGACAAAATTATTTTAAACTCTTAACATCGTTAGAACTCGTGTTGATTCCATGCCAGTTATCTGACTGAGGGGAAACGTTAGACTTTGAAGAGGCAAACTGAATTCAATCATCTTTACAGACGCAATTACATTAAAAATTTTTTCTTGAAGATGGTCTAAATGTTGACCGAAACGTTGAAAAATTGGTGGTAATTTGCAAAATTGCTAAGTAATAGCATTAGATCGAACCAGTGCTCTGAAATCATTATTATTCGTTATTTTACGTTATAACGTGTACTACATTAAATCTGTACACATTTTTGTCATTTAGGATGTGTAGCGAAAGAAATGATGGTAAAGCAAGTTACTCCAAGCAGGATTAAGGAGAACACCTATCGGTCGCATCACAGGTGTAGAAATGTTAAGAATATCATTTAAAATAAAAAGGAAAGTGCTTGTGAAGACTCTTTAAACTAATCAAGAATCATGTAAATATTTTGCGACACTGAACAAATTTATTTTTAAAGGCTCACACCGTCAACAGTCGATTTAAGAAACGATACGTTTTACGAGAGCGAGGTAATGAGTAGCACGAAATGCGACTGTAATTAATGAAGAATAACAATCGGGTTCTTCTCGCGTCACGTCGACAGGATCTTTCCAAGCGTTTTTCTTTTTCCCAGTATTCATCTGTCATTTCCGGTTTTTCCTTCGGTTGGAAACGGTCCGGAGAGGACGCGACGCCAAGAATAATTTCATTAGCGTCGCTGCGAAATTAGAGCGGAAAAGCGTGTCCCTACCTTCGATCGTTCTCTGGGCCGACTGCTCTCTCAGCGGTGGGGATGATAATTACATCATTGTCTCCTTTTAGCGGGGCGCTTTCGTCACGGGTCAGCTGCGATTTCGGCGGGGATCAGCCCGCGAACTGACGCGCAATAAATATGCTAATGGCGCGACCGAATTGCGTGATGGTTTCCCGCGGAGAGAGAGAGAGGATCCCGGAGGAGAACGAGTCGCCGGAAATCCGAGTCTTTTCCGGTTTACAAAATGCCGCCTCCCACTCTCCGAAATCTAAAACAGAACTGTGAGACAGAGATAGAGCTGAACGTAAAACTTTTCATTAAATTTTTAATAAATCTGCTTCGTTCATTTCATATTTGTTGTAAAAATTCGTTGCGTTTCGATAGGGGTCCTGTTTCTAATCTAATTTTAGAATGTTGAGAACATTTTTCGTGTGTAGAATGTTTGTTCAGTGTGCTACGTCCTAAGGTGGACGTTTGAAAGATGAATAGTTTAATCTCATCGATCGATCCATTGCTCATCGATTCTTCTGAAAAATCTTCACATTCTTCAGTGATCAACAGGCTTCAACGAATATTCGCTGACAATTTATATTTGAAATTGACCTAATCATTTAATGAAGTAAATTTGGCTGTATTCTTAATTTATTCAATGAGGATTTAAATTCAAAATGAGTTTTTTTCATTCTATCGCACGCAGTGTGGTATAATATACGACAGTCCGACATCAATTATTAATTATAATATGTGATATTTTATTTCTCGTACATCATTATTAGAGCAAGTATAAAAAGAAATTATTATCGGCTGAACCACTGGGGACGCGTGACAAGTGAAACATTATTAAATGTATTACGAAAATGGTGTGCACCGAATAAAAATATTGATTATTTTGAACGGCCTATTGCACCGGTCGTTTCTTCATTGACAAAAAGAAATTGTTGATTCGATGAGGTAATTCGTGCGTGGCGCGCATGCCTCGCTTCTATATTTCATGAAGCTCGCGGAAAGCTTTTGTTTCGCTGTGCAGGAAGAAGGCACAGCTTTCTATGCAAATTTGTTTACCGCGCTAACCAAGAATCACGCTAACAGCGCCGGCAACCTTGGGGGTTGATTTCATCCCTTTAAATTGAATTGTGCTGTCTACAAAGAAGAGATTGTGTCTCGTACAGTTCAGCACACTCCGAGCCTCGTCAAAGACAGAATATTGGGTTGGAATATTCTTCTGTTGCGGACGTTTACAACGGGTCACGCTACTCGAAAGTTTCATTTTCCTAGTTCAACAATATTAGTCTAATTAAACAGCTCTTTGCATGCACACGTACCTGTACAGTCGTTCGAAACTAAACAACTTACATTCAACTGAAAATAAAATAAAATACCGAAACAGGAAGTGCACGGGGAAGTCTGTTCGCCCCGGTACGTCGTGAATGGAACTGGGAATTCCACGAGGTCCATTCGGATTCCATCGACCCGTAATTATCTCCGGACAATGTATCTGACAGCAGGAATTCACGTCGACCGGATATTGCCAGCCTATTATTTTGATTTGTCCACCTCGACGCCATCCTGCGACGCCTTTGTCGTGTCGGGGTAGATATCGCGTACCTCTTTCCGCTTCAATAATTTCATAGATTTACACTCGAACGATTCTGTGACTCCTGGTTGATTGATATAAGGACTGCAGAGAAGGCTGAATGAGTGGGCCCGATGTAACTCCATGGGAACGCTGTCATTACTCTCTGTGAGACATTCGATTTTATCGAGGGTAATAGCTACCTGAAAGTTAGACTGTTATGGTTAAGACTGCTACATATTAGAGTTTGCGGAAATTTCTAATTTATTATTGTTGTTTCGACGCGCGCACTCCGGTGAACACGTTCCACAAGCTTATGTAAGTACACATTCCGTCGCTTACGTGTGTGTAATGACTAGACTGCGAATTTTATGCGAACTCAACACAATGGACGTGTTAAAAAGATTGAAGGCCACCAGTGTATTAGTTTCACCTTAATAAGACAATTAAAAGAAGAATTAAATTTTTATTTGGCTCGTGTGTCTTGCAATCAATGCAAACATTTCTTATTTTGCATAAAGATCCGCAGTCCATTGTAGTAATGACCAAAATTTTATATTTTGCGTGGAGAATATCAAATTAATTTTCGTAGTACAGCGCGTGATGTACGAAAATCTTTTGAAATTTTTCTGTGAGATGTTATTCTCTTTCATATATTAGCAATTTGAACTATAAAAGTTCTACAATTAATTTAAACTTACAAGGGAGGTTATCCAATCGATTTTAATGAAACTTTAGTATGATATAAAACTCAAAAAAATATTTGAACGTATTCTATAGGAAAATCCTATTTTATTGAATATCTTCTAAAGTATTATAGGCTTAGACAAAAATTTCAAAATCCAATTTGTGCGTCTTTGAATATATAATTAATAATAAATTGAATATAATTGAAAAATAATTTTTTGAAGAAATATGTTAAAAATCAACTTTTTTTGCAACATTTTTCGATAAAATATTACAATTTTTTCATGAAAATTTTTATACACACTCTACATACCTTGATAGAAAAAAATTTCATTAAAATCGGCGTGTTACGATTGGGTGACCTCTCTTGTTATTAAAATTCCTCTAAAATTAAATTTAGAATTATTTTTTACAAAATTATTGCAAAAATTCTCCTGTCATTATAGAAACCGAAAGAGATCGTTGAACCTGATGGAATTTACCACCGAGAGTCACGATTCGGCAAATTAATGGGAACGGTAACGCGCGAGCTGGTTCCGCGGAAAATTTTCAATTCGAGGTCACGTTGTCATACATCATCGGCCCGATCTCGACTGTATCGAGGTGCCCCCCAATCAGATCCCGATGAAATATTCGAGCCGGGTTTCGATTCGGTGGCGGCTCGAGTGCGACGAAATCGAAATCGTATTCGAAAGACTGCGCTATCGCGGATCGGCCGATCGCGAATTATGACACTCGGCCCCGCCGTTAATTAACGCTGATAGCCTGTTAATACGTATCGCAGCAGATCGCACCCTTAATCCAGTGAGCATTATCGAGAGCAAGGGGCGGTTATAAACGTCAATGGAATTGTTCCGATAGAGAAGTGGCTTTTCGCGCGAGATTGAAGCGATTGGTAACGGTGGGACCGGTTAAATCCGCATTGAACTCGGTCGTTACAAGCGCAGCCATTACCGTAAACACGTGGCTACCAAATTGATTTTAAATCACCGCGGTCACCCCCTTTCACCTCGCTCCTGGTCTCCCCTTGTTTTCCACCATTTCCCCCGCGCACGCACCGGTCGCTTCGCAAAACCCGACGCGCGCCAACGTTGTCGAATATGACGTTAGATTAGGTCGTTCGGACGATCGTTTTTCAGCTCGTAATGGAACCACCGGTATTATCGACTCGACGTCCATTGGCCCTGTTAAGCGCTCGACCGTTTTATTTAAAAGCGTTTAACAGCTTCAAAAGCAAGTGATTTTCGCGAATTTTTTTACGCAGAACCATGGACTATAAAGGGTGCGCCATCTTTGATGTCGTTTATGTGAAGATTGAAAAACTTTTAACATTTATATATCAACCGATTGACTTGAGTAAACATGTTTTTGAAACGTCAATTTAAACAAGACGGTGCGCCATGCCATACTGCAAATCAAACAATGCAGTTTCTGCAACGAAAATTCCCTGGACGTGTGGTGTCAAAAAATGGCAACATTGACTAGCCACCCAGATCTCCAGATTTGACCCCACCGGACTTCTTTTTGTGGGGTTATTTGGAAAACAAAGTGTACGCCAGCAAGCCTCAGACCATTGACGAGATCAAGGCAAACATTCGTGCCACAATCATCGAAAAAAAGTGATGGAAAACGCAGTAAAAAAGGCACATTTTGCTTCGGCCAATAAAGGCGGCCACTTGATCGATGTTGTATTCAAAAACTAGTCGAAATAAATTGTAACGGACCAAATTAAATAAAAATACCTCATATATGGAAATCGGTTGTTTTTTTTAAAGTTATTCAATATTCACATGCCGACATAAAAGATGGCGCACCCTGTGTATTTAAACGCACTTTTTTTGGGACGCGTTGGCACATTGTTAAGCTACGAGGTGGTATTTTTATTATTATTTACTTCTGGATGTAAATCTAATGGTTTGTGTAAATTTTGTCAAACATAAAACGGTTCAATAAACTCCTGTCAAACCACTGTGTATTCTTGTAGTGCTCCACCTAGCGTAAATAAGAGAAGCAGATTATTGTTGTGTGACGTATATAGTATATATATGTGGAAAAATAATTTCTTACTCCTAGTACTTACTTTATTCAAAACGCGTAAAACTAAATTACAATCGCCTTATTCCGGCGTTATCTAATCAGATACCGCGGATCTTTTTCTGGCGGCGTTTGTTTTATTGATGCATAAAACCAAGCAGCAGCCTTGGTTCTTGAGCGGCCATGAAAAATTGCGCTGTCCCGGGGAGGATTTTCGGTGAAAGCTTATCTCTGCCTGGGAATCGCCGCGACCCCGTTTTCTTTGTTGCTCGCATCACGCTTGATTAACTTGCTTTATCTCGCTCCTTCGCGAGCCAAGATTTCCGATTTATTCGCGAAATCATGACGCTGCCGCCTTCGTTGCGGCCGAATACGTCACCGATGGAAACCCAACCTCCCGTCATTATTTCCTGTCAAAATGAAAAACACTAACGCTTCGCCAAAAACAAGCTCTGCCTATAAAAAGTAACCTTTTGCAATTGTTTTTAAAGAAAAGTACTAGTCACTAGAATTTCATACTTGCTACTACAATTTTTGCACCGAATTCGTTTGATTTATTAAATTTATTCTAATACAACGTTTAAAGTGCTTTACGGTCCCTCGGGATAACTAAAAATGGAACGAACGTTTTCCACACATCTTCATTTATTTTTGAACGTGGATAGAGATGCATATGGTCTCTTTCATCTTGCTCGGATGCTGGCGAACTATAAATATTCATTCCGAATACGTTTCTCCAATGAAGAGTGTCCGCTCTTTTATTCATAACTTAGAAGCTTGAATTTCAAATAATACCATCTTGAATATTTCAATGGTTCACGCGTGTTAATAAAAACAAAAAATACGTTCGTGCAACACAAAGTAGAAAATATTATATGATATGATAGAAATTTATGCGATCTTATTATGTTGAGTTAAACAGAACGTTCGGGTCGACTGTCGGATGAGAGGACACGTGGAGCAATAAAATATACATTAACAGCAGCCTTAAACAGTCATGAAACCTTTATTGATCATTCGAAGAAGCTCAGCGTCGCTTTCAAGCAACGCTAGAACCATGAACGCACTATGTACAGCCGTTTGCTTCCAGTCATCGCTTCGTCCAGGGTACTTGAAGTTACGAGCACCGTCTTCGCGTCACTTTATCGTCCTCGTTCGTTTCGAAACCACGATCTTCGCGGAACATGATGCCTTGTTCACCCGTTTATTAAACATTACATTGCTTGGAACATAGCTATTAGTGTTCCTCTGTCGACATCTAATTACAATTCAATGCGTAACTACGACAAAAACCGCACGATTAACTGATGTTAAGAAATAATGTTCTCAATTATTTCTTCCAGAATACAGTAACTATTTTCTGCGGATCTTTATGCGTTCAGAGAAGAACTGAAAAGAGAGTGCGCATTCGAAAATTCAATAATACTTTAATTATTCGCATAAACATCCGCGGTGCGCGCATGACGATCACACCACCGAAGGCCAAGGATTCTTATAATAATCCGATGAAAAATGAGTGAGACGCGTTTAAACGGCATGGATGATATTTATTTGTTCAATTCTCTATTATTTGCTAGCGGATAGGCGTCGGCCCTTGAAACGGGCCGATCAACACGATCCAAACGATCCAAGAGCACCGACAAACAGACTCGGAACAGACTCGCCACGGAGGAACGCGATCCTTGGATCGCGATCGATAGGTACAAAAAACATCGTGTGCTTTACAGAATATTCGTTTCCTCGACGTGTTGCTGGTAAACTCGCTTCGTGCGATCTTACTTGATCGACAATCATCCCCTAACACTGTGCCAAACGTGTGCCACAGTGTGATCACGGAGAAAATACGAAAGAAAAATCTACTTGTAAGTTTAGACGGTAACAAATGGTCTCTCGAACTACCCTTAAATAGTCCAGATGTTCACCCTAACATCCATGCTTAGGCAGCCAGACACACTTTATTCGTTTTGAAAAATTCCTGATCAACGTCGGGAACCGGTTGTGCCTCTTCGAACAAACAATTTGTAAAGGGAGAAAGCATCTGGACCCACTTTCATGGTTCTAACGAACGAAGCGACACTTTTGGGATTTCGTTGGTAATTAACAGAAGCGGAATTCCTTTCGAAAAATTCCTCAGCCGCGAAACCAGACCTGCAGAGACGTCGTTGCGCCGGAGGGTCGAAAAAACACGGTAAATATTCTGTATTTTTCCCGTGATTACACCGCGTTACACTCGAAAGTGTCCCGAGAATTTCCCAGAAGGCGGTGCACGTCGCTCGGATCCGATAAGCCCGGCAAGTTTTTCAAAAGTGTCCTCTCCGGTTGAAACGAGAGGACGCGTGGACCCAGCTGGCGCTCGCGGATCCCGGATTAACGTTGAAAAACGCGGAACGAAATAAATTAGGCGGGAGTCCAACTTCTCTTTGAAATGCCTGTCAGAAGGAGACCCGGCCGCAGATATCCTCGTCGCCTCGTTTCGATCGCCGGGAACGTTCCTCGAGAAATCTCGTTTCCACCGTTTTTGCACAGATTCAGCAATTTCTTCTTTCGGCTAAATTAGAACAGTGCCAGACGCGCGAAGACTCAGCAACAACCTTCGATTCTCGTTCAGAAGTGTATATTCCGAGGGAAAATTTTTTAAACACCCGGTATGTAATACGACACAGTCGATAGAGTGCGTTGTTCGGTTGAAAATGAAACAAAATGTCGAACCTCGTGCATTATCGTGCAAAATTTGAAATGGTACTATCTTGAGTCGCCGAAACGGGACACCCGGTATGTAGAATCTAACATATTCCGTGTGGAACGCGCAGTTGGGCTAAAAGTGAAACAAAAGTGTGAAATGAATTTTCTTCGAACGAGACAACGTTTCCGAGAAAATCGGGTTGGAAGTTAATTGGCGGGGATGGGGTATCAGTGGTTCTTACCGTTCAATGAAACTTTATGAAATCTTATGAGAATACATTTGTCAAAATGATGGCAGTGCATCAGTTTGCTATGTTTGCAAACCCCAGTGAGTCAAGCAGCCGACTGAATTTATAAGTTAATTAAATCAATCCATAGATATCACACCGTATTTTTAATAATTAAAATGAAAAATTTGCAACTTGCAATGCAGTGAAACCCCAGTGTCCCCTACAACAAAATTGTTTGTATAAATGGTTTCAAGAGAATAAAACCGGGACCCATTCAGTACCACTGCTCCCATGAAACCAAACACTTTCGACTCTTTTTCCTGATAAACGAAGGCCGTTACGAAAAAACCACATTTTCGACGGATTTTTCCTGAAATATCAACCTCCCATTCGTATTTCACACGAATATCGCCGCCGTTCCCTATTTTATAAGCGATTTTCCGTCTTTTTATTCGCCGCGAGTCCATCTATCATCTGGACCCGACTACCTCTCGAATATTCACTTACGAACGCGTTCGCGGAGCGTCGAGGATCGAAATCAACGTGTGTGGTGAAGAAAGGTCGAACTTCAGTCGTTCTTCTTCGGTCGCTGTCGTTCCCCCTTGCTCTTTGCCTGACGGGAGAAAATATTGTCCATTGTGGAAGGGCTGTTTCCATATTTCTTTCACCGTTCTTCCGAGCTACCTCGCCCTTCTCCGATCGCCTGTATATGTGTCCACGAAAGAATGTTTGAATATTCGTGTGTGTCTGTTCCACGTCCATCCTGGTGCATTCCGGGCGCGTTGCTTTCCTTGATCTCGATGGACAGCTTTCTCGAAGCGAGCTTTTACTTCTGCGTCGACTACTGCAACAGTCCGAAGCACAACGAAAGGAACGTGACGCGAACTGGTTCGTGTATCTGTCGTTTCCCTGGTGTTTTCATATTATCGGGGCCTCGCACGGTGCTGGATTCTACTTAGAATTCGTCATTGGCGGCGAGATCGTCGCAAAATTTGCCATAACTTTGCGTCAAGTGGAGAGGACAGGAAAACATTTGAAATTTCTTTCGTATCAAATTTTATACGAATTAGGTCGTTCTATTAAGTCAATCGAAGAATCATTTCGTTTTCTCTAGGGACAATGAAAGCCAATTATTGATTGGGAAGATTTTCTTTTTAAAGTAAAAACATTTGTACGAAAATAAATCAACGTCCGAGTACACGTCTGACGCACAATGATCTATACCACTTACGAACACGGTATCGCTGGCGACATAAATTACAAACACAATCATTTGAAATGTAAATGAGAATCCGAAATCACGGTGCAATTTTCCACGAATAAAAACACGCGTATCAACATTACAAAATATAAACGAAATTTATTTCGCCTACGAAATCGAATGAATTTATAATACACGAGCAGAATTTGGCCTCTGGGAAGAGAAACGTGATATAAACTGATAAAGGTATCTGCGAAACCGGCTGTCCGGGAAAATACGGGTTTTCGAGATGTTTTATCATTTTCCGTCTCGTATTTCTTTTTTTCTACGAGAAAATGGAAAATAGAATCATGCCGGGGAGACGACGATTTTCATTCTCGAATACTGTGTTCAGTTCGAACAACTGATTAATTAATTAGGATCACACACACACACACATATAAAATCAAGGAAAATGAATGATAATCGTTAAAAGAACAGAGGATAATCCATATAAATATTCGATGTATTTCATCATTGCTACCAATCGTTATAAAGAATTCCAAATATACAATATTGAGCTGACCATAAATTCCTGTCTCTGATAATCAAATGAAATTCAGGGATTTGTTTTTTGCGAAATGATAGATGCCCTTAAAGAACGTTGGCTGTTGAACGAGAAGTAACTTGGACGATGTTCAACATGTGGTCTCGCTATAATGGAACCGTTAGAATAGAACCATAGATCTTGTTCG
The DNA here is from genome assembly GCA_028455605.1 of Lasioglossum malachurum. Classification (NCBI taxonomy): domain Eukaryota; kingdom Metazoa; phylum Arthropoda; class Insecta; order Hymenoptera; family Halictidae; genus Lasioglossum; species Lasioglossum malachurum. The sequence continues at coordinate 12,118,280 of CM052311.1, forward strand.
TCACTGATTGAGGTACTATTGTTCGGGTCGGCAGTTTTCTCGCTGTGTATACTTTCCTGTTTCTACTTTCCACTGACCTCCGAGTCTCCGGCACCGAGGAACACGAGCCCGATCGCTCCTGCGTACGCTAACAAAGTGTCTACGGCCTGCTGGGTCTCCAACAGGATCCTCGTCTCGTTCATCCAATCCTTGGCGATGGACCTGGGAGCACCCTTCAGCAGGTTCATGTACCGAAGCGTCATCTTGAAATCGCCTCGATCGAGCCAGAACCTGAATCACAAAAAGTCGCACAACTGCTGTCAAATTTCCTGCTTTCCCTTCAGCCAACCTGTTGCTACATTCAAATTTTCCTAATCATTCACAAAGAGAATTTGATATAGCTTCTTCTCCGATCCACGCAACATGTTTACAAGAACAGTAAACTGAATCAAGGATGAGTTTAGAAGAAATTCAATCCAGTAGTAGCAATAGTTTTTCGCAAATATCTCGGAAGCTAAAAGTTGTTTAAAATGCGTAGCGGCTGTATTTCCGCTAGCTGGTAATGATCCATTTTTGCAATTAGTTGAAGATATCAAATATGTATATTCCGCAGATTAATATGAAATCTTTCCAAAATTCCAAATGTCAAACCAATTAATTGAATATCTACAATGGGAAGATTATGCGATCAGAATGAGTTTGGGTTGTGTTGCGTTAAAGTGGTAAAAAATCTTTTTTCGAGTCGCCAAAAATCCTTCTAACAATCATGATTTTAGTAAAAAAAGAACCTATTTCCAAAATTTTATCCAATTCTGAGCATGGACGTAATCGGAAACTTCGCAAGATATTGAAATTTCGGAGAGGAGTGCCTCTTTGTAAATAATTACGAACACATTTCCGTCTATATTAGAATCTTATTCTATATTTTAGAATTATAGAGGATGACGTCCGCAGTGGTTTACGATTTCATAAATCATTCCAGATTGCACGAATTCAGCGCCGAAGTGGTACGTACAAAAATTGGGCGGGCGGGAAGAGAAATTGAAATAAAGCTCGCAAGACTCCAATTTCGGAGAATCGCGGAAATATCTCGAAGCAAGCTCGTCTTCAGGTTTTACGTTTATATCCTGTTCCTCGACCAGCCGACAGGTAATTTCGCATGATCGTCTCCGAAAAGTGATCTCGCCGAAGATTATCGAGTATTGGAATCCGATCACCGACTGCTTCCCGCGTCTTTATAACCTCGATGAATCAGATATTAACCACCGAACTGGATCGGCTTTCCCGTCCGATTAAATTGCGGGCTTTTCTCGCAATGACCGCGCACTTCATCAACGATCTAGTAAATCCGTCGGGAGGGTGCATCGGTAGAAAATCGGGTAACACGGTCGCCCGTTTATCAAGCTCGGTTAGCGGGAAGGTGGCAGCGGTGTTTGGTCCTCAAGAGGGTATTCATCCACTTTGGGGGTGAGTTTCGAGGGGTGGTAGCGACGGTGGGCCACGCACGAACAGAGAAACTCGGCCCTCTTTCAGGGAAAACTCGGCCCGGCCGGTGTCTCCGCGCGATAGTTCGCCGAACAATAGTTTCGAGAGCGGAGGACGGTTAGCGACATCCGGCGCCGCTATCGGCCCTCGAACGCATCCCTTCCGGTATGGCAGCGAACGAGGGGGGTTGCTACCCCCTCGAGGCCACTCGACCCGCCGGGGCAAACTGGAAACTTTTTCATCCGCCTTCGAAACAAGGATAATGTAACGGCTGTGTCGTCGATCGTTTTCGGGAGGTCGGGAACAAGTTCCCGGGGTAGTTATCGATTAATTGGACCCGACCGCATGAAAAACGGATCTCCATGTGGAATCGAGGGTTTCTTCATTCTTTTTTTCACTCTCTCTTTCTCTCTCTCTCTCTCTCTCTCTCTCTCTCTCTCTTTCTCTCTCTCTATCTATCTGGCTCGCCGGGTGTCGTTAAACAAAAACGAATCCGCGGGAAGGACGATTCCTCGCGCTAGTCGCTCGCGGGAATTAATTAACGAGCACGGGAATTTCAATACGAAAGGAATCGTCCGACGCCAGTATAGAAATACCAGAAGCTCGCCCCCGGATTAATTAAAATGGGACGTGCGTTAATATTCCTGGCGAACCTGCTGGAACCCTCGTTCTTTTTTGCTTCTTTATTGTTCGAAGATTTTTTTTATCACGTTGGGGAAATCTGGAGAATGAGATTTCGGGGTTTCACGATGAGTTTGATGTGCTCTTAACCCTTCACACCCTGCTCGAGCTGCTCCGAGAACATTCATAAATAGTAATTATAGAAATGCCGTTTTCATTTGCGTCGGAATAACGAAGATTAATGAAAGAACCGAAGGTGGACATAATGTCAATATTTTCTACTTTTTTTCTTTCGTGAATCTCGATATAATTAATTAGTAGATTGCGGATCTTTATGGTCTTTATTACATTGAAACAACGTTACGATGTATGTTCTTAAATTTGTCTGATCTATGTATTACCGTTTTAGTTTTCGCCCCATCAATTTCTTCATAAATGCATAAAGATCCGCGATCTACTAATTAGCTCTTGATGAATTAGATCTACTAATTAGCTTCGGCTGAAATTGCTAAGAAATTCGATTAGGGATGGAACGTTCATAATTCTGGGTCAAAATGTCTCATCCGTGGATTAAGTATCGGAAGTAAAGAAGTTCCCGTGGAAACTGGTTATAGAAGTTAACGCGGGCATCACCGATATCCAGAGCCGGCTAACAAGTTTAGTTTTTCAATAAAGTTTACGGCAGGGTGTCAGAGGTTTGTACGGTTAACTAGGTTGCGAGGTTTATGGTATAGAACAAATTAAAATGCGAAACTTCCCGGAAGTTCCATGCCGTTTCTGTTTTATTTCGAGCTCGTGAAAAGCTTTTACGAAGGACACGCGTCCCGCAAGTTTGACACTCAGTTTTGCGAATACCACACCATTGGGATGCGAGCTTGCACAAAGCTGCGAGAGTTACTAATAACTGGAGAGTTGTGTCCTATCCGTTTAGCGGTGGCAGATGCTTACGAAAATTTACTGTTTAGCGACTCGGAGAAATAAACCAGATTGTTAAGTGAACTCGTCCGTATTTTATTCCGGCTTTGTTGGTTGCGTGTCTTGCTGGCGAGCCAGTTTAAAGAGATTAACAAATTTTTAAGGGTTTGCTCACCGCTCGTGGAACATTGTTCAGGAAGTTAAATTGTTAGACAGATACTGTCATATTCCATCTACAGTGACTCCCACAAATATTCGGACACTCTTAAAAAGGCGATCACTTTTTTTGGGAAGCTAGAGCAATTGTCTATTAATCACATATCTATTAATCTGTCTATTAATCACATCTGAATAAAAATCCGACATATTGATAAGTAATGGAAAAATAAGACGCGAAAGTCGTGATAAGACGGTCACTAGTCAATAAAAGGAAGAAGAAGCGGGATGTGCCGCAATGAACGCGCGCACGCGTTAAATATTAAACCTTAATATTGAGGAAGGGCTTCCGGCCGTCACGTATAAGGCTCAGGACCCTCAGCTGCGGCCGTTGTGCAAACCGCAGTGCGCTTCTGGTTAAAAAATTCACGATTCTCGGCGGCTTGTACACCTTTCGCCTCCATATTCTCTCTCTTTCTCTCTCTCACTCACTCTCTCTCTTTATCGAGTGTTTGTCCACGCGTCCCTGTGTGCGTAGGTTGTCCATGTGTTTGCCGTGTATGCGAATGTGTACGTGGATCCAGGGTTATACGCGACCGCAAGAATCTGCAGCACGCCGCGTGCATTCCCTAGTGCACTCGCTGCACTCGTACGTGTTCGTTCCCGCGACCGCCATCGGACACGTTCGTCCGCGTGTCTCCCGCCACGGAAAAACTACGCTTTCCACGGGAATGAAAGTTTAACGGCCGCTGATGAAACGCTGAATGGGTGACGGTGGTGTTTCCGGCCAACGGTGGCTCCGATTATCTACCAGGGAATTCGAAGATGTTTCATATTGCAACCACTGGACCGTACACTTTGACGGATCTAGCCGAGCTCGAGTCGCTTTGCCGACGGTCGTAGAATCTTTCCATTTATATCGTAAATTACCGGAGGAGGTCTGAAGCAATTCGACGAACATCTACGAACATCTTTTACGAGCTGTTTTCCCGAGAAATCGACGATATTCAACCAGCTGTGAAAAACAATCGTAGAGAATGTGACCTCTACTCATTTTAAAGCTTGATGCCTCTATCTACGAACACCATTGTTCGTTTTCCTCCAAGATTTTTTTACGTGACGCGGCAGACGAGAAACCGGAGACCAGTTTTACCGAAGAAATTCTTATAAATATAGATCTCTGTGAAAACATTTGAAAAATGTTTTCAGCGCTTCTGTTACAGGGCGTTTTTTGGGGAACATGTCTACCGTGTAAATGAAGAGTCGGATCTAATTATTGGAACAAGGAGATTCAGTGGCGTTTAAAGGACCATGCCAAGCATCGATTTATTTCGAACGATGGGAATTAATTATGGCGCGATAGTCCCGGGGAATCTTAGCGATCTATCAACTTCGATGTCCCAAAGTTCGCTCAAGGACCGGAATATTCGCCGTCGAAGAGCACACGCTCCGTCGGAAATCACGGTCGACCGGCTCTCGTCACGCAATTAATAATCCCGCGGGATGAATACGTGGGCGGGAGGAACCCGGGTGTATAAGGGATTGAAGGTGTTGACTCGTGTTTTTCGCCGGGTTTTGGTGCGAGAGAGAGAGAGGGGGGTTTCAAGTTTCCTCGCACGCGAATGACGATACGCGGCTCCACTGGCAACCTACTTGCTTTAACGAGCGATACACGTACACCGGGACGCTACGAAATTGTTTGGCCACATTTTGCCAACATACGGTCACCAGCCAGGGTGTTATTATATCCCGGAAATAATCGCGCGCTCCGTAAATTCGCTGTATTAAAGCGGGAGGACCAACTTTCCACCGCACGAAATCGCCCGGAACTAAATCCTTCGCGTTTAATCCCATCGGGAATGAATTTTTAAAAACGAAATTAGACGATTTCAACTTCCTTATACAATGACTCCCACAAATATTCGGACACACAATTAGTTTACTACAGGATGTGAAAAGAAATGTTTTCGAAAATTGCAATTGGTCGGAATTGTATATAAAGTACTAAACGTTGCGTTTTACAAGTTTTTAATGTGGGCCCATATTGAAAATTTAAAAAATACGTTTTGTAGATCTGTGTCAATTCTATGCACTGTGAAAGTTTCATCGAGATCGGTTGATGCGGAAAAAAGCGACAGGCATTGAAAGATGTAAGAATCTGCAGTTATAGGCCGAAAATCGTGAAAATCTGCAATTTTTACAATCTTCAAACATTTGCAGCTCATTGCAACGGCGACCGATTTCGACGAAATTTTCAGGATATGTTTAATTCGCAAAGATCTACAAAACTTATTTTTGAAATTTGACATGTGTGTTTGAACATTGAACATGTTGGCGAAAGTCCCATAGAAAAATAATGAAAAATAAAGAAGTTTTGCTATTGGATTAGTTGTGCACTTATGTTTAATTGTATTTGGACAACTTACGAAAAAAAAACACTGTACCTCGAAAACAGCTAACGCAGTCCTCCAGATACAAATGAACAACGAATCTCACAGTTTAAACGAACAACGCAGAGAGCTAGTGGGAAAGCATTTCTACAGCTGCCGAGAACTGGGTGCTCGTCGTTCGCCGCGGGTATTCAATCTGGCCGGGTGTAAAAAAAGACTGTTACACCGAGTTGCAGTAGCGTGGACGCACATCGGGCCAGCCACTCAAACGCTGAAGAGCGGCCGTCGCATTTATCGTTGGTCCAATTAGATCGAGCTTTTATCGTGCTCGTAACCTGAACGGCAGTTTTCGAGTCACGCGACGCCGTCGCTTCACCGGCCCCAACCCTCGACGACCCCATAAATTATCCTTACGGGACCCTGAGGACTCCAGGGGGTGGAGGGCAATATCTCCGAACGACCGGCAGAGACGAAAACACCTGCCGTAATATCCGTCACGTGCAGCTTGACAAAGAACAGTGTCATTTGCCGGGGCCCTGGTCGCGAGTGCCACCACCCCCGCACTTTTCCACGGCTTATCTCCTCGTTTGCAGCGCAAAAAATGACGGTGTCGACCATCGCCATAGTCTCTTCGTCTACCGGAAGGCATAAGGCTCGCCGGCAAGTGCGTGTAAATGAAAAAAGAAACTGCACCCGGCTGGCAAGAGTCGATTATACGATCTTGCATACATGCTAAAAGTTAGAGCTGAAAAAGAAGAAGAAGAAGCGGGGTGATTTCAGTATGGTTTCGGTGTTGATTAAATTTTTGTTCGTTCAGGAATTGTAGATGTTACACAATCAATACGTACGATAAGCGTTTAAATGGCACCACAGTGCTCTATCTGGGGCCAGACATAATTCAGTAGAATAATCCACCTGGACAGGTACAGTGGTGGAATGGTTCCGATGGCAACAAACCATAGTAAGTGGAATGATCCCGCATGTGGTCAGGCGTGGATAACCATACCTGTGGCCCGCCATAGATAAATAGAATAACTATGCCTGCGGTCAGACATGGATAAGTAGAATAATCCAGTCTGTGGTCGACCTTGTAAAGTAGAACAATCCCGCATAGCTCGAACGTGAGTAGAATGGGCCTATCTGTGGTCGGGCATGCATAAGTAGATTATCTTCGCCTATGATTAGACCGAAGCAGCGTGCATGAACTTCTCCATAATCATACGAATAGAATTGATTTGAAGTTTTATAATCAATTTATAATCTGTTTAACACCTGCTGGTCGAAACAATTGTTTCTTTCTGCACAATAAAATTTGCAACTACAGATAAAAAATTTCATGGTTAATTGTTTCCTCGATCTCGATCGACAATTTGTTAATAACGAATAACAATGATTTCAGCGCACTAGTTCGATCTGATGCTACTACTTAAGCAATTTTGCAAATTACCACAATATTTTCAACGTTTCGGTCAAAACTTTATAGACCATTTTCAAGAAAAATTTTTATATAATTGCATCTGTAAAAATTATTGAATTAATATAAAATTGTATTGTATTCTGTACACAAAACAGAAAATTTTAAGCAAAAGACCAAAGACATACTTGCTATGTGACTATATTATTTTAAACACAATACAACACACACACAATTTTATATTAATTCAATAATTTTTACACACACACAGACGCAATTATATAAAAATTTTTCTTGAAAATGGTTTAAAAAAGTTTTGACCGAAACGTTGAAAATTTTGTGGAAATTTGCAAAATTGCTTAAGTAGTAGCATCAGATCGAACCAGTGCGCTGAAATCATTGTTATTCGTTATTCATGGTTAATGTTTGGACATCGCTCAGTGGTCACTGTGTCCGACGAATAGAATTTTTATTTTGCGCAAAGACAAAGGCAAAAATATCAATTGCCGACAAGTTCTTGCGAACTATGGAAACGAGCAACTCAATTAACGACGGAAACCGCCGCCAAACGGTATCTAACAGCGAGTAATAGAGAAAATGGTTGATAATGCATGAACTTTGAACACAGTATGGCGATACTGTGCACGCACAATGCGGAACAAGAAAATCGCGTTCCTATGCCAGTCGATGGTTTTGTTTATCGGGCCACGGGCACCCACGGATTACCGGAAAATTGGGTTCGTTCATTATGCACGACGCTGATTAGATTCGCAGGTTGGTACGCCGATGGATTCGAGGCCCCCTGGGTGTTTGGCTTCGCGGTGAATTTTGCGTCCGTTGATCGCGTTCTACGTCATTGAGTTTTGACGGTTTTATGCCTCGTAATTACGATATTCTGGGGAGAGCCACCTCATTGTCCCGAGAATAAAAGAATTTCTGCGTTACTTGGGGACTGCGGTTATCGATGCGGTGATTCCGCAAATAACTTGTTCCGTTTATCAGTCAGTTTATTGAAAATTCGGTGAACAATGCTGTGCCTATTAAATCATCGACTTGTGCTACTGGAAAATTATCGTACGTGTCGTCTATCCTTTTCTAAGGCAATTTTATTGTTACATTTTATATTTAAATACTAATAGATCCGCGATTTCTCATCGAATGCTAATACTACAGTCAAAATAAAAATAAATTTTTAAAAAATATCACGTTCTTAAAACGGATTAAAAAGTATAAAATATATAATTTAAATAAAAGTATAAAAAGTATAAAATAATTTTTCCTATCCCCATACAGGGGTTCCTAACACCATACAGATTCCCAACCCCATACAGATAATCCCAAAAATTTGTGATTGTGAATTTTTAATGGCTATGAAAATACTTGTAAGATTTAAAACGGAAAACGTGGGGCGCAAGATAATAGTAAGGAGTGTAGAGAGTAGCTGCCGTTGAGAAAATCACACAACAGTTAATATTATTTGCAGTGCAATAAAATTGTTAGTGACTTAGGTGAACTATTCTCAAATGTTTCATTGACCCGTACTACGTACTGGGAAATTTTTCGTAAACGAAGAATTTGTTTCAACATCCTATTTTCTTTTTACCAGCGACCTCTAATCCGCAGATTTTCGCACATTTCCAAGCAGCAGCGAAATGAAAATTTCTAAACCGCCAACAAGTGGGGGGAGGGGGCGAGAACTAAATTTAACGCCACTTTCGAGGAATTTCTCCATGAGGACGGGAATTCGCGTGAATCTCCGACCGTATAATAATCGCCTGTGTACCCAGCACACGCTCCGTGTCATAATTGTTTCTGTTTGCCCATTCCGTTCCACGCACATCCCATCACCCGGTCATTTCTACAATTCGTTTTTCTTATTTTCTCTTTTCATATAATTTCGGGCGATTCAGCCGGGTTTTTAGAACACCATGCCGAATGCAAATTCACCGGCACATTCCGCGCGCTCTCCGGCACTCTCACGTCCGCGGTCCTCTTTTTATTTATTTAGTTTTTGGTTTATTTCGCTGGCCCCCACGGGTCGCGCACGCGCGCCTACTTGTTAAGCCGGTAAGTCCAAACGCATATTCACAGAAATTTTTTCATCTCTCCAACGTTGAAACGCTCTGCCGTCCCCGCAACCCCCGTCCACCCAGCCCCTATCTATGATATGCATATTTGCAGCCGCATTTCCGCCGTCTAGTTCTTTATGCATTCCGCGACTTCTTTTTGCCTCTGTTCGACGCCGCGAACGATACGCGCGATGCCGATAAATCTGCAGCCGTCGGTCATCTCGTTGATATTTTCCCGGAGGATAGTCGCGACACCGAATTCTCAAGGTATCTCGACGAACTACCGAAATCATTCGAATTTTTGCATAAAACAATATTCGAGATGTTGATTGTTCGAGAGAACAATCCACTTCATCATCGCTCCAAATGGATTTCATTTGCCGTAAAAGTTGTTACGTCCGTTTTACAAAGCGAATTTGCGATCGCAATTGAAATGCGCAGAGTGGAATTACTTTTTATTCACCGTGATAAATTTTTGATTTCGCGACCTCCCGGATTTGAAATAAAGCACTTTAAATTTGCTGAACTTTCCTAGCGCCGCGTTCCAATTTGTTAAATATTTTTATTTCGCTTGTCTTCGCGAGCTGTAAATTGCACGAGGCACCTCAATCCTGTATTTTTGTTCCGTGTAACAAATTTGAATTTCACATTTCCTATTTTATTGAAGAAATTACTTTAGAATGTCAGAGGTGTTGAACATTTTGTTCCGCTGCTGTTTACCGAGTGTCATAACCTATAAATTGTATGACAAAGAGCAATTTTTTTATTTTACTCTGACAAATTTTATACTCACCATTCTTGTCCAATTCGGTAAATTATTGTAATATTACAGATGTCGGTTCAGATATTTCACGTACTATATTTTACATATTTTTTATTTTTAGAGAACATTGTCACATTAAAAGTGAGGATGGAATTCATTAGAGTGGTATTTTACTTTACCGATATCGTACAAGTTTTTCAAATGATTCGAGCGCAAACAAGCGAACAGCATTAGACAATCAGGAAATTACGTGAACTCTTTTCGGTCGAAGCACGGTGGGGGTGTTGTAACAGGCAATTCTCTAAATCGTTTTAGAGGAACTCTGACCGAGGAGAACAGAGCGTGGCGGCTCTTGTTAACGTGGTAAAACGTGATTGTGCCCCCCGCGACTCTGTAGAACCGGGTCGTCGCATCGGCAAACTGAAACTCCACGCGTCTGCTAATTAGAGGGTGAAAGGTGTTCACGGTGGGGGAAGAAAAAGCTCGGCAACGAGGAAATTAATTTTCCGGGTGAAGGACGGCCTCTCGCGGGCTCGTTTCCTCACGCTCGATTGTCCTTCCTTATGAACAGGTGTGGAATTCGATGGCGGCATTGTGTTTAGCTCTTTGTTCGGCAACGGGCGACGCAGCTTTGTTGCTGTTGTTGACCCCACCCCCGAAGATGCAACACAGTATTTCGACGAAAATTTTACAGCGAACACTCGCAATTAAAAGGATATAGCCGGATAAGAAAGCCAAAAATGCCCTTGAACCGAATTGTAGAAGTAATTGTAGAAGAAAAAACAGACTGTGCCAAATTTCAACCCTGTATCTCGATCGGGAGGGTAGTTACAGGGTAAAATCGAAAAATCAGTTTTTGGCCTATTTTTCCTAGTTAATGATGTTTAGAAATTCTGAGAACAATCTGACACACGTCAAGAACCCAAATACGTACTTTGCAATTGGTTTCAGATTTTTAAAGTGAAAATCCTGCTTGTAAAAAATCAAAAACCTCGAAAAAATGCAGATTTCACATGGAAGTTCTAGAGTGACATTTATATTTTTACAGTAGCGATATATTGTTATAGGTATTAAATAGGCCAAAAACTGATTTTTCGATTTTACCCCATAACTACCCTCCCGATCGAGATACAGGGTTGAAATTTTGCACAGTCTGTTTTTTCTTGGTGCCCTACCAAATGACCCGCTATACCCTTTCACGAAATATTTCTTCGACAGTTTGGACAAGAGAAACCATTAACGTATTCGACTTGAAACAATGAATTTTCACTGCAATAGATTAAGTAAAATAAATTTCCTTCTGGTTCATTCATTTCGCACTACAGAATCTACTACTCGGGAATGAAAAATGGTTTCGAACAATTGTTTCGTGGCTTGCATCTTCCGCGAAATATTCGTCCGGTCTCAGATAAGTGAGACAAATTGCACATGCACAGTCCGTAAATAGGCCACCAATCTTCGGGGGCATGCACAAGTAGATCCCATAAATATCTTCGCTATTTATAGGCATGATGTTGCTCGAAAGCGTTTGATCATTTGTTTGGTCAACCATAAATTCAACCTTTTTAAGTGTGAAGAATGAGAAAGACTATTTACGTCCGGAATTAATAAAAGAAAACTTGTGGGCCGAACAAACATAAACAGAAAAATTTCTTTCTGATATTTACAGAATTCCGAAACCGCGGAACTAGACATTGCATTAATTATTGTGCGACTAGTGCTTGTAGAGCACTCAGTATGCAAGCCCATCGAGGCGAAAGGGTCGAAATTGCAGTTCGTTATCGGAACGTGCAAGATCAGAGATCCGCTTAAAATGCGCGAAACTACACGGCCGCCATATTGGCGAATTAGATTCTCGGCTGGAACGTTTTCCAACTTTTGCCACAACAATTTAAAAATTATCTCGAATACACGTTCGCTTATCGCAACGGAGAAACAAGAAGGGACGAGCGAAACTTTTGAGCGGTGAACAGCGGCCGCGTTTTAATTTACTCCGTGTACACGCAGTTAATGTCGCGACAACGGTATGACGTTGCAGGAACATCCGCGCAAACGAGCCTTAACGCTGATACCGCGCGTTTTCTCGCGCAACCCGCCAAGAAAAAAAACAGTTACGAGCTAGAAGATAACATTTTCCATGGCGTTCAGCGTAAATTTCGAACCGGCCGCGATAGCGAACACTACGGAACAATAAACAGGATACATTGCCGATCCTCTTTGGACTGACGTCCTTTAAAATATTTTTAAAAAATTTCCAGAACCTCAAATACAGGGTGTGTCCGTTAAGTTATGTCACCAATTTTTAGGCATTTCCCGTAGTGTAATTAAAAAATGTTTTACACAAAAGTTTCTCAGTACTTGGTGAGCTACATGTTCGCATATTCTTAAATCTGGGATCTCGACATCAGCAATAATCCTATGACGTCCAAAACATATGGTGCCATTTAAAAAAGTCAAGGTGTCAAGTACTGAGGAACTTTTGTGTAAAACATTTTTTAATTACACTACCGGAAACGCCTAAAAAATGGTGACACAACTTAACGGACACACCCTGTATAATTAAATTATGTTTGCGATATTAGTTTGCAGAAGGTTGAAAAATATTGTAAAATAAAATTTTTCAGCAAATAGAATGAACCTGTATGGCCGGACAGAGAAAAGTACCGTAAGTAGAATAAGCCTTTTATAGTCGGACATGCGTGCAAAGGGTATGTTCTGTGCTTTTGACGTAATATTTGGATGCAATGATTTTTTTAACATTCCGCGTTTTGTTAAAAATCTCAGTGGATTTGGAGTTCTTACCTAGCACGGCGCAATATGTCGAACGTGGTGAGATTATTGACGTCGATCGGATTGTCCTCGAGCTCCCACGTGGAGATGCTGCGGACGTTCTTGATCATCAGGAAGTTTTGGAGATAGCTAAGAAAATAGATAGGCAAGGACGCTCCCTCCGCAGGAACCATGGCCAATCGTCTTGCCACCTCTTCCACCTGAAAACGTTTTCCACCTCGTAAACTCCTTGCGTCGCAAAAATCGTCTGGCTTTATCATCGCTGGCCAATCGGTGGCTCAAGTACAGACTCTACATGAAGGGAGCTACTTCAACGTATCTTCGATCCCTTTATTGTCTCTTGGAAGACGAGGGAAATATCGGAGAACGGAAATTCATCGCCGAATCCAATGCCAAAGTAAAGGTAAAGTTAATATTACAAGTTTCTCGTAGAAAATATGGGACAAAATGTTTTATCAATCTATCGTTGGCTCGATCGATGTAAGAATAAAAAGGGAATGATCGGCCAGAGATGAATTATTGTAACGGTAACTAGTAGCCATTCAATATAAAGTACATAAATGTTAAGAATTCGATTAAATACGGATATGCAGGTAGTACAGTATAATCGGTTTGCGAAACTCTCGGGAAAAGAGTGTTTTTATGGAATGGCGCAGTTTCGAAAGGGTTAATTAAGTTTGCTTCTTTAAAGGTGGCAAACGACGGGAAAGCCTGTTACTATAAAATTACCTTGAGGAACCTCGCACGGAGAATGTCCTCGGGGAACACCCCCCTCTTCGCAGCCTCTTCCGGAATGCCTTGGATCGCTGCTAGCACCAGAGGATCCTCTTTAGCTGGAAAGAGGTAGAAGAATGTATTGTTAGCTTGTATAATAAAATCTTTTCGAAGATGTTCGTAGAAACGTTTCTCCGAGCGGAGGGAATAAAAGTTGAGCCCCGCCGAAGAGCCACAAACCGGGAGTATAAACTGCAGAAAATAGTTGGTGTCGAAACCGAATACATAATTGTTCATTTCGTTGGATTTCGCGCGGATCGTTCGGCGAATAGTGGGAATGGCACGTCATGTTTACAAATTGGCGTCTCCGGGCGCAATTCCCGCGGGAACCGATCGAAAGAATACGAATTGTCCTTCAATTTTACGGCTGGAAATTCCGCGGGGGTAGAGAATTTATTAACATCGGGCATTACTGACGCCTCATCCCCCACCAAACAAATTGCATTACACCAGATGCTGTTACGTCGCTGGAATACATTACTTCGCAATTTCGCGAACCGGTTACGTGATAAATGGACACGGGTATTTTAAACACTTTTTGGGCCGGCAGCGGTCGAATTTATTCATTTATGCGTTCCGCGTGAAATAAAATTTATACGGTCTCATGAATCCTTCCTAATTAGATGCCAAACGTTACGCGAGAATCCGGTGGCGTAGACGACCACTTCTGAGAAAAAAAAAACATGTGCGACAAACGTCAGACAGCTTCCAGCTGTCTCTCTGTGTAATGCGTTCGTACTACTTACGCCCGGAAAATTCAGCCCGTTTCATTAACAGTCCCTTTGAGCAACGTTTTACAGCGTCCGTCGAGCGATAAAAAATCTTCGAACTTTGTCATTCTATCGTAGAACTTTAAAGTTACAAAATCCGAGCTCTGTTACCGGTTTTTCCTCGGTAACCAGATACCTTCGCATTTTCCTCAAGGAAAATCCTGCAATCCTATCCCCGAAGCAAGTTCCAGTGTTCTAAAACAAGGTCGTCCTGTTGAAGTTACACAAAAAAAACCCTGGATTTAATAGAACGTTCCGTTGCGCTTTTATTAAAACCGAGTCTCATACATTTGACAGCGACATTACTGTTCTTTATTCGCCGGATGTATTGCTACATTCTAAGCACCGTTCGCGTACTCCATTTCCAGCGACAAGGGAAACTTATTAGCAGTACAAACTGCGTATTCTTCCGAGTCGCTGCCTTCTAGCGAAGCAATTGCGCGATAAGCTCTCGTTTTCGCAGAAAATTCACCGCGCAAGCGTGTTCATGGGTCTATCAAGATATTGCGGTACAATGATGTACTGCAAATTGTTTCAATGACTGTAATAACACCAGGAATAAGTCAACATTGATATTGTTTGCACGGTAGTCCTTGAGGAACACTGTTAATTAAAGCATTCATCGTAAAAGACTGCTTATAAATCGTTGTTTGCAGAAAACAGTTTATAAAACACAGTCCGTAAAACGTAAGTAGCATGAATATGTTTCGGTCAGACATATGTAACGAATTGTTAGACTGTGGATTTTATGCATTTATGACAAAAATGGATACGTACAGTTTAAAGCAGTGAACATACTCAAAATATTTAAGGACATTAATGTATTAGTCTCAGCTTAATAGGATAACTAAAAGGAGAATAAAATTTTTATTTGGCTCCTGCGGGGCCTGCAAACATCAATGCAAACATTTTTTATATTGCATAAAAATCCACAGTCTGCTAATTGCAGTCCTGCTTATCGAGAGAAATACATAAGTAGAATAAACTGTGCATGGTCAGACATGTATATGAAGGGAATAGTTCTATGTATAACAAGATTTGTGTAAGTAGAAGTAGACTGTGGAATAAAATCCAGTGGAATATCCTGTCTGTGATCAAACAGAAAGTAGTACAGCTTGACTTAAGGTCAGACAACTAGTACAGAGGCTGGTCTTCGAGTCTCTGGAAGGAGCGAGATCGGCAAAGATAAACAAACCGGTCCATTATTCCGCGCCGGTATGATATATGGAAGATAGTATGAATCTTTCGAGTTGTCTGCAGCTTAGGTTTCCATTATCCGAAACATCTGTTGCCCGTTCCGCAACACTCTATCCGCCAGTAACTGACAAAGAGCCCCGAGGATTGTATTATAGAATTTATGGGAGCCATTCTGCCGGCCAAGGGGAGGAATTTTATTACATGTCCGTCGATTTATCACCGAACGCAGGCTCATCGTCTCGACGGTAACACTCATTACGGATCATCCTCTGTATTTATCGCGTTGTCGAGGAAGCCGCTCGCGGAAAAGTTCCGCATGAGAAATCGTCAACAATCACTGGAATCGCTTTAATTCCGCAGATGGTGGGGAATGCGGCACGCGGAAAAGAATGCAATGGTGTGGCGTCCGGGGTAAGAAATCGCTGAAGATTTACAACATAATCGCCGGCGAGCGTGCATAAACCGTTCCCGCCCCCCGAGCTTTCCAAAGAGCGTGCTCCCCTTCCCAGGTGGATCAATTATGCACCACTACAGCCGCACAGTTAATCGTGTCAATCGCTCGTCAAATATCGAATGGATTTTTCATTTTTTACACTCCGCCGTTTCTATTTGCTCCTTTCGTGCGTTGTTTTTTTTTTCTCCCCCGAAGCTTTTTATCGCCCACTTTCAGGCTTTGAAACGCGACACGACGTTTTACAACACTGGGAATATTTTATCGAGTACTTTCGAACCGTTCGAGAGCGGAATACTCGAAATATTGTGAAATACTGAAATCCCGGACTGCGACAATATTTCCGCCGCTTGCCGATCCCTGAAATAAATCATGTACTTACAAATATATGTATTCATGGCTGATTAAGAGGAGAAATTTTCTCGAATTATAAAACCGCCGATAAAAAGAATGGTTCCCGTGAATCGTGGAAATCCTGAGGATTTCGGAATTATTTTCCTCGATAAATACTATTTTTAATGGATAAATTAGATATATGGTCACGAGAGGATTTAGCGTCGATTTAATAAAAGCTTATAAAAGCATGGACCAATTTATTGCAACGATAATATAGACACTAACGAGACACAAGAATTTATCGTATCCTACAATCGGCCACCTGCAGTCGGCCGCGATATTAACGTGTCCAAAAAGTTACCTTAAGACATTAACTACATGGAATTTTCTAGTAGTATAGCTCGGTGTTGTTCAGACATGCATGGGTAGCACGGCTCTATGCATAGTCAAACACCAGAAAGTGGTGCAGCCCTCTGCTTGGTCAGACACAAATAAGCAGTACGGGAGCGTGCATAGTAGAGCAGAGCTAAGTAGTATAACCCGGGATATTGTCAGCAGCGCGCTTCTGTGTAATGAAATACAGTGGGTGTAGAAAGTATTCGTGTACCCCTTTTAAAAACGAATAAATTTTCAAACATTGGTCCCAACATTTTTCCAATAAATGTTATCTTTGTCATTATCTTAAAACTTTGAACTTGGTGTTCCTCACATACAATGGATTGTATGTAAATGATTCCAATAAAAGTTGAATGTTAATAACGATTTATAACATAGATCGTTTTCAGCACGTTAGTACATCAATATCTTGACAATAAGCATGTACGACACACGTGTCACACAATTAATTTAATTTTTCCCCAAAGCAAGTGAGTGAGTTTTTGTGAACAATATTCCACATTTTCAATCATTTAATAGTTTTTGAAATTACTATAACATATTTGTTTTACAGACGCGATTCAAATAAATCTTGAGAAGGATCCAAACTAGGATCAAAACGTTGATTTTGTTTGATAATTAGCAAAATTGCTTTATAATTAGTAATAAACGATCGAACCGTTGCGCCGAAAACATTCAACATTTATTGGTCCCAACAGCTCGAGTTTTTTCTTCAGACTTTAGAAGGATTAGTTTACTAGCTAATATGAAATAATTTTTTTTTTTAATTGTTATTGGTCGCAGTTTTGAAGGAGGAAAAAGTAAAGATTTCCAAATTTCTTATCTGTTCCTGTATTGAAAATTTAAAACATGTAGTTTGTAAATCTAAGCCAGTTATATACGTGCACAAAGTTTCATCGAAATCGAGCAAGACGATTATGAAATACAATTGATTGAAAATAGCCAAAATTGTAATCTGCGATTTAAATGAATCGCGAACCCTAAATTTCATAGCTTTTTTATGCGTCAACCGATTTCAATGAAACTTTGTACATGTATGTAACCGACTTAGGCTTGCAAAATACACGTTTGAAATTTTCATTTTCCTCTGCAATTGTGACCAATAACACATTAAACAAACAAATGATTTAGACATGAGCAAGTAAGCTAATCCTTCTAACGTCTGAAAAAAAACTCAAGCTGTTGGGTCCAATTTTGAAAAAGTTATTCATTTTTAAAATGTGTACGGATACTTTGTACACCGAATCTAGTAACTCGCTCGGTTTTCTGACTAGTTTCAGCTATACGTGGACAGAAAAGTACAATTATAAATCCTGCATGTTCAATTCGGATTCTCGTAATTCCAGGCTGCATTTAGCAGAAGTTGATTAGAAGTTGAAGAGTAAAAAAATACTGGAACCGAAAATTAAAGAAACGATAACGAGATGTAGTTCTGGCCCGTAAACGGCGCAACAATTTCTGTTCCCGTCCATCAAAGGCACCTGCAGTGTCCACAGCCGAGGCAATCAACGCCGTCGGAATCGTTTTTCCGCTTCCGGGTGAGCCCACGGAGAACTATTTAATTCATCGCGAGCGGGGTCAGTTAATGAGTTTTCACGGCGCAATGGCCGCATTACCGGGCCCGAATATTCATTGCGTGCCGCGGAACACACGCCGAGTAGATTTACGCGCTTCGTTCCGATGCCGGGAGTCCACCGGCGGAAGATAAAAAGCTCGTAAATTTCCTCGAACGTAGAACGATAAGGCGGGGGAGGGGGCTCCAGCGCGAAATGAAAACGGAACGCGAGCTTACAGAACGGAACATCCCTTCTCTCTCACCCCTTCGTTCCCTCTCTCTCTTTTCGTTTTCCCGTGTAATATTAGGGTAATGATTGTCTGTCGCGAACGAGTGATAATGACGATTGTGGTCGGCCCAGACAGTCAACCCTGTATTTACAGTGATTATAACGCGTTATATTATTATCCGTGCGGGCGCTTGACGGCTGTGTAAACGGTGATCGTCGACCACGCGAATTTTAATACGTGCTAAATCGCGCGAGACGACGGATCCGCTGAACAAACTGCCGGCTTCG
Source organism: Lasioglossum malachurum (assembly GCA_028455605.1). Lineage (NCBI taxonomy): Eukaryota > Metazoa > Arthropoda > Insecta > Hymenoptera > Halictidae > Lasioglossum > Lasioglossum malachurum. Next base: position 12,136,858 of record CM052311.1, read on the forward strand.
ACGTCGAACATTTTTGAAAACATACGCGCGTAACATCACTCTACTCGTCGCAGCGCACAGTGTGTAATATCGCCAGAAACGCGGACAAAATGCAAGCGAATGCTATTTTTCAAAGTAACAGATATTGTCTATACGAGTTGTAATATCGTTAGTTAATAATTCAAAGTATAAGAAATCATAAAAGTTAATGAAGAAAACCGATTACAACATTATGGAATCACAGTTGTATGTCGATTTTTATTAGTTCAAATGATTTTAAAGGTAATGAGAACATATTGTACCTGTCTCGAATGTGTACGCTTGGATGAGTGAGAAACACGAGATAACACGGCGGTATTGCATGGAAATTATTATTGATTATGTCTATAATAATATGCAGAAAGAAAATTTTGCCGATGTTTACCCAAACAAAAGATACTCGTGTTTTAAGTGTGAGAGACTTGTCCTGGATTTATTACACTAACGTTTGTATATGGCATAGATGCAATAAATGCAGTCAACAAGTATACTTAAAATATTATTTAAAAATTTCTACTAACAAGAGAGTATTCTTAATCGGATCAGCAATGAAATGTACATGCTATTAATAAATTATTCATGTTCGTAATGTAATGTTTTCAAGGTTATTTCAAGGTCATTTTGCCTTTTCTTATCATAAACCTATATTTTTTATTTCAGAATCACATTCTACGTATAAAGATGCACAACTTTTTGTGAATGTGATTCCGAAATAAAGAATATGGGTTTATGATAAACAAAAGACAAAATGATCTTGAAATAACCTTGAAAACGCCCACGCATTAAAAAGACTAGTAGTGTCATCTGACTCCCCACTTGAAACACTAAAGGAAATGTGTCAGTTTGTTTATTTTAAATCACATGTCTTCGAGATTTTTTACAATCTCAACTTAAATGGGACACCCTATATACGAGGTTGTTTCAAAAGTTTCTTTCGCAATGCCGTCGACATTCGTCCTCAAAGGATTAATACATGACACGTAAAAGTTTGAAAAGCTACCATGCAGTTGATATTCGTATGGTGTCACCGGGCAAACACGAGAGGCACCCCGCACGAAGATTATAATAAACATTGGTATTTCCGTGGGACGGTCCGATTCACACGGAAAATTCCGAATAGCTGCGCCCGCGGCGATTGAGTTTGTTCCTTTTTAGCCGATGAAATATTTATACGATTCAGCGCGTATTTATCGCGCGCGGAACATCCAAAGCTTTCGCGTCCAACGAACCGTCGAACGTTTTAGCATTCTGGCCGCGAGGAATTCCGATACGTCGATACCTCCGCGATTGCAGCTTTAATCCCTCCAAAGATTGGCATTGTATCGCGACGGGGGTGGAACGAGATTATCATGCGGTTACCGCAAGCTCGGTGGCAAACCCCCGGGCTAACCCTCATAAATGGAACTGATATTAATATCAGTTAATATTAATCTGCGATCGCGTTAATGGACAGATCGGAAAATACTGTCAATTCCAGAGAAATGTTTTCCAGCCGGATGCCGAAGACGGGAACACGGGCACACTCGCAGATTGCCCGTAACTAATTCCCCCATCGAACGTGGATCGACAGGAGGCCGGAAAATAAAATTCCTCGCAGAGCTTTAACTCGATATTCCAGAAAGAGTTTCAGCAATGATGAAATCGCAGGTGTATGATCAATTCTGATAGCTGATTAGACTACGGATCTTTATGCATTTATGAAGAAATTGGATGGGCGAAATATGAAACAGTAGAAGATTTTTAAAAATTCAATAATGTTGTAAGGTTGCTTTTAGCTTCTTGCCGTACCATTTTCATTACAGTGATTAAAACGTCTTTATGCCCAAAAATGTCATAGAAGAGAGAAGAAAATTTATATTCTTTGTATAGCTACATTTATTTTAATGCTTAAATATTGGTTATAAACGAATCAAATTTTATTTCATTTAAAAAGAAAGGCGTAACACATTCATGTTTTGGTGTTAACGTATTAACAAAGTCAAGTTATGTTATTCTTGCTTCGCACAATCAATGCGAAAAATGTTTATTTTGCATGAAGATCCGCAGTCTACCGACGATATACTTACGTGCCGCTTTGGTGACGGCCTTGATTTCCGCTTCCAGAGGCCTGATGGCCTTGTCCGCGCATACGCCAGGTGCTGTAGTCTTCACAGCTCTGGCCAAAGCTTGACAAGCTGACCAGAGGATCTGTGCGTTCGAGGCTCCCCTCTCTTCCTCCATGCGAGCTAGAACACAAACGTAAATGCAAAACCATTAGTAAAATATCACAGTTTACTTGACAAAAAAAAAAGAAAAAAACAGAAAAACACCAAGAAGTGATGAATAACTCGAAATATGTGTCTGTCGTAAAACAAAATTGAGAAATTCCCATCCATTCTCGTGCTTCACAAATTTGTTACGTACACGAAGTCTGCGATTTAATTGCTGCGATTAATTGCGCGATATACCCGGTCGACATGATGGGATTTCAAAAGCAATTTCATTCGCAACGGTAACGGGCAGCGTTGAACAGCTCCGAAGTTCCTCGAGTTTGAAAACGCTCGCAGGGCGTCTCGGCGCTGTCTTTTCCCCAGCCGCGGCGCAGTTCGCAAAATAGAATTTTACTTAAAAGCACTTCCGCTCGGTCGGTTCTATTGCATTATCCTCTTCTTATCTGCCGCGCCACTTCCAACGTGGTATTGAAGGATACCTACCGTAAAATAATGCCGGTTCAAAAGGTCACGTTCGTTGTGACACGTTTTGGCAAGCGGCGCCGCGAGGCAAAAATCGAAAAGACTTTATGGACTCTGCGTCGAGGACGGACGGACGTGTGAAAATTGCGCCAGGAATCGAGCGAGAGAAACGTTGAACGAAGGAAAATTTAATTCTGGGTATTGCAAAAATTTCGGACTGATGGAAACTGTTGATTTTCAGAAGAGTGCCCGAGGAGTTCCGGGTCGAAGAACGAAAATAGTAAACAGAGAAAGACTTTCGGTGTGTGTTGCTCTATCCGGATTTGTTTCAATTCAATTTCGATGATTTTTAATTTAACGAGGGTGCAGGAAAGCTTTATACTGCTGATTGTTCGTTCGGTTCTACCCGTTCGAAGAATATTGATGCACTATCAGCCTCCATTGATCTATCAACATGGGAGGCAGGGCGCATCGATCGCCAGATAGCAAATAATCTCTTGGAAAATCCCCCACGAAGTCCAAAACTCAATCAGGTCGACGTGTCATCCCCCATAACCCAGTTTTTCAATCTTACCGAATCTCGAATTCGATTTGCTGTCCCTGTACCTTGACCAAGCCCGTGTGAGATATCTATTTCAGATAGTCAATGGAAAAATAAGCTTCCGGCGAACGGAAGGAACGTCCGAAAGTCCTGTGTAATTTACAATTAGCAAGAAACTCTTTAAAAATTTATCCTTCACAAAAGAGTGAGGTCACTCGAGATTCGAGAACCAAGTAAAGTCTTTGAAAATTTCAAAGCTGCTTTGAGAGGGAGGAAAGCGAAAATATGTTGCAAATTCAATTATTCAGTGGTCAGATTAAATTTCTGGGACAGTTTTAAGCCCCTGCAGAACTGAATGGGCAATATTCCGAAAAAGGGTCGGAAGTTGCTTCGCGGACGAAAAGGAGAGAGAGAGCAGGAGTATGTTTAAAATTAAATGAACCAGTGGTTGAATTAAATTTTAAGGTCCTCGCGGGACTGGAGGGTCCGAGGAGCAATTTAAAAGTTTTGTTTGAACAGGAAAATACAAAGAAAACTGTACTTCAAATGAAATTAGAACACCTAATGGCTCAGCATCGAGTATTGTAAAATATTAAATAAACGAAGTATCGCGAGAGTGTAATTTCTCTTGGATCTCCGCAGTGAATCTTCGTGCATTTTCGCGAGAAATATTTATAAGGGTGTCGCTGCTCGCGCGTTGAAAAATCGAGGGACATTATGCAGCAGTTTAATCCCGAGTAGGGATGAAATATGGCGGCCGCGAAACTGCGCAAAACGACGAGGAAGGAGTGATGATAATAACGATCGGTCACAAAACTCCGAGGGAAACGACACGGCCGTCGATTGAAGGACTCGTGGTCCTGACGTGCCGGTATTACGCGAAAAATAAGGAAACGCGGTCGGAAAAGGGCTAACCTATAAATCAGCCGGAAGGCTGGGCAAGAATCGAAGCGAAATAAATAAGAAGGCGACTTCTCGCGAGAGCACGCGAAACTTCGTGGCCCATAGTCCTCTTCCGTCTGCGATACAATGGCGATAGCACGTCGAAGGCTACGGACTCTGCACATTGACAAATGTCTCCGGAGAGACTCTCTCTCTCTCCCCTCTCTTTTTCGTTCGCTCCCGCTCACGCATTTCATGAGCTTCATCGTTTTCTCGTTCGACTCGCCCGTTCTCCATCGAGGCGAACTCGTTCTGGACGATGTTTCGTTATCGTTCTCGTAGCGACATCCACTCTAATGGACTTTCTTATTGTCCCTCTCGGTGCCCACTGCTTCTTGATAATGAGCGAATCGTTGGACTCGTTCTTTTTACGCGACGCATCGATCAGGGTTCCACTGAACGTTTTTCTGATAAGAAGATGCACGAGAAACATAAATTTTAGATGTCCCCGAGTCGAGAGTGGGGATTATTAAAGCGGGAGATTTTTGTTTACCGTGACGTGAGTACGTAAGTTTCTTTTGGATTGATTCATGTTGACGGAGTACTGAAGTATTTATTTGCTGGACATGTTTTGCACTTTTGAAGTTATGCATTTCTATGTATCATGAACATTGTTGAAATAAGTACATTGTTCTACGACGTGTACTTCGAAGAAAGGTATCGACAAGATACCAGGAAAATATTTATAACAGGCTGCTATTTTGAATGCAATATCTCCGTAAACGTTCTGCGGATAAACACAAGCTAGTGGCGCAGTCCCGCATATGGTCAGACGCACAGCTTGTAAACAGAACGGCAGACTCTGTAGCGCTAAGTAGTACGACCCTGCACGCAGTCGGCCACAAATATATCTGCTTGATATACTGACGTAAATGAGAATCCCGAAATTTATTAAAACGTGAAGTACAATTTTCTGTTCGTTTCTATCCATTTTTCGTGCCACTTAATGTTCGTAATTAAACAGTTCAGTTTTTCTTAACTGTAAGGCTGAAATAAAGCAATAATAATGTTCATAATTATTAACCTCGACCAGAGTTGTGCAGAATTCCAATTTAATTAATCCAGGAATTATAATTACAAAATAATTAAATTACATTGTAATTAAATTACAATGTAATTCGTCATTGCAATTAAAAATCCATGTGTAGGTTTCAAACAGAAGGAATTTATTATTTATAAATTTATAATATCAGGACACAGAAATAACTTCTGCGTTACACATTTTTTAAATATCAACCATGAAGCAAACATGTATATGAAAGAAAAACATAAAAATATATAGCACTTCTTCGAAGTTCTGGGCTATAATTTGGAGAGCTGTATTTTAATTATATTGTATTTCAATTATATTGTATTTCAATTATATTATACTTCAATTATATTGTATTTCAATTAAACATCTGATTAAAATACTTAGTAATTGAAATACAATGTAATTTAGTTACGTAATTCAATTAAAATGTAATTGAATTAGCACAACTCTAACACCTCGACATACAAAGACGTCCCAGACGAATCTTTATTATTCCATTGTACACACACGCCGAAGTAAAATATTAATTAATAATACATGTCTATTATCATTCCAGGGACATGCTTGAATGAATTGTTAAACGCACACAAACGATGAATTAAAGATCCTCAGCTTCCGGTTTCGCGGGCGTCGAATGATCGCGGGCCGATTAGGCGAACAACCCCCTCCCCTCCAACACCACCGAGAGCGCCATGGTGCAATTAGTAATTGATGAACTGCAAATCGACTAACCCGGGCAAGGTGTTCCCCGGTCAAGCCTGTCGTTAATGTCGCCCGCAAGAAAAACGAGATCTATCTGGATCAAGTGCTCTCACCCCGGTGATTTATTATACACGTCAATCCGGATAACTTTCGCGAAGTAACCTCGTTCGCAAAGTGCCACCCCTCCCGTCGTTCCTCGCCGCCGCTCGCTGTGGCTCCTCGTGCGAACGCTATGGAAGCTTTCCCGCGGTATTCAGAGACCGACGATCGAATCTCAGCTCCAGGCCCAGAAAGGAATTCATCGATCTTGCGCGCGCCGTCGATCGGTTTCGCGACTGAATTCCGGGCGCGCGGAATTTTTTCCCGTGTTATTCCCTTTGACGTTGCCGTATGAAATTTATGGAGGCCGCCGTTACGCTTCGGCCCCGTTTAATTGGCGTTCCGGAATATCCAACGCTCGGATTTAGAATGAAACATGATAGTTTTTTCGCTCGTTCTTCATATTTAATATAATCAGATTTTTCGTAAAATATTTAAACAAAAATCACACACACACACATGCATGCATGATGTGAATGTTCTCTCATTTTCTACAACATACAGAACGAAATATAAACAAGCGATACTTACGATTTGATAGCACTTGAAAGCAATATTAACAAAGGAAATTAGGATTAACAAATGTTACCTTTTGCAGATATTTTCTATTGATATATGACAGATATTCTCAGTATATAAAAATGTTTGAAAAATCAAGTTCATTCGAAAGGGAGAATATTATATCCTCTAGCAAGTGGAATATCCCAGTTACGATCAGACGCGATCATTATCGTATTTCCCTTGTCGTAAAAATGCTTTTAATTTCTCCAAAATTCGACGAACCCTATTCTCCGACGACTGACCGCAAATTTCCGGCGCGCCGAGTCAAAATTTGCGAAGGGAAATTTTCGAAGCAGGCCAGTGTTTATTCGAGACTGAAAAGGGGCGTTTTATCGGATGTTCCAGGGACAGGGGATAAATCGTTTGGCCCGCCCAATAATATTCAATCGCAGGATCAACATCACCTCTAAACGAGGCCGATTAAAAGCGCGCGAAAACGTTCCGCGCCGTTGTTCCGACGCGACAGCGAATTCCCCGTGGGGTTCACGGATGATCGAAAAACTGCACGGGGTAAATTAAATTAGGCGGCCGAATTTCACAGATCGCTACGCGTCGCTTCCTTTCTATCCGCGAACCCGAGTAAAATGTTTATTTTCCTCCTTTTTTCAGTTTTGTTTTTTTTTTATTCGAAAGCGACACGGAAAAATTTCCGACGAACCGAGTTTTCCGCGGTCGTGTTCGATTATCTAAACGACATGAGTCCTCGATCCAATATTTATCGAGCTGTACATCTTTAATCGTTCGTTAATCATTCGTTTCCGGGCGGCTCGGGCGTTTGTAATTTTTAATTCAAATTACGGCGCGCCATGCGCCTAATGCGCATCGTAATTAGTTAATTCTTTCTCTTTCAACTGGTTCGTTGTAAATGTAATTACTCGCATAATTGCGCGCTGGTTCTCTGGGATCTAATTAACGAGGAAAATCTGGGTTTTTGGCAGAGTTTTTGTGAAATTGAGACTACCTGTTCTCGCGAAGTTGACTCTTCAATTTATTAATTCAATTTTCGTAGCTATTCTCTCTCTCTCCTCTGTGAATTTTCTGATTATTTATTTTACACTCCATCTTATTGTATGTACTGAATTTATTGCATTCGTTGATTGCGGGGGTCACGAATCAATTTGTGTGCGCCCGATACATTTTTTCTTTGAAATTATTTCCAAAAATCGAGGACCAGCATAGAAATGGGCAAACCAATGAAACATACCGACAACGTATAAAAAAAATGCAATACGTTACGCGTGACAAAAATAAAAATGTACAATTGCGTTCCAGGAGAAAAACAAATGGCCGAGCCATAACAAAGCAAAATCGTTCACGCAAACCATAACCAACGGCCATTAACCGTCGCAATTCACGAAAAAGGTCAGTCTTCGTAAAAAAGCGTAATGTCGGAACGTTTTCTGCGGTGATAAAAACAAAATGGTAGATAACTGGAAAACCTGCGGCGCAAAAAATCGAAATTTCTTCACGCCTCAACGCGATCCTTTACAATTCCCAATACAATGTCCTCGATCTTCCCGTTTTAAAATAAATTGTAGAACAGTCTATTGTTGAACGGTTTTAGTAAGAATAAAAAGAAAGAGAATAAAAAATCGAGGAAATAAATCGGGAAATAACTAAATAATAAATATGCAGAATATTGAAAAACTGTAACACGCGAAGGCGTTCAGAAATCGCGAAATTTTCGGTGACAATTCGTTGTTCCTTTAATTTTGTGGAGGAGTATAGTTCGTTTGTGGCGTAAACGTGCGGTGTTTACACTCGAACAGCGTTTGAACCGAAGAGTTTCGGTCGCGAAAGAGGCCACGCCTCGACGCGGTATCACTCGGCAATCAAATAAATTATACAAGATCGATATATTTGCCGATGCAGCGGGGAGAGGCGTAGCAAAGGCGATCCGATTCGGTTCTCCGCGGATTTTCCGTAGACGGTAATCCCTGGGAACACAGTCGACGAATCGTGTGGACTTCCACCCACGCCGTCGTCCCGACCTCGGTGACGCTTTCATCGGATAAGCAAACTGCAGCTTATGAGAACAGGGGATCCGGGAAATACTGAAGAACCCTCGTGAACGTCGCGTTTATTCTTATTTACGTGTCCCGTCGCGATACCGGATGATTATAAGAGCTGGCGAGTCGGGGAAAATGAAGACACTCGAAAAAGGGTGAAGGGCCCTCGTTCGCTTTAAATCACCCGCCGCGGCAAAATAATTGCGAGCCAGGCCAAAGTGGATGGGTTGCCTCGAGTCCGTTCTCCGTTTCTTCAAATTCGACCCGAAGAAATCCATCCCGAATACGTTAGAATCACATGGGAACACCGCGCACGTTCCCTTCATCCAATTACACGCCGTGTATATATTTTTCGGATAATATTTCACCCGTTTCAGCGAGTTTATTGGACGCAGCTATCGGGAAAGAATGGAAACTGGTAGACTCGAGAGAAAATTAGGTCAGTTTTATTGAATGGTGTTCCACAAACTTTTTTTTTGTCTATTATTCTATTATTTGAGAAAAATATTTGTCAGGAGGATTCCCACCGTTTTAACAATACCGTTAATATAATAATTCGCTTGCTGGATTGGTAATTCGCAGCAGCACTCCCCTAATTGTTTCCAGCAGTATCCTCTATCGTTACGCTTCCCCCTAATTGTTCTAACACAGGGATAGTTCCTCCAAAGGGGAGACGAGTATGCTGAAAGATATAGGAAGCCCGACGATTACGTTTAACAGGCGACTTTACGAGGGAATCTTAACGAAGCTCGAGACGGCCAGTTAAGTTCGGATTGCGAATTTAATCGGGACAGAATTTCGAGATAACGGAGCCGGGCACATTGAACGGTGACTGCCTGTGCTCGACTGTGCTAATCACACTGCTAGGTTTTCCAACTGTTATGGTGTTCGAAACAGTCTGAAATAATCCTGCGGCTGATAAGGAACTTGCAAATGTAGCTCGGGAAAGGGAGGACGGTAACAATAACCTTCGCGAAATTAAACTCGAACGATTCAATTCTCTTTTGCGATTGAATCTCGCGGTGCTGATAATCGATTTCTGATTGAAAAAACACCGGGGAAGTATTTCCGTCGATTACATTGCATGCCATTTCCCGGCCCTGTGATTTGATATCGATTGACAGTGGCTCTTTAACAGTTGCACATTTCTAGTAGATATATTTAGTTGTATATTATTTTAAAAAATATAAAAACACCCAGAAATGAAAATCACAGGAATTTTATGTACAGAAACATATTTACCAAATAATCTCCCGCAAAACCAGACGCCCGATTTAAATAATAATGAAACGAGGAATAACGAATAGATATTCCAAGCATGGTAATGCCAGTGACAATAAGACGTCGAAATGTCATTTTACCTCCGGTAGAAAAGGAAATTGGTTCTCACAGTGCAGGTGGGATCGCAGCGATTTTTCGTATAGTGACTCAATGATTCGAAACCGATTCGATCAACGATTCCCGGCAGGATTTTCTTGGCCCTGTATTCATGGGGTGCGTTTGCATCCTGATTGGAACGCGTCCGTCAGCGTGACACAGCCGCTTAACAATAAAAGCCGCTGTCGTTGCAGGGGATACTGCTCATTGTTTATGAGCCTGGCACGCGCAAAACCGAGGTTAAATCAGTGGGGGATTAAGCTCGACGAGCTGCGGCCTGTCCCTCTGACGTTTCACGCTTCGGAAGCTCAACAAATTTCGACAGTTACCAGCATCCCCTTTGTTGTTTTTAATCCTTTGTCCGGCCTGTCCGATTGTAGCCCATTAGTTTCTTATTAATTGGATTTCAATCAATTTTACCTAGCGCGCCTTTGGATGAATGGAGGTTCGATCATTTTAAAAATCGATTCCGAGGTTATTGATATCGGTATTAATTGCAGGTCTTTCAGCATCCCTAAAAATTGTGTTGGAGACAAATGCATGGAGAGTGCGGCTGGAAAATCAATTGCGATTCAACGGTGCGCCGAAAGATCGAACTTTCAAAGGGTGCATTGTACACTGTTTTTTTATAATTACTGTGCTCCGCGGTTCCCGCGGCAATTATCGAGAGCCGACATTTTATGATTGCTTTTATAATCCTATCGTTCGTCTATCGCTGATTCATCCCCCAGTTTCCCCGGTTTCGTTCCCGCCCAACCCTGCGTCCTTCCTCTACATTATCTCTGCCTTTCATGTCGACTCCCTTTGTTGTTCCACTGTTTCACGTCTTCCTCTTCCATTAACCTCTCCTCTTTCACCGGCCTCCTCGCTAACTAACCCCCTTTTCACCTCCTTTCTCTATAATTATCCCTCTGGTTCGCGTCTTCTTCCTCCCTTTCACGCCTCCTCTCGCGAATTAATCTCTACTGCCTCGTCTTTTCCCACCAATTAACCCTTTCACTGTGACCTCCAACCCCTCCCTGAGGTCGTGATTCTCTCCTTATGGTCCACCCCTTCGTTCACCTTTACACCCCCGCAGCCCGCTTTTTTTTTTATCTCCGCCGCGATAACAATTCTTTTTTTCCTTCGCCGTCTTTGTTTCGCAGAACTTTTCTCTCGAGGAGACTTTTTCCGAGCTTTTTCTCTCGCACGGACTTTCTCTCCATTCATCAAGCTCCTCGATCTTCCGCCCCCTCGTTGCGATTTTTTTTTTACTGCTCAACCGACTCGTGCCCTTCCCCTCGTATTAACAATCTCAATCAAGTTTTTCCCATTCGACCAACCCCCGTCCGCCAGCGACACTCCACGTCCCATATTTTCTTAGCTAACCCCATTTCGCTTTCAACCCCCAGATAACCAACTCCATCCTCGTCGTTTTCTTCGCTTTACGACTTTTTTTCACGGTCAATCTAATTGACGCGGCGCACAGTGGGCCAGATCGCCGCGCTAGCTGCTCACGCCAATTTCACCATTATTTCAAAACATAAAGACCACGTTAAATAGGTCGTTGAATTCGTCTTCGTGTCAGCTGTAACATTATTGAATAAAATACGCGACCCTTTAAACTTTAAACCATCATAATTTCCAAATATGGATGAGTATGGACGCGAAATTTGCAGGATCTTTTAGAGGAGACGTTGCTGAAAATGTTCCACTTTGTTAGAGCATGTACATTTGTGTACATTTTAACTTATCCCTTGTCAAAGATGAAAAACTTTGACGATTTCCCTTAGTTGATCAAGTATTTTTTTTTATAACAATTTTTTATAACCTTCAGTAGGTTTTCCAGGACATCGTTATGAAGAAAAGGAATTTTTTCAGTGATAAATCGTATCTGGAAAAGTGTGATCTTTGCTGATTGTAACGAGAGTTTTTAATAACTTTAATTAATATCATCATTTTCAAATGTAGTGGATATTTAAGAAACATTGTAGATTCGTTAAAAATCGATATGACTTTGATTTTTTCAGCTCATGAACAGCTAGCGCGTCGATCTGGCCCACTGTGCGGCGGCCTGCTCTACAGTTTAAGTGATTTCGTCTTTATCGTTTTATTTCATTCGTGAATGGTTTTCATAAATCGACAAAATACCGTGTTTACCATATTTCGTTTATCAACGTTTTGAAAAAATCGAAAGGATAGTCTTGTTGGTCCAGATTTTTCATTTCGGAGAATCGAGGACTGTTTCGCCGTTTCTTATCCGGCATTCTGCTATCCGTTTCATATCGAATCGAAGTAACGATGCGGCTGACGCATGGTGAAAGGGGTCGAACCACGAGCAGCCGCGATTAAATCGATTTCCCGTCGACACACGCCGACTCTTTTTCGAATCGGCGAAATGGCAAATCCGCCGCGGAACGCGTAAACCCGACCGAAAACAGCTTCCCTATCCGACCGGCTGGTTTCAGCCAGCAACGGATTTCAGGTTTCGCTGTTGCGACCGGTTTGCACCCGCAACGCAGCAACCCTCTGTCACCGGGTCACAGGCAAATTAACACTGAAAATGCTAACCGGTGCGTTTCGCTTTCACCTTAATACCACTTCTCGTTCGTGGTACACGATTTAACATCCCCCTTGCTCCTCAGACTTAACAAAACCGACAGACGTCGTGCACTTTTCCAAACCGACGAAACAAAATTTCAAATTATATTATTACGCGAATAATGCATCCGCAGATGGTTAATGGTCGGGGCATAAAGCAACAAAGTTCGGGGTGTGACTTGTATTGGGTTGGCAAATAAGTTCGTTCGGTTTTTTAGAGTGGAATAAAACACAATTTTTTGATACACAAGATAAATTTTAATCAATTATACAGGGTGTCTCGTAATTGGTAGTACAAGCGAAAAGGGGATGATACTACATGAAAAAATAAGTCGAAAATATAGAATAAAATTTTTTCATGGGAGGCTTTGTTTTCGAGAAAATCGACTTTGTCTGCATATGCAGAAAGTAGAATTGGTTGATCATGGTCAGACGCGCGTCAGACGTTTCCTATGCAATAGCACGTGTATTCGCTGCATTTCCAACCTCGATTCTCTCGAAAACGAGTTGCCAAACGAAAAAATGTTATTCCTTTCTTTTGACTTATTTTTTCATGTAGTATCACCCCCTGCTCGGTTGTACCACCAGTTTCGAGACACCCTGTGTATTGGCCATCTTCATCGATGACCTCTTGCCATCTTCCCACCAACTTCATTATACCGCGTTCGTAAAACGTCTGGGACTTATCGGCGAAAAACCAATTCAGGTGGTTTTTAACGGTCTCTTCATCCCTGAAGGCTTTCCCGCTCATAGAATTCTGTAGCGACTGGAACAAGTGATAATCAGAAGGGGATAGATCCGGTGAATACGCAGAATGAGGCAAAACATTATTGCAGGATGAGGGGCGTTCTGTGAAGGCATCATCTCCATACACACGGCATATCTTTTCATGAGCATCCGCAGCCCGTTTGCCTTTTTTAAAATAATAGAGTAAAATGTGACGATAATGCACGATATTTATTTCCATGTTCACATCCAGGCAGCACACACAATATTGATAAACAGTGAAACATAACCTTTCAAATGTGTGCGCTGACAAAAGAAAAGCAAAAATCCGAATGAAACTTACACTGGAACGAAAACCGAACGAACTTATTTGCCAACCCAATATTAATTATCAATATTTCCAAACCGCCTCGCGTTATTTTCTTCGCAGCTACAATCGTTAGAACCTGCTCACCGATTGTCTGCCAGAGAAATCACCAAATTTTCTAGCGCAAAAATCCAAGTAGATCCGATCTTTCTTGATCAGACCCGGACAAAAGGTTCGTCCCACGATCGTCGTTATCACCGGGTCCAGCAGAATGGCAATCGTTAGCGGTCGTAAAGATCGCGTACGAACGGCCGGGCTAATTAATTACTCGTCCGACTGCGATTCATCGGGCTCTATTGTCGGAGGCGTTAATTAATCGTAACGGGAAGAACCGTTTGAAGGGGGATGGAAGAGGAAGGGTGGTGGATAGATGATAACGCGAAACCGGTACATAGTAATAAATCTCCGTGCGGCCCGTCACACGTCGGCGCGTTTTTGTTCGCGATACTTTTCCCGCAGGCCGTGTAATTATTTCGCGCGGCGGGACGAAAAAAAGAATAAAGAGGGAGAACAGGATGGAAAAGGAAGCCGCTGGTCCGGTTAACACCCGGATGGTTAGGATCGTTAATGGGTTTCTGGTTGGCCCCGTGTGCTACCATCCCTCCCACCACCATCACCTGGTCAGTTTAATTACCCCTTTAATCGGGCCGCGTCGCAGGGAATCTGTTCCCTGGGATATCACACGGTCTTGCTCTAGAGAACGAACTCACTTTGACCCGGGCTAAGTTTACTCGGCTCCAGGGTCGAAAAAAGCTGGGACTTCACACCACCGGCCAAAAAAGAATGGACTGCCTTGGCTCGCCGCCGTCGGGTGCCTGTTTAAAATCGCGGTCCACCTGTGGTCGGAATTAAACAGCTGCTTAGAAACGCGGAGAGCCGTCCGCTCGCGGTAGGGAATCGTTCCTCTTACTTTTAACCCTTATGTACTCTACTAAAATGTATGGATTACTTGCAACCTTTCTGTATTCTCATTATAATTCTCATTCTCTAAAATTCTCATTATAAGGCTATAAATTAATATATTAGCGAGTAAGGAATGGACATTCAGCGAGGTTTTTTTAAAAATAAAATAATCCCAGTCCAGTAAGAAAAATTGTAACAGTGGAAAGAAAATTCTGCAAGACGTTAAAATAAACTGTAATCGAATAGAGGAACAGATAGGTTCGGAAACCGCGTGAAAAAATAAACAGAAAGTAACGACCGGTGAAACCCGCGATAGCGATCGCTATCCGCGGAATGATTGCGAAATGTCCGTGGCCCCTGCTCCGCCAGGAATAACACCAATTCCTTCCAGCTCTTTTCCCCGCGTGGCACGCACCGCGGCGATTAATTACGCGAGTAATTAAGCGGACCGTGTCCAGAAATTACGGGCGTTATTCGATTTGTCAATTAGCGCCGCGGCGGGGCGGACGGGCGGCTGCACTTGTGCGGCACGATGACACCTGGGAAAACCACACTGCCGTTTTTCAACACCGTTTATCACCTAACGGCAGCACGCACACGCAAAAAGAGAACCGGCGATCTCTGCGGTTCCGGTGTGCTGCCATTCGCGGGAGAAAAAATCAGCTCGAAAACACGTCGCCCGTCGAGGATGGTACAGGTGCGCGCCACTGATAACGGGGAATTCGAGCGATTTTCGGAATTTTACCGAATATTCAAATCGCATGATTTTTGCCCGGTAATTACACTCCCATCGTCTATTTTTTCTCATTTAGTAGAATAAACTGAAGAAAATGAGTATTTTAATATGTCAACATATTCTGACATGCCTCTATGTATAATGTGCTGAGTATCATCGACAATATTTACTTCAACAGAATTCTAGGAATGAAAACATAAATATGTATTGTTACACTGAAGCTCGCGAATTGCGAACATCAACCCCAGAACATAGTTAATAAAGTCCGTGATATTATCTGGTGTTGTATATTTGTTTAAAAAGGGCAAAATATTATCAAAAATGGGTCGCGGAAAGAGATTGAACGCGTGTGAAATTAACACTATAATAAAATTGGAAGAAGAACAATATTCAGTGACAGAAATGGCAAAAATTATGAATAGAAGTCGGAAAGCAATAATGAATTTCTTGAAATATCCGGAAAACTATAGTAAAAAGAAGAGTTCTGGACGTCCGCAAAGTCTAAGTGCCCGGGAATGTCAAACACCGTCATGGTTCACACTCTTCTCTCCGGTAAATATTCCGGCGGCCGAAGAAGCTATCCGCGATTCACCCGTGCACGAAGAGACTTCCAAAAGGGGTTGGGAAACAGTCGAGCAGACATCATCCCCTTCGCCGGCCCCTGGTAGCAATCAATTCCTCGAATCCGAGTACTGACGTCAGAAGATTCCGCCGAAACAAAAAGGGTTCTCGCCGTCAGAGAAGCCCCGGTATTTTCCTCCTCGTCTTCCCAATTTTCGAGTCGGCACGCAACGCTGGATTTACAGTCCGGGCGTAAAAAAAGAAAAGGAAGTTTGAAACGAGCGAGCTGGCGCCGGTTAACTACTTCCCACGTCATATTTCTGGGGGATTTACGATTCCTTCAGGTAACGTCTTCTTCTTCTCCTTCTTCCTCTTCTTCTTCTTCTAGAACCTCTATCCCGCCCTCGCTTATCCGCCTCTTCGTTTCTTTCGCGTTTGTTATAGAGGACCGCCCCTCGACGTGGCTGGGGATTGAAATACGAGCTTAAAGAGGATCGACGCAACCCTGACACGAAAATCAACGTTCACTGCGATCGCAGTGGGACACACGGATTTTTATCCGCACCGTAAATTCCCTGCTCCTGTCGACTTTCGCGCTTGATACCAGAGACAGACGTGAATCGCGGGTTACGGCGATTTAAACGATAGTATTGGATGATCGCTGAAGCTTGTACACGATCTTCGCAGACTTCCTTCGAATATTTTATATATTTCGCATTGTAATCTGAAATTCCTAAATGACGTAACTGGAGGTTTTTCAAACAGTTTAAACAGTTTCCGAACGCCGACGGAGATTCTTATTTTGCTCGGCGCCAGAAAGAACTTCAATAAAACAAACGAGGCTGTGGTCGTCCGGAACTCACGTGAATTCTTCCATAAAAATGGATACGCAGATCAACGTCCACACGCTTCAATCTCCAAAATGGCCGACGGTTTGTCGCAGTATATTTGGACGGGGCACGGGTTAGAACGAGCACGAAAATTTCACCGTGTCATTTCCGCGGAGGACTTTCGCATCGTGGCGGGGAAAAGAAATTTCGAAAGGTCAGGAAAATCGAAGAAAACACGGCCACCTGCCATTATTTATTTCGCGCGGGATCTTTTTTCATCCCCGGACCCATTCGACCCTCCACAATACGAGCGTCCGACACGAGCCGAGGGGACCGGGGGGACGACACTTTGAAACTCGTTACAAGATTTATGCGCGTTTCGCGCCTCTAAAAGCGAACAGGTACCGGGAGGATACTGGGGAGAAAAAGGAACGCGAGAAATGTCACGCACACGGGCTCTTAAACTGATGCACGGGGGGGGAAAAAAACCGGAAATTCTTTGGGCCGATGAAAAATTGAGAGGTGATGTTCACGTGCTCTGCTGGTGCTTTTGAGAATTTTTTCCTCGCCTCCAGCGCCTTTGTTACTGAATTATAGTGGCACGTATGTGGAGCATTTCAAATATAAACGACGCGCATGCTGGAGGTAAGCACTTTTCACGAAATTGAAACAAAAATCCACTTTCAATACTTTCGAGAAAATCATACCGGTATCTTCAGAGGACAAAGGGTCGAAACAAAATGAAGTCTGACTAAAATCCGAGCGCCAGAAGCGCAAACACAGAGGAACCTCGCGGAGTAACGAACCAGCTTTCTCCACTTCCCATGGGACAGTGGGAAAAAGATTCTTTAATAAATGAAACAAGCTTCCGTTTGATTCAGATTTTCTAAAACACTCGACAAGGCTGGCGAACACGGTCCGCGCGCCCCCCGTCGCGTCGCGTCGCTCTTGTGAAATTTTAACGTTCAGAAAAGGAGCACTGCAATGTTTTGTAGCATCAGAACTTCCACCGTTGCAGCCCGGTTTATTTCCCGTCCCGTCCGCTGCATACTGATGCGGGGGAAAAAACAAGGATAAAGAGAAGGATCAAACGGAATTCAGGCCAGCTGTTTATCTTCTTCGATTTTGGAACTGCCTTGAAATCCAAGAAAGATTGGAGGTGACCTAAAAAATTCGGTTTCGAGATCTTTCAAGAAAAAAACGAAAGTGGAGTCTTCGAACTATACAATGATCGTGTAGACTCGTTGCTATATCTGTCTTTTTGTACGAAATTATAGCTGTTAGAGCACGTCCAGAACTTTTCGAAAATCGGGATCTCGGCGTGCCAACACTTTTTGCGGCCACCGTACGTCAAGCCGAAAGGGTTAATCTCTGGAATCGTTCCTCTACTTGTTGAACGGAACGGGGCTTTGTTAGCGCTGCCAAGTCGGTTTTTTTTTGCCACGGAGGAAAATGTCGGAAACTTTGGAACAACCGTCGTCCCGCAGGATGCGCCCCGCTCGGTCTGAAGTTACAAGCGGTTTCCGCGGTTCGTCCGCGGCAGACGGATAGCGCGTGCCCGACGCGGAAAACCGGCCGACAAGCTCGAAGAAAACAGCATTCCACCTTTCTGCGTTTTCGGAGCAGTCGGCGCCGGAAACTTCGGGAAACTATGCCCCGGGCCGCTCGATAATGTCGGCCGATGCCACGCCGGCAGCTGAATAATTGAATTCGACTCGAACGAATTGGAAACCGAGTATCACGAATTGTGGATAGACGCTGTCGGCCGTTGTCGGTTTAATGGGAAATGTCGTTACGTCGATGGATCCTCCGTTTACCTTTCCATAGAACCGTCGAAGTGCGGAATAACAATTTTCTCGTAAAACAATATGAACAGGAAAGTCAGAAATGTGTTCTTTCAATATTATTCAATATATAGATTGTAAAAACTAGTCCTTAATAGGCGTTCCTATATGTGAGCGATGCTACGTTCGCCGCAGACCAATCTCCTGCCCGCGTAACGCCCCTCTTCCCCCTCCGGCAGTCACGCGGCGCACATACGGCCGAATGACCAAATTACGACGACAAAAGTCGATTTAACAATTTTCTCTAAACTAATTTCAAATACCATCATAACGTACTCTAAGAAACTGATTCACTGAAGAAGTGAAAATTTTTTTGTTAACGCTACGCAGTAGTTGGTGCACCTGCGCAAAGTGAGGTTATGGTTCGGACGGTGAACCTCAGTTGTTCGCGCCAGTAATGCTGACGACGTAATTGCGTTCATCCTGTTTTCTCCAATTGAAATTCGCTAAGTTTTCTACATGGATATTGAAGCGTCAGGTTCGTACTTTCATCTGCAATTATTGTTAACACAAAGACAAGTTGTACATACTGTTAATATATACTATATTGTATCATATACTATTTTTGGTTAAGAAATATTGATATGCTTTCTTTAGCTAGAATTACAGAAAAAGTTCCAACGAGTACCCCGATCTTTCTTTACTAGTTCGAAGAAAAATGGCTTATAACCAATATAAAAAATGAGAAAATGAGTCCCCCCCTTTGTCCCTTCGATAAATAGAGCGGATTGTTTACAGGTAGTCGCGTCGACCGTGCTGTACAGGAAATTAAGATTATGGGAAAAGAACTATTTGAAGTGTTAAGAAGTGAACAGTTTTTCAAGTTTTCGTCATTTGAGTGTAATGAACGATTGTTAAAGTATGCAAGTAGCAAAGTTTAACTTAACTAATTTAAGATTGCCTACTTTCTGTAATAATGATATTGATGATGATGCTACTAAAATGATGCTGATGATAATAATGGAAATAACAATGAGGATGTAAAATAATATTTTTATTGCATATTATATCTCACTAATCAAACTACAGAAATAATTTAGTGTTTTAATTTATTTAATTTTGTTTTAATAAAAATACTATGGATCCTTAATCCTTTTTTATGACCTCAATTAACCCTAAGTAGCTACTTTTCCGAAGATTATTATTAAGCAGTCTTCTTATAAGCATTTCTAACCAGAATACCAAATAAAATCTCATTTTATATTTTTGTCGTCGTAATTTAGTCATTCGATCATATGTGCGGCGTTCGCATAGACTGCTCAGGGTCACGTGACGAGTGATTCAAATGTGGTAGGCGGTCCCACGGAGGCAGCGAATGCGGAGCAATGGAATAAGAGCGGCAGAAGCATTCTAATCTTCGAAACGTGTACACTAGGCCAAGATTTTCAAAGGTTCTTGTCGGTTTCGATAGTTCCTCAGTATTTATGGCCCGGAACAGCGAATAAATTTTACTTCGCTTACTTCTCGTAAGATCTCGCGATTTTATTGATCGGATAGGCCCGAAAACGACGTGCGATCGGTTCGTCCACGGCCGGCGGTTGCATTCTCCCGAATAATCGCCGGGCTTTTATCGGTTTCGCCGCCGCCTAACGATTATTTTTTCTCCCCTCTCCGCGCTCTTCTCTTTCATTCGAATTTTCTCGTTTTTTTTTTTTTTTGTCGTCGGTTTTCATTGCCCGGTCCCGAGCACGGGGGATCCGTGGAAATCGCGTCACGGAATTTTTACGGCCGCTTGGATAAATCCGCGCCGGCGAGGATAATGGCCCGTCCGGCCGGGAACGATGGGAAATCAAAAGGCACGGAGGGACGCCGACGCCGACGCCGATGCCGCCGCGGTGACGAAATTGATTGGCCCATATCGACGGAGAGATTGTCGTTTTGATGGGCCGTCGAGTGACGTTTATTGCTTGCAAAAATGTTTCCCGCCGTCGCCACGCCCCAGACACTGACTTCCAAGTCATCGGAGATTAACGAACAGCAACGGATCGCTTCGAG
This sequence comes from Lasioglossum malachurum, assembly GCA_028455605.1. NCBI lineage: Eukaryota > Metazoa > Arthropoda > Insecta > Hymenoptera > Halictidae > Lasioglossum > Lasioglossum malachurum. Next base: position 12,157,354 of record CM052311.1, read on the forward strand.
TCGAGCACATTTCATTTCCGAAACAACGACGACGTCGATCTCGCTCGCGTCCTTCATCTATACATCATTTTAATGACGTTTCAAATTTCAATTTATGCAAGTAGTTTTCGTTACAGGCACCTTCGTGACCCGAAACGAATTTGTTCCGTTTTTATCCGCCGAACAGTAAAAATACAAACGTATGCGAACTAGCGTTGCAAAGTCACGGCAGAGGAGAGCAACACGCGCGTTCGATTCCGCCGTGTGCAATGTTGCAGATTTATCTGCGAGGTAACCATTTTTTTCGGCCGTCATATTTCGTCAGATTTTTGCGCATTTCCATCGTTTCCCCGATTACTCCAATATTTACAGGTGCGCGATACGATTTCGAAACGTTTAACCAGAAGGCCAACCGGAGATTAATCGACGCGGGTCTACAGTTCAAAGCACTTCCCACGGAACTGAATCCAGCAACCACCTTCTCTTTCTCTCTCTCTCTCTCCTCTCCTTGTCCTGGGAGGAATAATCTGTCACCGCAGAACAAACGATTCATTCCGCTGCGGAGATAAATACCTAATATAACCTTTCAGGCAAATATCCTGGACAACGGGGCCAATAAAAACTGATATCGTACGAGTTAAGGATTACCTGGACTGTCCTCCGTGCTTGACCCTTGAGAAAATTCTTGGACAATAAATATCAGACATAATTTATAATTTTAAATTAATTTCCGGACGGTCTCTCGTTGATTTTATAAAGCTCAATAATCTTGATCCCACTAAAACTCCAAAGTGGAGAGGAAAAGTATTTCGTTCCAGTTTTGCTAAAATCGCCCATAAACATGCAAATGTTCATAAATATTCACAACCCAACCCCGTGCCACTCGCGATGTTTCAAATGTTTGCAAAAATTTGAACGAACAGTGCAGTAAACTTTTCGGAAAATTCCTTCCCTCCGCGATCATTGCAAGGTTTTAATCATACGAGCTTCTTTAAATGTTTATGCAACAACGTCGGGCAGTACAGAAACCCAAAAATTGCATTATAAAAACATTCAAACTTGCAGAATATTAAAACGAGATCACCAAAAGAAAGACTGAAAAAGTGGAAAAAAAGTCGATTTCTAAATTTTTGCGATGTCATAAAATTTTTGTTGTCCGCTGCAATTGAAGGTCTGAAGAATAAAGCTGCAATATTGTTTTTTCTATTTGTACACCCGTGAAGTACTTCATCGAAAGTCAAGAGATTTTAAGGCGCGCTTCGACTAAACATTATCTGAGGAAGAAATTTCTGGTGTATTTTCGAATGAAAATTAATGGTAATAATTTAAAAATGTTCTTATAATATACCAGGTGAGTCATTTAAAGTGAAACAGGCGTATATCTCCGATGACGAAGCATTTCGGAGAAAAACGTTTCAGACAAAAGTTGTATGGTTTCAAGGGGGACATAAACTGGTGTCATTGATTTGACCTTGGATAGTCGTTTGAAAATCGCGTGAAGCTCCCTATCTTTTATTACATATTCTTGTAGCTTGTTTTGAGAGCTTTCCAAAACACTATAATAAAATATTTTCTCCTTAAATATTTTTCAAGTTATGATAGTGCAAATATTCCACTATCGCCACGCTTTTTCAAGGGTTCTCGATAATCTGAGGAAAAAATGTTTCGAACAAACGAGGAACAGTATTCAGACGTCTACAAATTTCAATACATGAAAGTTGGAAGAATATTTTTTCTTACAAAAAATTGAGCTGAATTTGATTTTTTGAATGCTGAAATGTATTTTGGATTTCAGAATGTTGTAGCTGATCTTACGACGAATCCAACGATATATAATATTATAACCTTAAGCCTAATAACGCTAAAATAATTTATTCCACTTTTTCAGTCCAAATACCCCACTGTGGGACGCATGCTAACGTTCGCATAACGGTTCCAAGAAAATGTTCTTGCAGTTCAAGAGGAAATGATAGTCTCGATTTCCCGACGGTTCCGGGATAGATCGGATCTAGCTGGATCACGTAGCAATTTCGATTTCTTTCCATCTTCATGGAAATCCTTTCAAAATCCGGTTATCCGCGTGATGACCCGCATTTAATACTTGAACGCAAATCGAAATCGCGCCGCCATATCTCACGCGGGGAGCGCTGTTTCTTCGAGAACTGACTGTGCAAGTTTGCCTTCTTACAACGGTTGCTTCTCGCGAGGAATAGCCCGTTATAAAGTTTTACGGCCGCGTTTCCAGCCGAAGCGTGCCTCTCCAGTTCGATTGGAATCGCCGTGGAACCGACGGGCGTTTTTCCCCGATCCAAGAAAAATACTTGGCGAAACTGTCTACAAAATTCACGCCGAGCAGAGTCAAACCTCCATTATCCAAACTAATGGGTGAACTTCTGGGGAAAATCGGATTTACATTTTCCGCAGAAACCTGGACAGATAGCATCGCGCTCTTTCAATTATCAATAAATCATTTTCGGCGAAAATCGTTCGAGGACGAAGCTGCCGAACCATTTAATGTGCTGCATTTGATTTTTTTTTCGTTTTACAATGGTTAAAAGAAATTAACCCCCTTGCCTTGCCTTTCTAGATGAAATAAAATAGCATTAAAATCATTCTTTTCCTTTCTACATTTTTGGGGATACAGATGTCCGGGAACAAATCACTGTAACTGTAAAGAAAATGGTACAGCAAAATAATGTAGTTTTCTAAACGTGCAACGAAGTTTGCCTAAATATAGATCCCAGACTTCCCGAAGGTTAGTGGTTCCTCGTGTTCCCGAGCAAACACAGCCAGTGGCAAGGAGACGATTCCCTCGGAAAAGAAGCCGTGCCATAAATTCACTGTTCGGTGAAACAGTGTGTTTTAAATTACCATCGGCAGACCGGAAAGTTGGAATGACTCGTCACCGTGCAGGATGGCCCTTAATGGCAGCCCCGAGGGACCAACGCCGGCTAGTTATAATTGCGACACATGCTGAATACGTTCGTTGGTTTTATGGTCTCGTAAAACCGCGACACGGGAATCTATTTCTCTCTTTATTTCCTGTTTTCTTTTCTCAAAAACTAATCCGGCGCCATTATACCGGCCCGCGCGGATTTATTGCCGATGTTTTTGTACATCGGCTCATTTGGAAACTTCGCCGACTGGTTAACACGGGACCGTTCGCCGCCTTCTTTATTTTCTATCCGGGAACTCTGGCGTTTGATGGATGGACCGTGGACGGGAACGATATTGAACCACTGTCCCGGTTGCGCTTCGATCGGTTCGAAGCTTTTATTGTGGCCGATGCTCGAAACTTTCGAGTATAATTTTACGGCTAGTAAAATATTGCTCGGGCACCGGTCTCAGCGAAAACGCTATCCGCTTCCTATAGCAATGCTGTGCTTAATAGTTTCACTGCGACATCAGTCATTTATGGGCGACGCGATTTCAAGTAGGTATCTAAAATGTGGTATTTTCGGGAATTTTTTTCAGGATAACTAGCGAGTTAAAAATATTCCCATTTGTTGCGGTGATGCTGACATAACTGTGAACTTTATCCTCCATTTTTTTCAAGTGGAAACATTTTCAAATGGCAGAGTTATTCACGGTTTTCGAAACGGTCGTTGTTGCCAGAAATTGAAACTTGGTTTCAATTTAAATTAGAAGATAAAGACGGGGTCTGCGAAGTCAGTGGAATTTAACAGTAAGAAATTTAACAACACGACGATGGTAGAAGACTTCGTCAGAGATAAAAAAGAAGACTAGAAATTCCTCGAGAAATACCAGGACAGAATTGAAACAGTTTCTTAAGGTAAGGCACTTCCTTCGCGTCCCTTTATGGTCGGTCGCGTTTTATGAAAAGTAATAAAGGGTGGCCTTTTCCTGTTTCTTATACAGGTCAGAAGATATGGATATTTTGAAAAGGTAACTCGTGCGTCCGTACGTTCCAGCCGGAAATAGCCGCAGAAACTCCATAACTCGGTATAGTAATTTTTCGGACGAAGTATCGTAGCCTGGTCCCGAAGTACTGTCCGTAAAAACTCGCAGAATTTTTATAGCAATTTCACGTAACAGTACAATACCTCTTTAGAACCGTTTACCACAAAATACGTGATCCCGTTCGCAGCAATTTTCCGGAAAATACCAATATCTTCCGCTACCAATTTCCTGCCGCGAGAACCTATTCTCTTTTACAGCGAGGCCCTTTCGCGTGGGGATCTTTGTTGCCATGATTTGCCAGGCAAAATGGGAACGAGCATGGCGGTGCCATTAATTGCAACGAAAAATTCATCATTTCTGTTACATTTAATGTTTCAATTCGCAGCACGTGATATTGTATTAACATGTCCATCGTCACGCCGATGGCAGAAAGCGTATGCATTAAAATCTGTATTATTATGCATAGTATAAAATATGATTAAACAACGACCTCTATTATTCAGTAGTGCGTACACGCTCGTAATAACCAAAAGCATTGGATCATTTGGGATTGATGAATAACTGTAATATTTAGAATTGATTAATACACTGCGGATCTCTATGCGAAATTGTCTGCATCGATAACGAGAAACAGGAGTCACATCAAAATGGATTCCATCCCCGAATAATTGTAAAAGGTTGCACAGGGTGGCGCAAAATGATGTGTCTAGTTTGAATTCTTTATAACATTTTTATTTCAACATTTTCTCCATTTATTTTCACAATTATGTAAACAAGACTTCTAGAATTTAATATGGGAAGTTACACAACCGAGCAACGAACAAAAATCATCGAATTTTATTTTGAAAACCAACGATCAATTGTTAATGTGCCGACGGACTTAACCGCTCCCGACTGTTTTCTTTGGGCGTATTTGAAAGAGCGAGTTGACGTCAATAACACTGTCCAACACCAAATTTGTTCCCAATATACTGTTGGGTCCTTTTTATATATAGTTTTTTGCGCTGATTCCGAATCTGTCCTTAATTTTTCTCCTATACAAACAGTTTTTGAGGAACATGGCTTTGAAAAAGAAACATATTTTTCAACTTTAAACAAATATTGTGATGTTATTATAAAAGATATTGAATTGTTCTTTACACACACAGCAAAAGATTCTGTAAACTTTCCCGAATCCAGTGATATATAATATTAATGCATTATGATTGTCTAAACATGTTTAAACGGGACGGGATAAGTCTGCTCTATCGCGTGGTATAATTCGATTTTCCGCTGGACCCTTATTTTTTTAGATAAATTCAAAAATTTCAAAAATTTACAAAAAGACAAAAGTGATGTCTCTGCGTGTCTTTAATGATTGTTTAAACATGTTTCAATATCTTTTATAATAACATCACAATATTTGTTTAAAGTTGAAAAATATGTTTTTTTTTTCAAAGTTCCATGTTCCTCAAAAACTGTGCGTATAGGAGAAAAATTAAGGACAGATTTGGAATCAGCGCCAAAAACTGTATAAGAAGGAATCAACAGTATATTGGGAACATAAAAAACGGTGAAATTTGTTGGACAGTGTAAGTCAGCGACCATTCCCCAACTGAAAACCAATATTCGCAATGAAATCCGTGCAATAACACCTGAAGTTTTGCGAGAAGTCATGGAAAATGTGTTAGAAATAGCCCGAATGTGTCAAGCAGAAAATGGCCGCCATTTGCGAGATGTAATCTTTCACACACGTCTAGTTCAATAAAATTCCGCTTCAGTACACTATATTTTTTTCCAATATTTATTTATTTCACTCTGAAATTAAAAAAGTTATAAACTTTGCGCCACCCTGTACAATAAAATACGAAGTGCAAGAGAATGGTATCGCCTCAAGAGAAATCGGTTTCTCGGCCTCCCACACACAGGACCAGATCCGAAGCTCAGAAAAATAATGAAATTCGAAGGACCCTGCCAAGACATTTGCAACGATTCAATATCAATAAACCCCCCTCCACCCCACGGGCGCCGCTTCAGAACCCATAAAGTTAATTAGCAGAAGCAGCAAGTCCATTTTACAAAGGCACGCTCTCGGGCAAAGTTACTTCTTTGTCCAACTCTCCAACGCAGCGGATTCAATTCCTTCGTCTCTTCCTTCTTCCTCTCTATCTCTCTTTCTTTTTTATCTATGTATATATAAATACACCCGGGCCTGTGCTCCGATTCGAAGAGTATTTCACCGTGATTCTCTCGCGATCCCCTAACCGAGCAGAACGTCGCGCCGCGCCGTGACTACTCTCCTCTTAATAAAAGTTTGCAAAGCAAAGTTTGCCCCCTCATTCGATCAATATTTTGCCAAGGCGTTGTTGACAGACTCGCTACCTAAGTTTCCGTCTTCGCTCTCTTTTACTTTAGGTCCAGACTTATCTCGAATCTCTGTCGCCGGGAACACAATTCTTTTCTTCGACTCTATACGATTTATTTCCAGATTTTGTGCAAGTCCTTCCTAGCTTAGGGACGGTGCACAGTGGGCCAGAAACCGATCTTTTTGGACAAAAATCTTCCGACAACTCAGTTTTCAATCGATTCAATTGGAATTTTTTTTTTAAATGTTCGTGAAGGACTACTTTGATGACGTGCTGCGCGAAAATCGTTACTATCAAGAATCCTTATCTACAAAGCCCAATAACTCCGATACTTCATCCGCCCATACCATAAATTTGCATGTCCCATATTTTTCTTTTTGCGGCAACACATTCGGGAGTTTTCAGCTCGTGATTTCCTGAAGACTTTATTATTTGCCTCTTGTGACAAGAAAGCTGATTCTGTGAAATTCAAAGAATATTGTTCGGAGACGGCTAAATTGTGCTTTAAAATTTATCCATGGTATAAACTACCTCCATCAGTTCGTAAGGTACTGCAACATGGAAGTAAAGTACTTGCTACGGTACTTTGGGATTATCCCGTCGACCATTTTCGCCAAACACGAAATTATCGCCAAAAGGTAGTGTATATTAATATAATATATATTAATTCTAAGTTGTCGGCAGATTTTTGTCCAACAAGATCGGTTTCTGGCCCACTGTGCGGTGGTGCAAACCGATTAGAAACCGTGTCAAGGCCCACTCGCTAAATAATTCCGCTGCGTGTAACAAATCGCAGAGGGGCGAACTTTAATAGCAGGAACGTGGAGTTCCCAATACGTTGGCTTACGGAAAATATTATATCATTTCCAATACGGGGCCTACGATTCCCGAATATTAATACGACCGACCCGGGAGTTCGGTCACGTAGAGCCACGCCAACATTTCCATGCTCTGTTTCTTTTTCCTCCGCGCCTTCCCTCCCCCACTGTGTTCCCGTTTCTGCGGCGAAAGTTATGGCGGCAATAAGTAAAACAGATTTCCGAGAAACTGTTCCCCCAAGCCTCGCGAATGATAATTTAACTTCGTTAACGTTTATGTACTTCCGCGAGTTCCTCCCTGACCGTCTCACCGCAGAATCTTCATTTTCTCTTTTTTATCCCGGATCGTGAACAAACAACTGAGAAATTTCTTCCTCCCCTAACGCTTCCAGGGTATTTCAGATATCTCTGGACCGTTCTAATCCTTCCACCGTTTCAAATTGCACCAGCATGCTTAATCATTTCGCTAGTTAATCCGCCATGCTTAGAGGCACCGAATTTCGCTGGGAACTTCCCCGGCAACATCCTCAGCTACTCAAAGCCAATATTCACCGTAAATCTGCTGTCTTTCCTGCGTGAAACCGGTCACGGAGCTTCCGAGCTCGCACGAGACACACCGTCGTGTAATTCCACTTCCGAAGAGTGTACATTTCATACCACCCTTCTGATTTAATAAACAGAGTTCCGCGGGTCGTTCCGAAACTTCGCGATTTTCCCCAGCGGAACTTCCTCAGGCCCTTCGAGGGTCTATCGGCAGCGGAGCAACCGAAAAGTGACTGCAATTAAAACTTTATTTTAAAAACTAATTTCCGGATGCTGCCTACTTTACTCCGGCCACAGCAATCGCGAATTTATCATACATTCAGTGGCGAACCTTCGTAATATGTACAATGTTAATGTCGCTTCTCTAACAGCGTGCTAACCTCTAGGGAAAAAATCAATAATTTCCTGTATCAATTGCAGAAAATAGAATCCAAAAAGAAAAAGTCCTTTCATTGATCTGAATCAATCGAAGACGCTTCAAAGTTTTTAACAACGAAATATTTCTGCTACGAACAATGTCAGTCGAGTAAGTCGCAAGTGGTTGCGCAACGAGCTCATTCAAGATTCCGCAGACTTCTTGCCATCTTCTTGCAAGCAAACGTCCGCGAAGTCCTTTGTCCCCGGCGTAGCAACCAGACGCTTTTGTTGTTGCTCTGGGCTCCGCCACAGCCATTATTTTCGTTCGGTGCCGCTTAATTACACAGGGCAAAAACGCGCGCCTTAAGTATTGGCGCAGTACCGCGGTGTCCCGACGCGGGGACGTTCTCCGGGACGTTTTCGGGGACGTCCGATCCCCGGACGGTCGTTTTTCTTTCGCTTTGTGCGCGAGGAAGTTAGATCGGATCGGATTAAGCCGAGTTTGCTGGCAGGACTCCCCGAGGAGGCCGATTCTCGCGAAATTAAGAGCCGCCTCCGGAAACGATTCCGTGATTAAATTTTCCTCCACCGAGCCTGGAACAACACCGGCACTGTGTTTGGTTTCGGATTACCGTAATCGGGACCGGTTGCGGACTCCATTTTACCACGTTTTTATTAGCTCGCTTTCTTGTTTGTTTGTCTGTTTGTCTGTCTGTTCGGTACAAATGTTGCAATTGATTTTAAACTAACTTCTTCAGAAATTCCTACATCTCTCTGTTGTAATCTCATCACGATGTTTAAAATCGATTGAAAAATTTCACACGCACAAGACTAAAAAGCAGAAAATAATTATTTAAATAAAAATAAATTTTTTAAAAATACCACGTTTTTAAAACGGACTAAAAAGTATAAAATAATTTTTCCTAGCCCCATACAGGTTCCTAACCCCATACAGATTGTGAATTTTTAATAGCTATAGTTCACCCAAGTCACTAACAATTTTATTCCACTGCAAATGATATGAACTGTTGTGTGTGTTTTCACAACGGCAGCAACTCTCTACACTCCTTACTACAATATTATCTTGCGCCCCACGTTTTTCGTTTTAAATCTTACAAGTATTTTCATAGCTATTAAAAATTCACAATCTGTATGGGGTTAGGAACCTGTATGTGGGGCTAGGAAAAATTATATACTTTATACTTTTTAGTCCGTTCTAAAAACGTGGTATTTTTTAAAAATCTATTTCCATTTGAATAATTATTTCCACAATCTTAGAAACACAAGCTTCCAGATCCGAAGATACCGATGAAATAAATTTAACACGTTCTTGGAACTACTTTTAGAATTGGAAGAGCGTCTAAGAAAAATACAGAATTTTAGAAACGGGGACCACTTAAAGGTTTCTAAAATAATGCTATTGTTGCAACGCTGCGTGAAGCTACTACTAATAAAACAAGAATTCATCGAGCAACTCCAAGATAATTATTCAACGACTAGGCTTGCCGTTTAAATGGGAATCGACTGGCACGTCTGATCATGACTGACCAATTCTACTTAGTGCGAGTACTAGGACACGAGAACCTAATTAAGCTAGTGTCCTTTAGCTTCGCTGTTTTCCATTGTTTCTTGTACGTACTTTAAATAAGCCTGTACGCACGCGTTGTCTTTCTACCGCGCTACAACCTGGAAAATTGACTGGAAACCGGATTTTTTGAGTAAACAGGTAAAGAAAACTCACCCTTGAGCGCCGACTCGAGGCCACGTAATCTGCCAACAATGGAGGCGAGCTGTGACTTGTACTTGAGACCGTCGGCCTCGGATTGTTCGTTGAGTGCACGGTTCAGGTTTCTCCCGGCCTCTTGCTCCTTCGCTTGGAGTGCCTCTCGAAGATGATCGGTGTGCACCTGTTCCTGCAACCTCAGCTGCCGTCGCATCTCGTCCCCGAACTTCTTCTGCTCCTCCAGCAACTGTAGCCGAAAAATCATCGATACAACATCAGTGATCGTCATCCAGAGACATAAACGATTGTGAATAGATCTTTATGCACATTATTTTTATGGCCTCTTCAACGTCTGTACACACTCGAAAATCCCTCGTGTGAAACACATATTTGAATTTAATCGAGCAAAAGCAGGGAAAAAATGGCGAAACTTCGTGAAAGGGCGCGGGACACCGGGTTTAATCTGGCAACGACGAGATTTTGCAATGATAGAGCCTCTCCTGAGAGAGAGAGAGAGAGAGAGAGAGAGAGAGAGAGAGAGAGAGAGAGAGAGAGAGAGAGAGGGTGGGGGAATGATATGAAGATATTCCCGAGGAGGAAAGTGTTTCATAATATTCCGCGACTGAGCTTAATAATTCTGATCCCGTTGAAAGCATCCCCGCGACTCCGTCTTGCGTCTTATAAACTTGGGGAAATAAGGGTGCACTTGGCCCAATCTTCAACGCGAAACAACGTGAAACAAAAGGAGCGCAGCAAGCGGCAACCCGAAAGAATACACATTCCTCTTCCTTTTCTCTACATTTCTATTTTTCTTTTTTTTTTTGTTTCATTCGCCTCCTTTCTCTCTTTCTCTCGCGGTATCCCTCTAAAACGAGGGACTCGATGCATTTGTTTTGTGCGCCTGTGTGCACGCCCTCATTGCCGAAAACCGTGTCTTGAAATATAAGGGGCGGTTTCGTTGAATACCTTCGGTCTTTGTCCTACATCGCTGTTCAATCTCACCTTCTTCCGAGGTCCTCAAACCTGATGAATTTTAACGCGTCCTTTGTCTGAAATATTCACGAGCAATCTCTCCCTCTGGGGCCCAACTAGTATTATAAATTGAATAACGTTTTAATTCGCCGGGAACGCTTCAAATCGCCTGAGAATATATTTTCCGTATTTCATCCGCCCCCGGCACTAGAAGCTTCAAAATGCCAGAGATAAAATGATAATTATTCTCGATTACGTTTGTTACCGTCGCGTGTGCTACAAATACAGAAAATTGGTGATCTAGTCGCCATAGTTGGATCGGAAGGAAATCAGTAGTCAAGGTAAATTCCTGATTAACCGTATTACGTTTCCACGTAATAAGTTGCATTATTTGTTTTTCAACCATGGATTAAATATCTAGTGCAGTCACAACAAGAGCAATTGTATGTCAATTTTGGTTAAAATATTCTTAATGTCAATTATTAATTTACCATAACATCTACATGGTATATAAGCACATGTGAAGTGGCTATGGTGGACCGGCATGATTCATAATTGCCGCCAAATATTTATTTGAGAACTCATCGATCTCTGTGTTCTGATCGGCTATTGTTCGATATGCGTCGTTTCTTTGTTCTGACGTTTGGTTCTTCCTTAACGGCCACATGGTTTCAGTTTAACGTCCACCGGCATGGTGTTAACTAGTTTTCTCAAAAGTTTCATCATTGAATTTATATAATTCATTTACACTTAGCAAGTATGTCAAAGTTTTATTGGTATTACCCGGTTTTTTGAACGATTAATATAACTTACAGTGTAGTGTGTCAATTCAATGATGTTTTCGGCGCAACTGTTTCGATCACTTATTAAATCTAGCAATTTTGCAATAAACTGTTTTTCTTTCCTAACGTTTCGGTTCAGTTTTGAACCTTTTTCAAAGTCAAAAATTGCATCTACAATAAAATATATATATATATATTTTATTGTAGACATCATTAACATCATTAAATTGAATGTTCAACATTTACGATCGATAATCGGAATTATTACAACTTACAGTATTTTACAGGCACAAAATTTCTTATGAAAATGGTCCACATTTGGATCGAAACGTTGAGAACAATTTAAATTGCAAAATTGCTTAGTACATAGTAACATTTGATCGAACCTTGTGGCGCCGAAATCATTAAATTGTTTATTAGCCATACATATTATGTTCGTTTCAGACAGAATCACTAAGAATCTCTTTAAGCATTGATGAGATTCGGAACTTAGGGAACTTCAAATCCACCCTATCATCATTCCTCCCCTACCGCCATTACTTGCTCCCCTGCTACTAAGATAGAGATAGTAAATGAATACTATAGAAAAACTATTGAAAATCGGAGAATGTGCTAAGCGGAACATATATTATAATTGTGCAAAATCTTGCCCAGCCGGTTCTCATAATTTCGATAAGACAATAAACCAATTACGTTTCGCGTACGAACGCCGAAGTGTGAAATTAGTTCGGAGAACTCGCATTTGCATAACAATCGCGGGACTGCGCGGTGGAACAGTGGCGATCGGATGTTAAAAGTAGCACAGTAGGCAAGCCGAGGCAAGTCTTTTCGACGGTAAATTCATGTCGCCCCTCCCCATAATTGCAAACTTCCTCCCACGAGCCAAAGTAAGTTTCTATCTAACACCCCGATCGTTAGACGACTGTTCGCGAACAACAAGCGAAAAAAAGTCACGAAACGTAGGCAGGCTACATAGACCGAAATTACCCGCAGTCCTCGCCGCGCCGCGCTACGAACTTATCCAATTTTACAACGGTAGGTCACGTCGGAAATTAATTTTCTAGATCCAGAATGAAAGTTGCGCGCCGCGTTCGACCTCGCGGCTTTTTTTCGTGTCGCCGGCATTGTTACATGACGCGAGCCTGTACAACTATTCATTTACGCTACCATTACTGTCTTGATAACATCTTTACCTTTACTGTGTTCTTTGTCGACTTTAATTAAATACCGCTGTACGGCGATATTATCGCTAACGTACTCTTGTTTAAATTCGTCCACTAGATCCATCCAAAAATTACTATCTACAATATATTTACTTTAAACTAACATCTCGTTTACGAGAAAGGTCCGTTCGTTTCTCCCGGAAAAATTCTTAGATTCTCACGTTCCTTTTATATCGTTTACATGACTAATAACGAATAATAATGATTTCAGCGCACTGGTTCGATCTGAAGCTACTACTTAAGCAATTTTGCAGATTACCACAAAATTTTCAACGTTTCGGTCAAAAATTTAGACCATTTTCAAGAAAAATTTTCATATAATTGCGCGTCTGTACAAATTATTGAATTAATATAAAATTTGTGTGTTGTATTCCGTACACAAAACCGAGAATTTTAAGCAAAAAGCCAAAAACATACTTGCTATGTGACAAAATTATTTTAAACTCTTGACAACTTTAGAACACATGTTGCCTGTTTCGATGCCTGTGATATACTGACTGAGGAGAAACGTTAGAATTTGAAGAGGCAACTGAATCAGAGAAACATCGATCGACCCATTGGCCAATCAATATTTGGCGGTAAATATGAACCGTGAAAAATCCAAGCAACAAGTTTCACTGTTTGTATACCAAACGAAGTTGTGGTAATTTATTAATTGACATTCAATCTACTTTCAATCGATTTTATTTGCTAGAAAAATAAATAGCAAATTGTCGATCGAGATCAAGGAAACAGTTTATATGAATCCTTAAAACGACACAATTAATGATATAAAAGATAATTCTATTTTATCTGACGTCGTAATGTCCACGCATGATAGTCGCAGTGATTCATTGATAAAGAGCGTTCCATCGAAAACTCGATGATCCGGGAAACACGTCTCGAGACGCGACGGAATGAACGCGAGCATAATCAGACCTTTAATTATCCGCGGTTGAAGGTTTCGCGCGGGTTGGCCTGATTGGCAAGTGACCCAAACCCCTCTGATCTGTTCTTTCCTCGTCTCGTGCTCTGTCGCCGTATTCGACTGTCCTTCTCTCTCGCAGAATATCGTGTGTCTCGGCTCGCTTTCAGCCTGACGTACTTTATACGCGATACGCCCACGGATCCTTGTTCCTCGAACGGTTCAGGAACAGTGCCGGGACGTGCCTCTATGTACAGAAACGCCGTGTCAATAATTAACGCCCGGCCGAGCCGACAACCACCAGAGCTTGCACACCGTCATCCGGTGAAGAGAGATCATCGACAGGTCTGCGAACACCGGCAGTTCTGGTACGGCCGCAGCAAATCCTTCGATTGCCTCGGATGATGATCCCGATGATCTCTGCGAGAGGTCCCGGGCCAGCCCTGGTTATCCTGGATTTTCCATTAACAAGCCGCCTAATACCGGATGTCCTGGCATTTTCCGAGCTTTCAACTAGCCGTCGTTCGTCCTGCGTCGACCTTGTTGGCTCACGTTGTTATTTTGCCGGAAAGTAGCTAGTCTTTAGCCTGAACAGGATCGATCCACACATAGTATGAGGATTATAGCTAGCTGTACTAATTAGTTGGCGGCCCTCTTCGTGACGATGTTCTCTTACCAAACAACTGCGAACACAATAACCTGAAATCGAAAGTATCTGTTCGCCAATTCCTATTCCCGGAAATTTAAAATTCATTAACTCTATCTGGAACACCAAAATGGAAGTCGCATATCAAACACGCTCGCTGCATAAAACAACAACAGAGCGAGAGAAATTTGCAAACAGATCGTTCGGAAGGACTTCCTTCCCATTGGTTCTCCTCTATTCATTCAAGACATCTTTCTCTCTCTTATTGAGTCAAAAAGGAATTCGATAGCGGTCGGTTCGAGGGGGACACATCGTTGAATATTAAAATATCGAGTGACATCGAGGATTCGGAATCGCAGCCATAGACATCGAGCGGACTCTTCGAGCTGAAACTATCCTAGCCGGATGTCTTTTCAACCGGCGTCGATCGGATATGGACGTATCGATCGTCGACCATCAGTTTCGTGTTATTAAACTCGATCCTTCCAAGCGATCCAGCTAAGCGAACCCTCTTTCTCTCTCACTCTCTCAGGCGTTGAAAGGCATGATTACCGTCTTAGAGACGAGTTCGACGAAGTTCCCTGCTCCTCTACGAAATCCGAAAGTTACTCCGTGAAGATCGAGGAATATAAGCCGATTGCCCGAACGCTCTTCTGTGTCGAATAAATTACTCTTAGAACTCTTAATCGGAACCGTCGACGAACATCTGTTTGATCGTTCAACGGGATTGTCGCTTTCCCTTGTCGATTAGGCTACTGTAGTATTCTGCGCGAACGAAAATATTCACACCGGAGTGTCCCTTTGTAATATAAATATAATAAAAGTCACTTGTGTCATTCTTTATGGACGATAGAAATGTTTTGAACAGAGGGAAACGTGTACATCGACGGACGTTAATGATTTTCATTGGACCTGTGTGTGTTTCGTTTGCTAATAAAGCACGGAGGTCCACGATCCGGATCGAGTTTATTTACGTGTAAAGCGGGACACACAACTGCGGAAGGAAAGTATTCGGAAATCCCGTCGGTGACGAAGCGCACAGTCGATCGGGTAATCTAAACCAAACCGTTCTATTTCCATTCGATTTAGACGATCCGGCGCGGCGTCCCCCAGCGATCGGAGCAGCTGGTCGCTGACAACGGCCGAGGCAATTTTTGATTTTCGAAAAACGGATTAGAGAACGATGCACCGGATTACCCGGCGTACGGTGGCGGATCGTTCCGTTCGCGGGATGAAAACAGGCTTTGCCCAATATTTTTTCCTTCGCTACCGTACACGGCCAGCCGTCCGATTAATTTAATTTTCCCGGCGTGGGAAACACCGGCCCGGTGTCAGCTATCATACTCTTGATTTTTTTCTACCCCTCACTCCGATCCTCTCCCACAGTTTTTCTATTCCTCCATGAAAATTCAACGACGCGGCCGTTTCCATACCAAACTGATTCTACTGTATATCATACATACACTCCGGGACAAAAAGATAGCACACTTTAAAATTAACGTAATATTTATTTAACATTACAACCAAGGTTTTATTTTTACACATTCTTGCAAAATATGTCTATAAACAGACACAAATGAAATTGAATTGAATTTCGCCAGTCTATACAATTTTATTAAAAAAAAAAAAAAATTTTAAGGAAATATGGTGTGACGAAATGATAGCACATTTAACTTAAAATTATGTATAACAGTAAATCAACGAATGATAATTAATGCTTAATATTTTGTGGCTCCTCCTTTACATTTAATAACAGCCATCATTCTCTTCGACAAAGATTTATAGAGCTTTTTAATGGTTTTTTGCTCTAATTGCTTCCACTCATCTTGAATACATCTTTTTAATTCCGCAATACTTAAAAATTGTCTGCCATTTCTATATACAGCTCGGGCAAGATTTCCTCAACAATTTTCAATAATGTTGAGGTCGGGTGGTCTTGCTGGCCAATCCAAAACGCGAATTTTTTCTCGAGAAAAGTACTCTTTTATACTTTTGCAGTGTGTACTGCGGCATTATCCTGCTGAAAAGTATTCTTCTCTCCAGCAATTCTGGTCACGTACGTGTTTATTTGTTCATTAATCATTTCCAAATACATTTTTTATATTACCATAGTACCCGATACCGCACCAAATCTTCACACTACCACCTCCCACTTTCCGACGACTCAAAAACTGTTCCTCTTTTCGCATATCTTAAAAATAGTAACTGGGACCATCAGGTCCATCTAAGTTAAACCTCTTTTCATCCGTAAATATTATTCTTCGCCATTTCTTTCGCATATGAATATTCTTCTCCGCAAAGTCTAACCGATTGTTCTTATGTCGCACAGTTAACCAAGGCTTTTTCGTTAATTTTCTTCGTTGTATGTATTTACATTTTTGTAAAACACGTCTCAAATTCCTTATATTAGTGTCTCCACCAACACTTTGAGCAATTTGCCTTGCAGTCATCTTAGAATTGGATGCTGCTTTTAGTATTGCACGACGTTCCCGGGCACTTAGACTTTGCGGACGTCCAGAACTCTTCTTTTTACACTATAGTTTTCCGGATTTTTCAAGAAATTCATTATTACTTTTCGACTTCTATTCATAATTTTTACTATTTTTATCACCGAATATTGTTCTTCTACCAATTTTATTATAGTGTTAATTTCACACGCGTTCAATCTCTTTCCGCGACCCATTTTTGATAATATTTTGCCTTTTTTAAATAAATATACAACACCAGATAATATCACGGACTTTATTAACTATGTTTTGAGGTTGATGTTCGCAATTCGCGAGCTTCAGTGTAACTGGAAAGCGTATATTCACTACACGTGCTATCATTTTGTCCCACTTGTCTCTGGATCCCACACATCCATAGATTAAAACAAATTGATTCTCCATTATTCGTTGTTTGATTAAGAGCTGTGCCCGTTGAAAAATTCGGCCGACAAATACACAGCGGTATCAAGACGCGTCGCAAAACTGTTTTGCAGCTTCCGGCGGATTTCAGGCTACCAATCTCCATCGGGACGAATCAACGGCGCGCGGTATCGAAGAGCAATTTTCCCGGAATCGTGGACTAACTACGAATCGACGTGGGGGCGGGCGGGAGGCAGTGCGGGGATGGACGTGGTGGATGGAAGGATTTGAAGCTATTAGCGAGTCGGTCGAATCACGATTTCCATGAAAGTTTCTGACGGGAAAACTCTCCCTGTCCCCGCCTCTATCGTGGAAACGGTTCGTTCTTATGCCGGACAATAGCTCCGCACGAAACAGCCGGCAAAACAAAGCAGCTACAATTTCCAGGCAAGCATCTCCGCATCTCGAGATCGAGTTACGAGATATCTTTTCTTTGTTCCATCTACCGACGATTATCGAGTAATATCGCTAATTCCCCGTGGGACACGCGAAATGTCGCGAAAATGTAAAACGCGTGGCTGCGAGCAGCATTCGATCACTGGATCTTCAATTTTTGGTGGAAAGAAATGTCTGCAGTTCATTCAAATTTTTTCGAAACTGTTGAAGATCGAAGTGTCCTCTTTATAACAAAAATTTTAAACTCGATATACGATATTCTTTTTGGTCGTTTTATCGAACAGAAGGGAGAGAATATTCATTTTGCATAAAAATCCGCTGTCTTACAGAGCGGCGAGCAAGATTTATTTCGGAAAAAGTCATGTTCGTTTAACGACATTTCGTATACAGCAGGCTAATAATTCAGCGGACGCGTCGAAGTTCTTTCGCAGAGATAGCAACGCGACATCCAGGTGTCCCGCGATATTTCTCAGGGCCACGGGCTAAACGAGAGGGACTAAACAAAAGCCGAGAATAATATTTCGAGGGTGACGACAAAGCAGTGTCCGATAACATGATTATTCGTTTCCGCTGGTTGGCCGTGCGGCTATGTTTTCGGTATTTCAGCGCAGCGGTGTGTCCCAGAAGATTCGAGGGAATCCTTAACACCGGAACTAGGGCCAGTCGTAAGGGTGACGCGGGTCGTATATCCGGTTTTACGGGCGGGAACCGCCGACTTTGGGAAACATATTGCCCGAAGAAGAAGCGTTGTCGCGAAATGCGGCCGTTCGTAAATCGAGGAATTCCCACGCTCGAGGCAGATGTAATCGGACGTTCCCGATCTTCTCCTTTCTTTGCACCGCCGTCAACAGAAATCGATTCCTGCCGGCCACTGCCTCTTGGTCTCTCAAGATGGCCTCTCGGACCTTATGGCTGCTGTGAGGAATAACTCAGGAGAACGACTGGAATTAGCCCCTACGGGGTCGCGATAAAAACCGTATACACGAGCTACAATTCGAGTTCGGTCTAGGTTCTATCCCTATCTTTCCACTCCTCGATTTATCGAGGTATGTTCGAGTACGTGGGACCTGGGCGGAACGATTCTTTCCTCGGTTTTCGGTTATAATCTAACAATATACAGGTATATCAAAATACTAACTCAAGATCACATCGAAATGTCAATACTTCACGAGATATCTGTGTCAGAAACGTTTTCCACTACAAGAACACAAAATATCAAATGTCACACGAAGTATTGACATTTCGATCACCATGGGTTAGTACTTTTATGCAAGATTTTTTTATACAGGATTTTTATATAGGGCGTAGGATAATAAAAGGGATCGATGGGTTTAACAAAAACAAATTGGGTTGCGTTAAAGAATAAAGAAAGATGAGGTCATAGGAAGTTAGGACGTATTATGACATATGATTTTTCTCTATTTTCATTGAAAAAGAGCAGTGAACTTCTCCCAGTTGGTTTTAAATGTTAGTAACGAGTAGGGAGATTTGAAATCTGTCCCGTGTCCGCTTTTAACCCTTTGCACTCGAAGCTATTTTAACTAAAAAATTAAACATTCCTTTCGATTTAGAATATTTCCATTCCCTATGATTTTTTAAATTTAATATATATGAAATTGGTATAGATAGCTCATACAATATCTAAATGTTTAGTAATTGATTAGAGATATCGATATATTTAATAATCTAAACAATATTTTGAATAATGGCACAGCAATTTTTAGTGGCGCCTCGGAGTCGCCATTCGAGTGCTAAGGGTTAAAACACGCGGCAAAAATAAACGCGCCTTCTTCATCGAACTTCGCACCTGTGAACTTAAGGACTGAATTCCGCGGGCGATTAATTCGAAATTGTGGGAAGGTAGACAAAGCGATTGAAATTTTCATTATCCGGTCGCGGAACAACGGGCGAGTCCGATTACGAATTGAAAACGATGGAGGAAAGATCAGTGGGACTGTTTGCCGAAGAAGCATTACATGTTCCCGAGTCATTTCACGTCGGACCGAGTCGCACAACGGCCGATGAATAATTAAAAACCGACCGGGATCATGGACTCCGTTCCCGTTCCAATAAGAGACGGCACCAATGTTTAATCCGCCATTACAACCGGGTTCTAACGTTAAACCGTGTCCCCGCGATTCAATGCCGGCCGATTAAACGAATATATTTGAAATGATGATTGGAGGGAAACACGAGAGAACCGCATGTTTAACCTCGGCCCGGGGGAAACGAAATTTCGCGGAAACTGGAATGGGTAAAACGATCGATCAAATTTTCATTCGGACCCATTCTCGCCGAAAATCGTGATCCGATCGACGACTGTGAGTTACCCGAACGGTTCGCCGCGCCGATTTAAGAATTTTATGCGACCGACCGATGCAAAAGTCGTAAAACCATGGCAGATCGTAAAACCGAAGGTAAAGATCGTCGAGAAAGTTCGAATAGGATCCCGTTTCGGTAAGATTATCTGTCGCGCTTTGCTACGTCGATTAATCGCTACATTACGACTGTCCTCTTTTACGGTTTCCAAAATGCTGGGAATAAAACGGCGATCTTCGCATATCTACATAAAATGAAATTTTTATGGTGCCATCCGTTCGCTCGTTAATTGCTTTTGTTGCGACGAGTTGCAAGTGGACAGGGTTTAATGCGTTTCTGGCAGAAATGGACAGGAAAACACGAGAAAATATTACAAGAATTAACTATTAGCATTGTCAACCGAAATCACTTCTTTACAACTTTAATTGAAAGAATCCGAGATGAATCTGGTACTTCTGTAGGATTACTCGTGACTTATTAAAATTGTTAAGAGGAAAAATACATTTCTACGTGGCTCCCCCCGTTTTGCAATTAATTCAGTTGCAATTTCTATGCTGCATAGACATCGATGACCCAGTTGTTATGTTTAAATCAGCACGAATGTAACAATCCAATCTGATGGAATCGATTCCATCAGAACCTTGTGTAGAGCGGGGCTTTCAAGTTAAACTGGCAACAACGTTCCTATCATAAAAATAACGAAGAGAGTGCTTCGCGTGTTTTACGATTAGCGTCGCTCATAGTTCTCCTACACCACAAACAGCCCGGTAACAAAGCACAACAGTAAAACAGTCCACCATTTACGAAAGTAAGTTAAAAAAATTATCCCGAAGAATATCCCTCGGTTAAGAGTAAACTCGAACGCGGTATTAAAAAAATACAGAAATATTTTTAACGATAATGTTACGATGTTTCATAAAAAGTGTATTTCCTATCTACGGGAACAAGAACTGCTTTTTATTACCCTTCCAATCATTTTATTCGCCCGACGTCAAAGTATAAAAAGTAATGGTTATCCTAGGGATGAATCTACAACTGTGAAATAATTGCAAATTAATGAAGGCTTCGAGGGCAGTTTACCACGATGAAAATCGATGCTTTCCCTTTTATCGGGGCTGCCCTAAATACCAGGAAGCAGTTATAATGCCGTTACACCGGGGAAAATTGAAAGCAGGAGACGGGCCCCGGTATACAGTGACTCCCACAAATATTCGGACACTCTTAAAAAGGCGATCAATTTTTTAATATTGTACTATACGATTGGAACTTTTTTGGGAAGCTAGAGCAATTAGTTTACTACAAGATGTGAGAAGAAATTTTTTCGAAAATTTCAATTTGTTGGAATTGTAGAGAAAATACTAAAAGATGCATTTTACAACTTTTTTATGTGGGCTTATATTGAAAATTTAAAAAATACGTTTTGTTTAAAATTAAAAAATTGCAGATTTTCACGATTTTCGACCTATAACGGCAGTAACTCTAAGAATTCTTACATCTTTCAATGTCTGTCATTTTCCCCGCATCAATGTACATTTATCAATGTATATTTTCTAAAATTTCAATATAGGCCCGCATAAAAAAGTTGTAAAATGCAACTTTTAGTATTTTCTCTACAACTCCGGCCAAATGTAATTTTTGAAAAAATTTCTTTTCACATCCTGTGGTAAACTAATTGTTCTAGCTTCCCAAAGAAGTTCGAATCGTATAGTCCAATTGTAAAGAAGTTATCGGCCTTTTTAAGAGAGTGTCCGAATATTTGTGGGAGTCACTGTATATGTGATAAAAGAATAATTATATATAATTATTATTACCTAATCTTTATCATTCGATTGAAAAATAGCTTGTACTATCACGTTTTATGTAAAACGAACGAAATGTGGTTGCTGTGGTTACACTTTTGCTCGTCACTGTACATAGATCGTGAGACAACTATGACGACAGCGCGACGTCATAGTGGATTTCCCTGCGATGCTTGGTGTGACTAGCGGCGTACACGCCGAATATACCGTCGGGGGCTAGTCTAAAGAGATAATATTGCCTTCCACTAGCGAAATATTGGCAACGAGCCAAATGGAAATAGATAAAAAGCCCGAAGGGTGGCAGGAACCCCTCGTCCACCCCCCTTTTCTCCTCGCCTGATGCCAAAACGACAGATATATGCAGGTACATGCACGATTGGAGGATATGGAATATGCCACATCCCATGTGTATACATACATAATGCCTGTGTGACAGTGTACGACCCGGCCTTTCCAATGCCAAATTCTTTCTGTACCATAAAACGCTTCTGTATACCGGAATGCCTAAAACGTAACGACCGAACTTCCCAGGCAACATTGAATATTGATCCTCCTTTCGATTCTGTGCAACGTCGAATTGTCTCCATCTGCTACTAATAAAACAACCGGATCTGTAACTCCGAGCCCGTGGAACATCGACTGGTACACTCTCTACAGACGTTCCAATAAAACCTGTAGATATCCTTCATTTCCATCGAATATCCACTTCCTCGACAGTCCCTGATTCATTGGAAACGTTCACAGCTTTCCCAAACGGTTCCGAGATTTATAGAACCCCTCAATCTCAGCCTATCGTCGTTAACACTAATTTTTATATTCCTCGTAACGGTCTCAATTAATATGTACTATGTGTTTTTGTGTCTTTAACACAGTGTTAAAGCTGTCCAATTTACTATAGTTATTATATGTATATTGATGATAAAGCGACGCGGAGTCGAATGAACAGCTATTAGAACTCTCAAGTTCGAAAATCCTTCGAAATTGATGTCACAGTATGTAATGGGAGCGGAGCGAACAGCTATTGTAACTCTCGAGCTCGAAAATCTAATGCTCGAACTGTCTACATAAAATCTATATCAATATAGTAATACAACATTATTCTATCTGATTATAATGATCCAAAGTAAATGTGTATCGGTAAAGCCAAAAGGTATCTTCGATAATATCAAGCAACTACATTTTGGACACTCTGTAGATAAGTTATAACAAACTTGCATAACCAGGCTTGCCAGGTAAAGTCATTCCCTACATAATTTACGACAGTTGTTTCTAATTTGATCGTGTGCCACACTCTGCGAAACATCACGTATAAATAGTAACAAGAAACCTTCCTAGCAAATTTTCACCAGAATAATATAAAACCATTCTAAATTCCAAACGGATTAGACTTTTTATTTTCAAGAGGTTTCTCTAAATGCTCCCGCGACTGCAATAATTTTAAAATAAACGCACGAAACCATAAATCCAAACTTTCGCGGTATCGCGTATGAATTATCACCGAGCAATGCGGGACGCTGAATCTTTCTCGGCTTCGTCGAAAAGTTCAGCTTTATTTCATTTAGATATACGACCACGACTATATGTATAGAAACTGTAAATGTGTTACGTGATTCGCGAAAATTGGTCATTCCGAACATAATGTTGCACAAACTACAGTTAATTATCCTACCTTCAAGTTGAGCTGTTCCTCGAGGATTGACTTCTCCTTGTCTAATTCTAGGCACACCAGTTCGTCCAGTTGTTCTTTGGTACCCGCGTCGCCGGACGCTTTCAACGCTGCCTTCAATTTGGTCTCGTTCACTGTCTGTAATGCGACAATTAACATGTACAAATGCCATCGAATGTCTTTGCATCGCGCGCAGAATCAAGAAAAACATTTACCCTCAGTTTCGCCAGTTCCTTTTGCAAATTGTTCACTTTATTGCGCATATGGAGAACGAACAAATCGAAGGAGTCTTCGTCGAGAGCCAATTCCTTTTCGTTGATGTTGATACCGGAGAATAGGATCTGTAGCTCCTGGTTCAGACTTTCGCGAGCTGCTTTAACCTCCTTCCAATAACGCTCCGTTATATTGCCGTTCTGTAATTCTGTCTCGTAGTTGTTCTTAGCGTCGTCGACGTCGGACAAGATTTTCTTTATGTTCCTCCGAGCAGCTGTCTTCACGTGCGACGGTGCCTCCAGTTTAGGATCGTCGATTAGGTGCAACATTTTTCTGAGGGACTCTGACGCCTCGGTTTTGTGTACTTCCGCCTTCTGAATTCCTTTCCTCCTCTTCTCCGTTGCTTCTTCCAGTCTGTAATGGAAAAATGCTTTGCTGTACCTGCGAGACCGTAAAAATAATATAAATCACACCAACAGTTAAATACCTGTTCCAAACAGCGCTACCAGCACCGTCGGTGCTTTCCAATACTTTGATCACATCTTTATTGTAATCCTGAATGGCACATGTTGCTTCCTTGTAAGCTTGGATCACCTTGGACGCTGTTTGGCCGCATAAAGTTTCTAGCTCCACCAAGCTTTCCGGGACCAGTTCTTTAGGTACATCTTTAACAGGAGGAGCAGGCTTCTCTGCAACTAAAAATGTGCGCACAGGTTAGTTTATTTGTTGATACGACGAACGAATGAATGTACTAAATAAAAAACGTACCGATTTCTACCTTCTCTCCTTTACTCAATCTTATTTCAGTATAAGGTTCATTATTTGGTGGTTCCTTCTTATCAACCAGTGGTACAAACGCTGGCTTTGGCGCTACAGCACACATGTTATTGCAAAATGTTAGTGAGCAACTAATCGCAGCATGAAACGAAACTACAGGTGTGCGAGGACCCGATACTCTCCTGACCCATCCTGATTGTCGGGTTCTCGCACACCACTAAACAAAACATTTTATGTATATACATTAATATCATTTACACGTTGCGTTTAAAAGGATAAAAGGAGTTTAGAGGTAAGAAGGATTTGGGAAATTAATGGTAAGGGCTCACGTATATAATCTTCAAGATTCGTGCAATCTATTTTTTTCTGACCTTCCGACTTCGAGCTCTCTCCAAAAACGGCAGATATGATCCTAAAAACAAAATTTATGTTTTATTAATAAAATACTCCATGGTTATTCTAAAACAGCAGTATTTTATACTATTTGTACTAACGATTGCTTGAGTGATTCAAAGAATGAACGTATAAACTCGAAATAGGTTGACTCCTCCTGAAAGATGATCTGAATCGTTTTGTCTGTGCCTGGTACCCATCCTTCAAGTGTTGCACGGAATTCTGGATTATTTTTCGCATAGAATAAGATTCCTGTAGCTCCAATTGCAACTGCCGTCAAAGTTATCAGTGCTTTTCCGCCTCTACTCTTCTCGCTTGAACTAAAAGATATATGTTTAAACATGATACCAATAATACAACTTCACAAATAACGATAAAGCTTAGAGTTGAACAATTTATAATCGAAACGTTATAAAAAAGGAAGCATTGTATATCTTCAGTACTTAAACCTCTTGCAACAAAGTCAACGGCCAATGCGAAATTAGCGCATACATGCAACATTGTTATGTAACAAGCACAATATAATGCAACTAGGTTTAAATTCTGTATACCTCTTGGACGAGTCAGTTGAGTACCTATGTCCAGATATTCTGGACGTAAGTTTAACATCCTTGAAAAACCTAAAACATACAACTGAATTTACATAAAATATTCTCATCCGCGCTGTTCTATGTAACATGCAAGACGTGCGAAATGAAATACATAATGTATATTTTTAGTACGGTAATAACTGGATGAACATAAATATTATAAAAACATTCTTGATAATCAATGTAGAATATTTTGAACAATCAGAGAACAGAAAAGGATATGACGGGCTTTAGAAAAACAGAATATTTAGTAATTACATCAAGATATTTGTGTCAAACATAACCTAAAACTAAACCTAACCCAAAGATGACTTAGGAAATCTAAGAAACGTATAATTCTCTATTGGTATAGGCTTTCGGAGAGGTGAAGAAACACGAGAAGAGAGAGTCCTGTCGGTTTGCACGTAATGACATGTTTGACAATTGTAAAAATCTGCGAACAAACAAACAGAAAGTTCGTTCGCTTACCTCCACTCCGATTCGCATTTGACTCGTGTACGTGGTTCGTAGCACTTGGTTGACAAGTAGGGTCTGGAGGAGGATCCGTGTTTTTTGATCTGAAAGGACAACGGTGTCAATGAGATCGTCTGGAATTATGTAAGCTCCTAAATTTAAGCCATCTTGTCACACGAGGCGCGTAACCTTGGTCTTGTCGACGAGAATATTCACTGACAACTCGCGGAAACTCGTTCGACGCGGCACGATCACGAATTCCAGCAGCTGTCACACACTTTTTCTCTCAAAGATCGTGAGAAACAACGACGGCAAACGAAATATTATTAGGTGAAACGTCGCGACAATAGTCGGACAGTTGCGTGGCGAGGTGCGCTTTTTACCCACATTCCGTTCATAATTTCTCGGTGACTCGCCTGTTGTCGGAACAACGAACTCGCGCGAACACGTACATTTCTCTTGTACTTACTTTACATACCCTATTTACACCGTTGCACGGAAATTTTAATCCAATTCGGAACATCTTTCGGGTGGCCGGTCAGGCAGCCAAAGGAAAAAGGGAACGACGGCACAAAACAGCTGGTCACTGACTGACTGCACGAAAAGAAGAATGTTGCGTATTGTTAGTACCGCAGTTCGAGGTGCGTACTCTCCGTTTCTCTGTCACTTTACCACCAGTAGCTCTCGCTGACCAAAGAATAGTTCGTTGGCTTCATTTTAAGCCATTATTCGATCAAATTCGATAAATCGTTGCTCGTTAATCGCTCGAAGTTCGTGTCTTCTAGGTTATGTTCGGTTCCACCGCGGAGCCATTTCGGTGAACAGTGAGAAACGCCGGAATTGGGCCGAAGGCGCGCTTATTCAAACCTCGCGTTCAAACTATGTAGCACGGAATTAACCCCTTGCCGTATTTTAACGAGTCAACAAATACGAATGTTACGCCTTTCCTTTTAGCCGAAGTAAAATCTGATTCGTTCGTAATCAATATTTAAATAAAAATACAAATTTTCTTTTCTCTTCTACGACATTTTTCAGGATAAAGACATCTGAATCACTGTAACTGTAAAGAAAATGATACAGCAGGGGGTTAACGAGTCAGACTCGTGATGAAGATTGGAACAGAGTCTAACAAATACGAATGTTACGCGTTTCTTTTTAAATAAAGTAAAATTTTCTTTTCTCTTCTACAACATTTCTTGGGATAAAGACGTTTCAAGCGTCCTTATTACACATGTAATTATGCATTCTATTTTCTAACGTAAATACACGGGTACCTGTATATTTAATACACGGATCAAGATCGGGATTCATTTATTACACATGATCTATTACACTCTAGTTACTAGAAACGATAATGATCTTTGTTTTTCTTTATATGTCCTAGGAATTGTTGCTCGTGCCAATGTTGCTGCTATCACAAACTCCTTGAAACAACATCCTCTAGCACTGCACGCACAGAACAGATATTTCGGAGCACTTTCTCCGATTATCAACAGATGGAACAGCATCGGCAGCATTGAACCGAAAGCAGTGGCACGGTATGATTATTTAAATTGTAACGTACCAAGCAAGAATATAGTTAATAATTTAATAAAATTTACAGTGAGGGATATGTAGGAAATGTTCTTCCTTCAACTATTTCTTCTAGTCTAACACCAGTGAGAACAATTACAAAGTTCTCCAGGAGAAAAGGGAAAAGGAAATCTTGCAAAGCTGTACTCAAACGATTCTACAGACTAAACTGGTAAGGAATAAGCAATAAGACGATGTATAATACTTAAGATCTCTGTTAACACGCTTCGTTCAATCGCAGGGGCATCTGGATTAGAACTCGTGTCGGGCGCCACTCGAAACTATGGAGGAAGACGGAGACCCGGAAACGCAGGCTGAGACAACACGTGTTTACAAATGCAACGCAATCGTTTCTATTAGACAAGATGGTGACAAAATATTGGAGAAGGCCTCACTATTACCCAGAGGATCCGTACAATCCATACCACACACGCGAAGAATTTCCTTACTCGAGGAAGAAGCCGATACCCTAAATGTCTCCGCTGTATAGATATAGAATTTCATTTATAAATGCATACCGCAGTACAATTCATTCTAACATGTGCATTTACCATAAATAATAATTCATCAAGAACTTGATAGAGTTACAAAGTAGAAATTTCATCTAATGTTGATTTAATTCCGGAAGTTTGATCGTGCCCGAACCGGAAGGACACCGGTACCGGACTAGTATCAACCTCATGTTTGTCCAATCAATTATCGATTAATCCGTTTCCTGAATAGAATCGATACGTTAGCAAATATGATTGAAGATCACGTCGTGGATTGTTTATTTTCGTAGATAATAACGATCGGATCGATCATCGGTGACTTTCGAAGCCGAAGAAACTTTTTTGCCGACATCACGTGGCTCGCCCCACCATGATTCGAGGAACGCTAGAGTGGCGTAACGTGTTCAGTCGTAGTTCGTCCTTCGCGGCGAATGCTTTGTCTCTATTAGTTCACTGGCAGCTGTCTTTTTCTGATCAACGAGAACAGAGATATATATTATCGACAGCACAGGATTTTTATCTCACCTAGAAGCAGCTTCACCGCATCTTGCAAAATGCCTTATCGCGTGAAACTACGATTGCTTAGCAGAGCCTGCTTCGCGTTCAAAAATTCGTGCGCCGACAAGAGCAGCACGCATTTCATTACCAGCGTTCTCGTGAGGAATTTCTCTGTGAGCGGAACACTCGACATGAGGTGAGTCGGAACGTAAAGGATATCGAACCGATAACGGTGTATCTATGTATGCGCGTAACGAAGTAAACGAAGCCGGTGCTAATACACTGCCGATGATCGAATTTCGCGCGGAATTTTTTACCGCGTTCCTCTGCTCGAAATTACCACACGATTTCCCGTTTGCTACCCTGTACGCTGTGGCGGCGATTGGACATCGATTTGCTCGGATACAACGGCTTTTACTGTTAATAAAGAGGGCTGCGTTTGCGAACGCAATTTCTCACGGTAACGTAGGCTGGTTCGCCGATGTATTCGGTGAGGTCATGCTGTGCCGAATATACTAATACAAATTTACAATATGTACATCGATAGCCACCGGTAACTGTACGACTGTACATGTACTGCCCTATAAGATTAATACGAGGTAGGTTCTCTTAAGGCTCTTGCACCTGATCGATAATTGGTCTACCGGTGTCACTGACTGCAGTTGAAAATACACGAATTGCAGGAAACGATTCAACGAGATTCGAGGATGAGTTCAGCCCAAAAATTCATTAGTAAGATAAATCCAACACCCGCATTCGTTCGGTCAAACGTAATTATGTCATCTACTGTGAAAGCCCCTGAATTTGCACGTTCACTGAGAGAGCACGCTGAACTTAGCGGCGAATCAGACTGAATCAGACACGCTGTCGAACAGCTACATAACGTGAATTAGGAGGGCGGAGCTGAAAAATTACTCGATCTGCGTAATCATTTTGTATCTCCAGGCGAAATTCACTGGAGTCGATGAAATATTAATAAAAATGAAATTGGCACTCATCGGATTAGATACTAGCAAAAGGCGTCCATGTTCGTTGCAAGTTAAAAATCTAACTGGAGAATCAATTCTTCGAGTTATACTAATACGACAAGCTATAGGTCTCGTGTAGAATTCGAACTTACTTTGTTCAAATGCAAAATATTGTAGTAGCAATAATTTTGAGATCATTTTATGCACAGTGGGTGTAGTAGATGATGAGATAAAAAGAAATTGCTTTGACCGACTAATCCATACGTCTGATTAGGTTTCACGGATAACGGTCACATTAATTTTTCCTTATCGGCCCCCATAAAGTGATTGCTTACATAATTTTTCACATATGCCTGCATTAATGTTGACCGAGCACGCGTTCGAAGCGATATAGGTGGCAGCACAGTTTCCGATAAAATTATCCAGGATGTTTGCGAAAAAATTTTTCTGTAAAACTAATGAAGTTTATGAAGACATAAATCATTTTCGTTTGATCGCTCCACTTTACCGTGTGTTAAACTGTTGACTAACGTTGATAAGCGCGTATAAGCTAATAGATAAATCCATAATATCATTTTTGTACAAGCGCATGTAATTGTATAAATATAAGCGGCTCGCAAATATTGATGGAAAATATTTATAAATACACAATATATTTTTATTTACAACCGGTTAGATTATGTAGAATGGACAAATAAAAAATCCTTTATAATTGAAAATAAATACTCGGGCAGCGTTTTTAAATATCTATACATTTAGAATTCAAGCCTCGCGAATTACAACGATAAGCTTTGTTGTTTTATTTTGCTCTTCATCTGAAACAAGTGCGCGACGAAGACGAATTTGTTTTCGCTTTCTCGGGAACCTGTTTAATGCGAGAAATGGGTTCGTGTCGCGAATGTCAAGAATGTACTACACAACGCGATCACGAGAGGTACATAAACATCTTTTCCAACGAGAAATTGAAATCAAACAGATAAACGTGAATTCCTATGGTATTCAAGCTGTTAAATATTTCCTATTATCGATCGTAATATTATTTGTATTCAAGCTGTAATCAAAATGAAAAATTCAATCTTACTTTAGAATAATGTAATCATAAGAAAAATTCGAAATCGATGCGTGAAATTGTTGTTTCACTTCTAAAATCGTTTAACCATAGAAATTCTCGACTTTTAATTTTTTTTACTAAACCACATATTTTTCTATTAACTTTCGGAATACATATATCTGTCTCTATGTTCCAATGTTATCTTAATGTGTTCACATATGCAGGAGGTTAGAATTATCACAAACCTTTAGATACCGAGTTATCATTTCATTAGGAATATTTGCCGTCCGAAATTATTCCTGATAAAAGCTCGCATGTTTATATTCGCCAGGTCAAGCGCGAGATTTAACTAGTAGATTATGTTGTCTGCCGTTAATTAGTATTTTATTTGTAAGATACAACGGAACTTGATCGAAAACACGTTGACAATATATTGTATATTGAGAGGATTGATTAATGTTTAGAGGTATCCACTTAGAGAAGTATTTTTCGATTGTTTCTGCAGGTTTGTGCAATTCGTCGGAAAGAATGGCGGACCCCAGCACTTGGGGGTGCAGCTCAAACAGGGTGGGGACATAATCGCTGTGTCGGCCGTGGACTCGAGGATTCCGAACTCGTTGAAGAAGTTCCTGGAAGGTGGCGATGACCTCTTGAAGAAGGCTAAAAGGTAGGTGTGGCTCGATGCCTGAGCAACGGGGTAAATTCGAGATAAGCGACTCCTTATCGCCAGCCGCCGCGTTGGCCCATTGATTGATAACAAAATGACATAAATACTTGACGAAATTTCGCGTAAACAAGAAAATCGTTTACCACTAATGGAGATAGCCTCGGAAAAAACTTAATTATAATTAGCACCGTATGGGCATGGCAAGCTTGTATACAGGGTGGTTCGTTATTACCGAAAATGAATTCGCATTAACGATAAAGATAGCTTTATAACATCTGAGTCCGCATTTTTCACCATGAACCGTTTCTTTTTATCAGGGAAGACGAAGTCGACCTGTTGGACATGATAAAGAGGTTGGTCCCATCAGAAGTGTGGACATATGATATTTGTTTAACCTTACACCCTTGATAAAGCATTGTTTTGTATGATATATGTGTCTGTGAACATTCAATCGTGAAATTCTCCTTTTGTTTATACACAGAAGACACGCGTAACCTTTTATCGAACACCCCCAAGTTGATTCGCTTCCTCGAGAAAACAGGTCACCCGCTATTCCGATGATCCTTGCTGCTTGAACCTTAACTTGTTTAGTATGATGCATAGAAACCAAAATGGGCAACTTAATTTGCAACCAATTAACACGCCGATTCTCGTGACATATTCGTATTGCGATTAATTAAAATTGCCTGGTTTTATTGAGATAACAACGATAACGAGGCTGCTGTTTAAGCCTACCGTAAGCCGTACGATAAAAGTACCTTTTACGTGAGAGATCGGCATCCGTGTTCTGATAATTTTTTACGACGATCGATTTTGATCAATTAAGAATACCACTTGTGCCAATCGGTTTCTTTCCTCACAGTTATCGTTTACTCGATCACATCCGGTTACGACATTATCGCGTGCTTGCACTGCTTGTTTCTTCAATTAGGTCGTTCTCAATGACCAGTCAGGAATACCTTCAATCGTTTTTTATTTATAAACAATGGATTATTGACATGGTGAACATATGTTCGAGTCGTCGAGTGACTCGCAGGTGGTATGGAAACCGAACACATTGTTTTAAGTAAACAAAAAGTTCTAATTTCTAATGATTCAGGCTTCTACTTGGTAGGAATTTATTTGTCGATACAGGCACAGCTGGTGTCCTGGTCAAGATTGGTATAATAGTTCCAGAATTGTTCCAGAAGGAGAATTAATACAGGAAGGGATGGTTTTATCTCGAAAATTGGAGCCGTCATAATGGCGCCCTGTTCGATCCTCTTTCATTAACGATAGTGGTCCTCAATGGACCATTGTGTGCGCCAAATATATCCTCAAGTACGCCTGCTGTGATAATTGCTGAAACAACCAGCAGGCGGCCTTGGATTAATCCCCATTCCCATTTAAACTTTTAATATGATATTATAAAGGCAGTATTACCTCGAATTTATTTTTTATTATACCTATTCTATCATAAGAATTTTATTTCGAGTGGTACAAATCAAGTAATGGTTGTTTACAAGGAAATAAGCTTCGGTCAGAGAATGCTGAAGTGGCTCCGCTTCGAGTGCGCTAATTATTTTAAAAACAAAGTGCTTATGATATTTACGCTACGTCATACTATTTCGTCATACCACACCCTCCAAAGATTCCGGGTCCCCGAGATAATGACCCAATCAGGTGATAAGATTTAATCGGGAATTCCGATTTTATCTCTTTACATCACTCAGGAATATGTTCTGTGTGGTCATAGAGTTCACGAAAACACAATCTATCACAAACATGCATGGTTTTAATATTTGAATTAACCCTTAAGCGATGACTATAATGTTGTAGGTACTGCTTTGCTTGAAAGTTAGTTCAAAGTTTTATTGAAAGTTTTGTTAATGCCAGTGCTGTTCGGTAAAAGTAACGCTAAATTAGAGTTACGTTTTTTCTCTTGATAATGATGACGAATTAATCGAGTACTAATTCAATGATTGCATTGTACTAATTTGTACATAGAATTTCGTAAAATATTTAATACTAAACCCACCAAGCACTAAAAGTAGCATGCGCGCTACAGTTTCGCCTTCGAACGTGTTACCTTGACTTAATTGAATTTGCTTAGACTTTGCATAATTTCTAATACATGACGTGTTTGAATGAACAAATTTATTCAGTCATCTTCCTTGGAAATATCCTTATGAGGTGATAGGTTTAGTGTGAAATTAATGAGCATATGACCGAAGAGATATCAATTTGCAGAATCGTGGCCGAGGGACGCAGCGTCATACCGGAAAGCGAGGTGAATTTTTTGGCGCCGGTTACCAAGATGGACAAGGTGGCATGCATCGGCCTGAATTATAGCGGTCATTGCAAAGAGCAAGGTGTATCGACGCCAGAAAGTCCGGTAGTTTTCTGCAAATTTCCCAGCACGATCATCGGGCCACGCGACAACATCATGTTACCCTCGATCTCGGAAGTAAGTTCAAGAGCGATCACGGGATCTGAATCTGCAATGGCGCCGGCCGCTCATTCTGTTTTAGCAGCGACCGCTTTATATTTAGTTGCATCGATTATGTAACGTGTTAACGGACTTTCGCGAACTATTAATAGGAGCCTCTCTACCGTGAAGAGAGAAAGAGAGGATCGACTCGTTTCGCGACTTTTCAATTTAGTCTGTAGACTAAACACCCTGTTTTATCGGCCGAGGCTGTGGGGAGAGTTCATTGTGTTCTCCAGAAATATTTTTTAAGTGTACCACCTACCATCTTTTTCAGTTTATTGATCGTTCTGTTGTCATTCTTCCGACAGAAAGTCGACTGGGAGGCCGAGCTCGCGATAGTAATCGGCAAAAAGGGTAAAGCACTGAAAAATGACGAAGGCGAGGATTGTATTTTCGGTTATACAATGGCGCAAGACATCACAGCGCGGGATTGGCAAAAGAGAAACGGCGGACAGTATCTTCTGGGCAAAGCCATGGACACGTTCTGCCCGCTTGGGCCGGCTGTGGTCACCAAGGAGTCGATAGGCGACATCAACAACTTGACCGTGAAAACCTGGGTGAACGGCAACATTAAACAGGATGCCAACACCGTCGAACTGATCTTTAAACCCCATGAAATTGTTGCCTACATTTCACAGTAAGTAGCCTGTTCGAGCCAGTCCCACTTCACAGTTCAACCCTGCCACACCTTCATGCTTCACTTCGTTTTACTGCTATTGGTTTGCAACTGCCTGAACGTGCAACTATGTTTCTAGGTTCATGACTCTGTTACCGGGAGACGTAATTCTAACTGGTACACCGGCTGGAGTGGGATTCACACGTAAACCACCTGAGTTTTTAAAGGTACCTTGAACTCCTTTTTAACGATAATCTGAAAAGGAAATGATTCGGTATGAAATTAATTAATGCATGATTGCTTTCAGCGTGGAGACGTGTTGGAGACGGAGATAGAGAGCCTTGGACGTATGAGGAATAAAGTTCTCTGATCTGATGCTCAGAGAAGAATAGGAGCGGTTCACCCTGAAATCCTTCAGGATTGGAATCATCCTCGGAACGTCGTGGACACATCGCGCAATGTTCTGGACCGATTCCGTGCACGACTATGAGAGGGGGGGGGGGAAAGGATTCGAGACGATTCGAAAATAAAAAAATCGGAACAAGTTCACGCTAACGGCCGTTCTTCCGGAAAGAAAAGAAAAAACTACAAAACTGAAGCCTAAATGAAATCACGCGTCTTGAACAGTACTGTCACAATACCATATACATCTTTCATATGCATCATGGATTTTCTGTACAATTATTGCGAGACTTTTTCTAAAAAGATATCAATTTACTGTATGCGTCTTTTTTATCGCGATTGTTTTTTACCAACCACTGCGGACTTCTATTAAAATATTTTTAGAGGAATCCTGGTGATTGATTTCGCTCTGACCTGTCCATTATGTTGGCGCGGCTGCGGTCGCAGGACTCGGTGGCTGAAATGGTTATTCTCTCGGTTAGAAAATTATGGAAATATGATCTGTACAATATACTGCATTGATTTTCTGCATTTTTTCAAATACATTATAATCCTCTTTTCTACTCGGATATCTCGCTAATCAAAATTTATTCGTATATATACATTCATTTCAATATTTAATCAACTTATAAAAAGATGTGTACCTAAGTACGTTTACTGGATGTAAGCAGTGTACAGCGTCTTTCCATAGAAACACGGTACTGAAAGCTATCCTCTCGCATCGCATATACAAAATAGAGTACCACAACTATTCCTTACTAGTATGAAAAAATACCTAAAATAAATATAATACAACCACGTTGAGCAAAGAACATGTTACGTTTCCGACACACAATTCACTAACTTCTTTCCCTGGAATCTTTATATAAATACTTTAAACACAATCCTCAAGAATATTTCACGAGTTTGATAAAAACAACTCTACAGAGGCAATTTCCGGCTGTTGAAGGAATTTTAGGACACCCTGTATATGTATGGGACTATTTCTCCTGAAACTGGGTTCCAGACTTCCAGACGGTATCAATTTGTTTCGTTCCTCTTATGTACACGGTTCTATCCTTTTTTAAATTTAATCAACAGTATCGAAAGTGTCATGAAAACGCATATCCAGATTAACGTGGAGATGAAGCCATTGTAGACAGAGGGGTTGCTTATGGGCCACCCTCTAGCTAGCATGAACCTCATGGACTCTGTGCTTTTCGTCAAAGGCAGCACGTAGCTGATGTACCTCAAAATAGTATGCATCCCTTCGATGGGCCAAATGATGCCACACAACATGACAATGGGCAAGAAAGAACCCATTGCCATGTAGGTAGCGCTTGTTTCGTTTTCACAGACACAGGCGACGACGAATCCTGTAATAATTAAAAGATGAAATTCACCATGAAAAAAAGCATGAGAGGACAACGATAAATTGTCCTTACCGAAGGTCATGCCACACAATCCAGTGAGAATCGTCAGCACACTGATCCAACCAATGTCTCCTTCGCAAGTGATCTTGAAGCACGCAAAGGAAACAATTAGGACCATAACTGTCTGTCCTATCATCACCACGAACTGCGTTATGACCTGGCCGAAGAGAATTTCTGTTCCTGTGAGACCTGTCGATCGAACGAAAATAAGTATACTGTGTTGAACACTGTCGTATTATTATGTTTGACCAATTCTTTTCTTTACCAGATACTAGAGATCGCTCCAGAAGACCTTCGTTCCTTTCCAGCAACATGGCGCCGGAAGTTAAAGCGACGGACAGGAAGAAGATGATTCTGAAACATTATGTTCGTTAGCTTAGACTATTCTGATTGGTTTAGTATTGTATATACGTTAGTTCTTACGTTAAGATGACTCCCGGTGCTGCGAAATCCGTGAAGTTCGGCTCCAATGGACCGTAGATGGGTGTTTTGAACTAGACACAGCAAAATATTTTGTTTTAATTAACTAAATTATTAATTCGATTATTATTTTCTATAGCGTGAGACTTACGTCCACAGGAATGCTTGCCAATTTACTACTGTAATTGCAAGCTGCAGTCAGTTCCTGCGCGAAGTCCCGATAGGAGTTGTAGAAGTCTCTTTTGAGCAGCAGGCCAATTTGCTGATCTAAAAACAAACACATAAAACATATATTCTTAGAATTCTTAGAACTTCCTTATCGCAAAATCAGAACTGAAAATTATTCGATAGATTCGTTAATGAGGCGCATTGCAGCAAAAACTGAAACTAAATCTCCATAAATGCACCTCCGCAGCTTACGTAAGAGAGCGCAAGAAATCCTTTGAAATGCTCGACGCTACTAATATTAAAACCAGTATCATTCACTCACTGGACATGTCCATAGTGATTAGCATATTAGAGTACGCTATGCTCCACTCGTCAGCATTCATGCCTTCCTCGATTCTCGCAGAAAGCGCTTCGCTATAGTTCGCAGGGAAAGTTATGGCAGCCCAGACCCAGCCTCGTTCAACAGCGTTCCTCGCATCATCCTCGTTATCGTACGGTCGAAACTCTAACGATTTCTTCTCGAGATGATCAAGGAACCGACAGCTCATTCTGTGCCAGTCACAGCCTTCCGTTGGTATACAGGGTTCCATACTGTTGTTCAATTCGTGGTTAACTATCGCTATGTTTAGGCCTACTGGATCTTTGCCGATCGAGAGACAGAACAGGGTGATCTGGACCACCGGGAGACCTATGATGAACAGCATTATCCTGTAAGAAACAATGAAGATACATTAGATAGACTGTTTTTCGGAGCACGTATATTTCTTGTTTAAACCTGACCTACCCTACGTTACGCCACATCCACAGGAAGTTCTTCCACACGAGAGCCTTCATGTGCATTGGATCGATCATCTTGAACTTCGAATTGCCTTTTTCTTCCGGCGGTAGCTCCGGCACCTGTTCAACGAAGACTATTAAAACAACTAAAATTCTACGAAGAATTTCATAATTAAATGCCTCCTGTATATACAGGGTGAGTCTCGTAACGTGACGATCTCAGATAACTCGTAAGTTATTTGTTGTACAAAAAAAATGTTCAAACAAATGTTGCATGGTACAGAGGGGGCCATATTGTGACACAAACATTTTCTGCGTGTTCAATTCGAGATCATCACGCTACGAGACTCACCCGGTATACATATATGGTCACAGGAAAGCTGCGAATTCTTAAACAACGACGCGAATCAAAAGATACTACACGAGGGAATGCCGCATCGCATCGATGCAAATTAATTAGATTGTAAACTCTACAAGAAGGAAGATTCTAATTACGTTTCCATCGTTCACAGCTATGCTCCTCCTTCTGCTGGAGACGCTGACGTTATCGCCAAACTCTCCGCTCATCTCGTCATCGGCATCCTAGGAAATCAGAAAACGCTGTAAATAAATAAACACGCGGTTGTCCAACGACAATGTATCGACAATAACATACGACTTCCGGAGGAACGCCGGTGACACTGCTGAGAATGCTGCTCCTCCTTCTCAGACCCATGTTCTGTCGTTTGCTCAGCTTCAGGAACACATCCTCCAAAGTGTCCAAGTTGTGCATTTCCATTAGCCTGGTCGGCGACTCCTCTGCTAAAAATTTCCCACCCCTCATCAGCCCGATGATGGAGGCTTGTCTCGTTTCCTCGATGTAGTGAGTGGTGATTATGATCGTCTTGTTGTCGTCCTTTGTCACGTGCACCAAATGATCCCAGATGCTCTGCCGGAGAACAGGATCTACGCCCACGGTCGGCTCGTCCAGGATTAATAATTCCGGATCAGCAAGCAAAGCTGCTGCGAAGGACACCCTCCTTTGCTGACCACCGGACAGGTTCTTCACGAGCCGATTCTCCGATGGCAACTGCAGCAGCTGCGAAAGAAGACTCGTTTACAAATGCGTCTGGACCTGCTGATATTTATGGTAGTTGCAATTTGTAACAGTTCATTTTATTAGCTTGACCTGTTTTGTTAGACTAAAACATTGAATTTTATCGTTTTCAGATGGGCTAAACTGCTGGAACCCTCGCAGAGGGTCCATTCAGACACGTTTCCGGGTCTAACGATTGGATTTGTGGATCTGAAGATGTTATTTTCAGGTAAGATGTGAAATTACCTTGACGAGAAACTCCAACTTGTTGTCCGCTTGCTCTGTCGTCATTCCAGCGCACCAACCGAAATAAATGAAAGTTTCTCGTATAGAGAATTCTCCGTACAATGCTATTTCCTGGGGCATGTAGCCTACTCTTGGCCCAGGAACACCAGACCCTTTGGAACCAGGTTTACCACCCAGAACCCAGATCTCGCCCGCATTCAAGCGTCTCCGACCAACGATGCATGATAGCAACGTTGTCTTTCCGCAACCACTCGCACCAAGTAGACCATATCTGCACAGAAATATGTATATTTGCATCGATGGATCGAATATCCCAAATGAATTCGACGTGGCTTAATCAAAATCTGAAAATCTTTATAACGATTCAACATTTACGGGTATATTCGATTTAATGATGTTTTCGGCACAACTGTTTCGATCACTTATTAAATCTAGCAATTTTGCAATAAACTTTCTTTTTCCCAACGTTTCGGTTCAGTTTTGAACCTTTTCCAAGGGAGATTTTCTTGTAGATGCAATTTTTTCCTTTGAAAAAGGTTCGAAACTGAACCGAAACGTTAGAAAAGAAAAAAAGTTTATTGCAAAATTGCTAGATTTAATAAGTGATCGAATGTTCAACATTTACGATCGATAATCGGGATTATTTTATGGGTACAGTTATGTATAGTAGTAATCCTTGTAACGTGCCAAAAAATACTCAAGCTATTGGGTTCAATTTTG
The DNA here is from genome assembly GCA_028455605.1 of Lasioglossum malachurum. Lineage (NCBI taxonomy): Eukaryota > Metazoa > Arthropoda > Insecta > Hymenoptera > Halictidae > Lasioglossum > Lasioglossum malachurum. The sequence goes on from CM052311.1 coordinate 12,196,632, forward strand.
AAAAAGTTATTCGTGTTTAAAAAGTGTGCGAATACTCTTTGTACACCCACTGTATGTTTAAATTGGATGTACTAGATCCATAGAGCTGAATCGATAATGGATACACATACTTTTTTATCGGACAAAATTATCGATTCTGAGATTATGAATCACGTTTGACATTTACTGCGTAAATCTGTAATTGTCCAGAGACGTGCAAAAATAGATAACAAAATGACATTGTATGTATTTAGTCGCGTCATCGTCCTAGCAAATATTTTCACACGTGAACTTTGCGCTCGAAGCACCGCTCGAGGTTGAAAATTAATTATACAGAGCCGGGCAACGCTAAACGGCCGACTCAGCCAGCAGAAATGAAGGCGCGACGATGAATAACGTGTTTCTGTGAATACATGTAGCGCGCGCGGACTTTGGCCACTTTAAAAACTGGCCTTTCGAAATTTTATGGACTTTTTGTCCTATTCTCGAAACGGTATCAACACCTTCAACCATGCCAGATTCAGATCCTGCGATGTAATTGCACATCGGAGAATACTAACTTTATTTTTATCCAGTGATCGACTGAAAAAAACCTTGGATAAAGAGCAACATCAATTTGCAGTATTTACACGGAACAACAAAAACAAGCCGATACAAGAAAATAATTTGAGTTTTTCATTACAAGGAAGAATTTACGTCATCGAGACTTCAACGTCAAAGACAAACGCCATTTTCTACGGAAAACATCGCATGCGGTTGCTTCAAAATATTCCACGATCGGGTTTTCTTTGGACTTGGGCTTTTTCTTGGACTTTCTCGCAGGACTTGATTTCTTTGGATGACGTCTAATTTTATTGAAGTAAACTTACATAGAGCCTTTCGGCACGGTCATGTTCAGCCCATCTAGGATGATGTTAGGGTTACTTTTAGTCCCATACTTCTTGTAAGCTCTTCGCACGCATACCGCGTGCCTTTTTCTTGTATCCAAAGTCGAAGCCTGCGTTTGAAACTGCGCCCTCCTTGTTTTCAGCTCCAAGGAGGTGGCGGCTATTGTCGACGGAGGATTTGCGGTCTCCATTTCTGCAAAGATAACAAATTATTATACAAATGTCCATCGTGCTATAAACAAGACCACGATTGTCTGAAAATTGTTCGTTTCGTTTTCAGTAGATCATCATTTCTTAACTGATTTTTCTCGTGTTTTGAAATTTTTTCATGACGCCGCACAGTGGGCAATTCGAAATGAAAAATATTAAAGCTGAAACTTTGCAGAATATGGGAAAAATAGGGAGGTTATGGTACGAACGTTTTTTAACGTTGAGGAAATTCGTTAAACATGTAGAATTTCAAGAAAATGTGGTTTCTCCAGTGTTACGCGCGGAAGAAATTTCTTTTTAACATGCTATATATCATTTCCCATAGATTTTTCACGCTGATTTCAAATCTGGTCTCAAAATTTGTCTACGACCTCAGGATTTTGCAAGAAATCGCTTTTTCTGAACAAAACTAATGTAATCATTTTTTCGTTGAAATGATTTGATAACCGACTAGCTTGAAGGTATATTGTATTCTCATATATAAAACACAATAAAATTAAACATAATGAAGTATTTGAACGTTTACTTGACGTATATCACTTGACGAACGATCACTCGACGTATCGCTGCGATTGTCGCTGGCATTCCTTCTAGGCTATGTGTGACTGTAATGTAATTTAAATTAGGTATCTATTTTCCATAATTATATTTTCATTTACACAGGAAGTTAGGTAAGTATTTAATCTTTTTAACTTACTTCTTATCAACCAATTTTTTAACCTCTGGTGATAAAAATAAGAATAAGGTATTAAAGAATTGCTTCCCGTGAAAAAATCTACGGGAAATGCGTATATAGCATGTTAAAAAAAAATTTTTTCCACGCGTGGTACTGGAGAAACCACATCTTCTTGAAATTCTACATGTTTAACGAATTTTCTCAACGTTAAAAAACGTTCGTACCATAACCTCCCTATTTTTCCCATATTCTGCAAAGTTTCAGCTTTAATTTTTAAAAAATTTCATCGCTCTATCTCATTTCTATCGAAAGTTCTTTGATTCTGAATCGAGTTTGGTCCAATGTTCCCACTGTGTGCGCAGTCGCGCGTCTGTCTCTCAAGAATCCAGCCAGTCCACCGTGAATCAAGCCGATACCATAATAGCGGCGCGCGCGTTTCACGAAATTCGATGTTTAAATCTCAGACATACGTCTGAGACACTTCCTAGTATGAATAGCAGGTGAGTAAGAGGCACCGGCAGGTAAAAGTGATCTCGACTATGGCTACACCTGGCTTCGCCTGTCTCCACGTACACTCTCACAAACGTCCACACAGGGAACGCTGGTCGTTTCAACTAAACGTCTCAACTATTTCGCGAATCGTTATCGTCGATAAACGATGCATACTACTGATAATATCTGACGCGAGTGTACAAAGTATTCGTACACTTTTGGGAACGAATAACTTTCTCAAAATTGAGCCCAACAGCTTATTGTTGAAGCCGTATCTTTTTTTTTTAATTCTTATTGGTCGCAATTGATTCTTTCAACTTTTTATCTGTGTCTGCAATGAAAATTTCAAACATGTTCTTCGTAAGTCTAAGTAAGTCGGTTTAGGCATTGTAAGATGTAAAAATCTTTGAATTTTGGTCTCGCTGTTCATTTAAATCGCAGATTCTTACAATTTTTGCTATTTATTTGTTAAACTGTTACTGCTTCACAAATCATATTTTGTCAACAAAAATTTCTCGGTTCTCGAAAATCATGGCAAGTCCACAAAATCTTTCAGAGGATCCCTCGAGACTCCTGCAGAAGGACCTCGAGACTGTGCCAACTGTTAAAAACAAATTTCCTCATTTGAAATTCGCGATCAGAGCAACTTCAAAGTAACGACATGTAGTTACATCTCGTTTACAGAAGGACAACGTCCATCACAGTGCTCGAGGCGATCCACAGGACGACTTGGCCAGCCCGAAAAAATGCCATAATGGTGAAGGACGAGGTAATCGTCACCGGTTTCTACATAATCATCGCTGTCTTGTAATTCGTCTATGACGTAATGTCGTAACAAACTCTCACCTATGGCCAGCTGGTCCAGCCAGCCGGAGAAGCGGTTTAGAACACGCGCAATCGACTCCCTCTCCGAGACTATCCCACGTTATTCGATCCCTGGCTAGACTAGCATCGTTCCGGGAGAACCCACATCCTTTTCACTTCCACTTTCGTTTTCGAAAAACTGCCCGACCTTGTTACGCAACCGGGAATCATGCTCCGATCGCAGATACAAATTGGACTTGCTATAGTCGTGCGTGTTTGTTTGGATTTAACCGGTGACCCAGTTTACGGCCGCTTCGTTTATTGCTCATGCGTTCACCCAGTCGGCAAAAAAAGGGTCACGCAATTCGTGAAAATAATTTATTCGTACACCTCCCACCGTCCAGTTCAGTTTATTTGTTGTTAAATAACCTGATACATTCCTGAACTTCTAAATGCTCGTTTTATTTCGTACACGGTGTAGCACACTTTCGAACAATTTGTTCATTTTAAGGAATGGATTTATTTGAAATATTTCCTTCGTCGAGTTTAACGATTCTAGTGATTTATCTTACTCGTTTTATTTAATGAATTTATTATAGAAGACTCGAATACACACAGCTTTTCATTGACCGTGTCTTCATTATCCAGTTGGGGGTTGTGCAACGGCATCCAAAACGATGAATCATTGTTTTTCCGTTTGTAGATTTGCTTTCGAATTCAACGAACCGTCGAGACACCGTGAAACACGATCATCGTGAGATTTGTTAATTGCAAGGTAGTCGAGTCATCAGTCGCTTCCATAATCATGATGCAACCGTGTCTGAGACATTTTAACATTTCTCTGGCCAGACTGCGTACACGTGAGAACTTGACCTTTTTCGTTCGAGTAAATAAATAAATGTTTCACGGGTTCGAACAAATAAAATACTTCATTGGCAATTGATCGTTCATAGATAAACCTAATAGGATGAAAGAATCCGGAATGATTTAGAGACGTGAATTTTTTTCTGGTCAAGAGAAAGATTTGTTGCATTTATATTCGTGTTGCGTAATGCAGAGGGAATTTATGTGACTTCGAATTTAGTGTTATATTATTCCGTTTCCGAGCGTTAGGTTCAAGTCAATATACAGAGAAGTTGAAATGTCAAGTCCCACTGTTTCGGATGTTTCTTGCAATTATGCAATTGAATTATATTTTATTACATTTATATAGTAATTCAACTACGTCGTAACTGAATTACATAATTCAAACCCTTCATTTAATTCAATTACTAAGTATTTTAATCAGGTGTGTAATTTTGAAATACAACATAATTGAAATTCAATATAATTGAAATGCAATGTATAATTGAAATACAATATAATTAAAATACTGCTCTCTCCAAATTATAGTCCAGAACTTTGAAGAGAAGTGCGATATATTTTTATGTTTCTCTATTACTTTATATCATTCTTTAATATTTAATTTAATTATATCATAATTAATGTAATTTAATTACAAAGTATTTTATAATTGTACTCTATTTTCAATTACGAATTACATTGTAATTTAATTACAATTCATGTAATTATAATTCCTGGAGTAATTCAATTGTAATTCTGCACAACTGTGGTTTCTTGTCATTTATTATCTTCTATTTGTTCATCTAACATTTCAGGTTTGTAGTTCACCGTCTTCGTGTCATATAGAATATTTTCGAGTAACTGACAAGCGGAACACGCTTGTGCTATTTTATTATCACAACTACAAATTAAGTATAGACGTGAAATATTTTATACACTCGTATTAGCCTAAGTTACGTTTGCATGCAAAATTCTGGCGATTGCAATCGAAGGTTGCACAAGCTTTGCCAACATTCGAGGCGATCAGCAGTCGGGCATGAGCCTAATTAATTCAAAACTGTGATATCTAAACCTTTCGAACGGAATTACTTTCGGTTAACTTGGTATTAACACGCCAGTGAATTTAAATATGCACATTTTAGTTGGCATGATTACTTATTTATACGTTTCAGAAGAAACCGTCGTCATCGCGACATACATTAAATAGTTTATAAAAACGGAATCGGACTCCAACGAGAAAAATATATGTGGAGTCGTTAAGTGACCACTGACTGCGAGTAATTTATAAATACTATTCCTTTTAAAGACGATATGTGTAGTGTATTTAAAATTGTTTACAAAACCGTCGTCCAAAGTCTAAGGACTTTATGAATTTTTTATATTCTCAACATTGTTTACCTCGCTCTAATCTGAATCTTGATATAACTTGAATAATAATGAAATGAACAATATGTCGCATTGTAACATTTCCAAAGGTTTCCTCCTGCCTCGTAAATTTGCAAATGCAACGACGATCCTCTCAACAAATTTATCACAGCGGCGTGGTGCCAGCAATAAGCGTTCTAATGAATAATCATAAGAAACGAGATCGTGTTTACGCGGTTGCAGAATTGTAAGAAGTTGCGACCTCGCTGGTCAACGCGGGTTGACAAATATCCTCGGTCTCCTTGCTTATGGAGGCCGGCGTGCAAGTTCATTGGAAAAGAAACGTACAATTAGCCTAACTCACAACAGTCCTTGTCTACGCGAAAGTCCAAAGGAATGAAAAGCGATCAAAGGTGGCCATAAACAGCTGAATCTTTCTGGTTGGAGCTCCGGTTCAACAATTTAAAAAATATTCCCTTTCTCCATCTCACACCATTAAAATTGAATGAACCATTCATGTGGACCACCGTCAATTCATTTTCCTCGTATTTCAAAAAATCGATGCACTAGAAACATTGGAACCATTTATTTTTAAATAATTAAAGCGCAACAGAGAGACAGAGAGAGAGAGAGAGAGAGAGAGAGAGAGAGAGAGAGCAAGTGACGCAGGACCCAGATCTTTCAGCCGGATCGTTCTTCTGCACTTGTTATGTCGGATGCGTTATGTATTGTTTGCGCGTCTCATAAATTGTTATTCGCAATTGTACGAAAAAAAGCGTCCCGAGCTGTTCGTTACGTAAGGAAAAAACCCGGAAACTGCGTTATGCCAATAAAGATCTAGTTCCCCGGGCAGTTTCGTGATTGCATTTCTTATTGTCATTGCGAGCGGTTGCGTCGATCAGGCGTTCAAGGAATGCGCGACGATGCTCATTAGAATTTGCGTCGAGGCTTCCTGAACGCTGTCATAAAATTCGATCTTGTCGGCAGATGGAGGATCGAGATCGAGGCGAACAGACATTAACGTGGACGATTATTAACAGGTCACGCGTCATTGAATCGCGGGAAATGGGAAAAAAAGCAACCACCAATCAACCGCTGAGGTAGTTTGTTGACGGAAACAACCTTTTTCTTAGTCATAATTATATCTTTTATTGGTCACTTATTTTTTATCTCGGTGTATTCTAGAACACTTTCATTGAAAACTTCCTCTCCGTTTTCGATCGATTATCCTTTTAATTTTTAATCCATTTGAATTAGAGAAATAGAATCTTCTCTTTCGCGTAACATCGAGAAAAACATTGTCCACATAAAAATTAAAAAAGAAAAGTCTATATCAACGACAAACAGAAAGAATATAAAGACTCGTCTTTTTAGTATAATCAGCATTAAAAAAACATGGACGAATAAAATTACGTTGGAATGTTTATAAAAAGACTGCATAAATCTGTCTCCGAAATTTTTCCGATACTCATGAATCAACGCGAAGCGTTTTGAACGCAGGCTTCTCTGTGACACCGTAGTCACTGAGAATGCAAATTTGTGATCGGCGATCGATCATAGATTCCTATTAGCATAACCGTTGTCCCCTTTAGCGATCCACGTGTACCCCTTGCGTGATTCGCAGAACATTATTTTTTCAGCGTGACCGGTAGAGGTCGCGTGAATTAAAAAACACTATCTCATTGTACGGTTCGCGGATATCAGAGACGATTAGGCTAATTCTCACCTGCGGCTGGCGGCAGCTTTTTTGGTTGATTAAACAAGAACCTAGATACGATTATGGTTATGTTTCCATTTTCATAAACCGCGATACTGCTTTTTCCCGTGGAATCGTCGCTTTATTGCAAGCCGAGAAATCGTTGTAAACAAAAGATGATATATTTTATGTTCAATAATTTTTTATCAGCAAATATCTGAATGCGAAATTTACATAACAAAATGTTGCTTGTTGTGTCCAGTTTTTCTCGCGTTCCACTTTTCTCCTCCGTTGATCGCGTGATTGCGTGTTCGGCAGTGATCGAGATCGCGAATAAAATAATCGGATTCAATTTAATCGGAATGCGTCGGCGATGCTCATTGGTAGACAGCGGATCATTATCTATCTATATAAATAAAAATGTAAGGTCTTTCTCTCTCTTCAACGGTAGGTTCTAGGAAAGATGTCAGATCACCTTGGCGATTGGAAATTTAATTCTCTGCAACTTTCATATTTGACACTTTTTTATCCGACGCGATCTAAGCGTCGCGTATATACTTTTACAGAAGTTAGAAGCAGAAATATGGTCAAAACGGTAAAATATAATATTTGTTAGTACAAGATAAAACTTATCTACCTGAATTGCAACAAATTGGAGTGAGATAGAACTTTCTTTGTAACAGCGACCTGAAATAGTATTTTGAAATCTTTCTAATGTTTTCACTGTTTTACATTACACCTACTCGTTTTTGTCAGAAACCCATAAAATCCGCTCTCTAAAGACGATGTTCACTTATTTTTCTATTTGCGCAGTCACCTGATTTCGCAAATGAAAATCGTTTGCCAATATGCACCGTGTATCAACGAATACAATTCAATGCCAAGAAGTTGTTACTAAGACGCGACGAGTTAAATCACTCAACGAGGAACTTGGAAATCGTCGTTTACAATTCTATAGGGTTTTCAACATACCTGCGTGTTTGTAAGATTGAAAAACCGCGTTAACAATCAAGGAAACACAGTAAGTTTGACTTAGCTTTTCAGACGAAACGAGACCCTTTCATTCAATCCATTTTATATTGTAAAAGACACTGTCCTTTCATTCTGAATTTATCAAAATTTCGAAGGGAAGATGAACGTCTTCGTCTTCCAGCGACCTTTTTTCAGTGCTCGATTAATTCAACGAGTACGCGCAGCAGTACCCACACGTCTTCCCGCCATTTCATTCCCACGTGAATAGGTCAACTGTCAACTCCCCTTTTCCCTTCGATTCACTCGATCTCGATGCACACTAACCTGCAACACGTTCCAACGACGGTGGACCACGTTCCTCAACTTCCTAGACGCGATTGACAACAACAAATCCTCAAGCTAGTCTCCTTGAATCAATTGCATCGCACGAACCCGCTGGCTCACCATAAACAACCGGACCGATTCATCATCCACAATATCTGGACCTCCACTCCTGGAAGATTCCACTTGGACCACTTCGCCACGACAACCCCTTGATTATCACAATCGAGCATCCGAAGTGACCAGACTGCACACACAGACCTGTTCAGGTGTTTCCCAGCGAAACCGACAGTGCCTCTTCGAACAGCTTCCGTATCTTGCAGATCGATTGATTACAGTGAACAACGACCCCCTTTCTTCTCGAAGCAATACGCTTTGACAAGCGAACTAGCAACCTTCCCAAAATAGTTACTGAAACTTTATTGATCACTGATTTGGAGGAATTTAGAAAGTGTAGATGATCAGGTGAATGTCCTCGTTCAATAGATCTTCGCTCCAGCAGGCCCCAAGATGAACCTTGTCAAAGGATCTTCCTCTTCGACCGCTCTATCGGGCTTAATTCAAGACACTTCTCTTTTGGAAGAAAGAATCGAGAACCTCGAAGCGTCTTCCTCAACTTCACAAAGCTCAGACCTTCAGTTCAGACCTGTAGCAGGTCCTAGCGGCTTCACCAGAATCTTCTTCAACATACTTCACAAATAAATACTGTCTTTATTATCTACTTGGCTCTTGAAGGATCCCTTCGACAGAGTTCCAGCTAAATGAAGAGCTAACTAAAGCTAACTAGTAACACTGATTCGATCGAAGGTGATGAACGGGGTAGAACACCGATCCAGCGGAAGAACAACCCTGAAGACGTCCGGATGTCGATGATCGATGACAAGGAAGCCGGCCTCGCGGTGCCATAAGCGGCGTAGTCGCGGTGCCACTGTGAACTGACTCGGTTGGCTGCAGGATGGAGAATCCAATGCTTGTGCAACTCGTCGAAGCTGTCCGGGGCACAGTCGCTGGAATGGCCAGATCGCAAGTGGGGGCAGAACCTGACCGGCTTATTCTAAATAGCTGTAAGTATTCGTTGTCTGACTGCGAAGATTTTTCCGGGGACCGAGGCGCCATCGCAGACTCTTCGGGTCGCCCTTTCTCCTCAAGTTCTGCGGTCTGACTCGCCTTTTTTCCAAACCTTGGGAATTCCCCGAGCCTAAACGACCAGCACGACGGCACACGACCCTGGCTCATATTGCCATAACCTGTTGCCGCTGTGGATCCAAGAGAATGCTTTTTGGGTAGGGCCACGTTTAGGGGAGTGGTCCTTAAGAACGAAGTTTTTGCCAATTTGACTGGCGATTCTCTGAGACCCCAGTAAAAATTGCTGTACCATTATTGAGATCTAATTAATTACTAAACATCTAAGTATTGTATGAGTTAGTATATCAATTCCAGCAAAAATATCCTGTACACAGGAGCCAAGTTCCTATGGCCGTAAAGAGTTGCGAGATCAAACAAAATACGGCCAAGTTCGTTAGCTTAGAAATACCTCTTGCAATACTGAAAAAAGCGTTTGTAAAAATTTGTTTAAAAGAACGCTATTTATTTATTTATATTTACAGTTACATAGTGGGCTAAATTATTCAAACTTGGCCGTTACTTTTTAAACCAATAGCGGCCAAGTTTGAATAATTTAGCTCTCTCTCCATGTAACTCTTTAAAAATTAAAAAGCGTTCTTTTAAATTAATTTTTGCAAACGCTTTTTTCAGTATTGCAAGAGGTATTTCTAAGCTAACGAACTTGGCCGTATTTTGTTTGATCTAGTGTTCCTTCTCGAGAATTTCACGAGAAATTTTATAATCGGTTATCTCTCATTTCTCGAGAAATTTAAATCTAGGAAAATTCTTATGAATCTCATTTATTTTGTAACATATTCCCGGAAATGAAAAAATACGTATGTCCTACCATCAATCAAAACATGCTACATTTTAATGTAGGTATTTAAATATCTCTGTTACTTGTGAGATTATACGAAAAAATGTCAGAGGAGAAATTTACACTGTTCAATTAGGTAAATATGTATAATGGCAAAATAAAAAAATTTTTTGGAAACCATATTTCGAAATTTCAAGGTCATCATTATTTTTACTTAAAGGAGGTCATATAATTATTCTATATTCCTATTCAGAAAAAAGGACAAATCCAACGATCGATTTCAAACTTTGCACAAATTTTTTTTCTCACCTAAAGGAACAGGATAGTTGCGTGCATTGTACCTCGATAAAAATTTTTCTCCAAGTATAGCTTAGGTCCACCCCATAATGTACATATTGGACAGGAATAAATATTGAGTTAATGTTTGTTGCGCTTTCGATAAATATTATCGACGATATTTCAAATATCATACGTTTTCCAATATTTTTTTATTTTTTTTTAAATTCTCGAGAATTCTCGAGAAATATAGTCTTATTTCTCATTTCTCGAGAAATGAAAAATGTTTGAAAAATCAGGAACACTAGTTTGATCTCACAATTTTTTACGGTCATAGGAACTTGGCTCCTGTTTACAGGATGTTTTTGTTGGGATTTCATCAATTTTTGTTGAAATTTCATCAATTATCAAGTAAAATTTCAAACTTTGATAATTATTCCTTTGAGTGTTTATTATGGTGGACCTATGTACCAAATTTCAAGCTTGTAGGTCAATGGGAAGTAACCAAAAGGTTCTGATGATCTGTCAGTCAGGCAGTGACAAAAGCGATTTTTGAGGTCCTATATCTCGGGACCCACTAATGTTAGAAGATTAATGTTTTGTCAATATTGAGACATGATAGCATTTAACAAGTGTACGAAATTACATCTCTCCATTTGCGTCCAGTGCTCAGTTATAAGCCTCTAAAAAACGGCTAAGTTGTTTCGTGTAAAAGGAGGTAGTGCGAGAACTTGGCTGGTGCATTACCGTGCACCTAGATTTCATAACCATGAAATTTAAAGAAACCTAGAGAATGGAAATAATCTAGGTCGAAAACAAATGTTTCATTTTCGAGTTAAAATAGCTCAAAGTACAAACGGTTAAAATTGTCGCAAGTAAACGTAATTTTTATGACAATAACATTATGATAATTGTTGGAAACTGATGAATTCTGTGTCAAGATCAAAGAACTTTCGATAGGAATCAGATAGAGCGATGATTTCTGTTTTAAATTAAAGCATTATGCATATTGCAGAATATGGGAAAAATAGCGAGAGAGAAAGAGAGAATTTTATATATATATGTGATATAGAATCAACGGGAATCTTTTTATACGCTCTCAAAGATAAAATTTACTAGGAAACTGTAAGAGACAACAGAAAGCTGAACAAAGAAAAAAATGCCGGTTAATTACGTGTATGTTGCAATGCAACACTTTCATTCGTTAGACATAATATTCAAGATAACAAGGAGCATCAGATAAAGGTTAATTTCTTCACGCATCATAAATCCATTAGGAAGACTATCTCGCCAGTCGACTACTTTTTCCATGAACATTGTGCAGAGCGATTATGTAAAATCGCACGGTGCGAACTCTTCCGCCCAGCATTGAAGTCACCGGCCGGTTCTCGAGCGAATTTTCGCACAGTACGCTGCGCAGGACCGAGGCGGGCCAGGCCGGTCGCCAATTACTTTTGCTTGGTCAACGTAAATCAGTTTAGCGCAGAAAAAGCCGGTTCGATGCATGAAACTACACACGCGAATGTTCCTCGGTGCTAAACGGAGAGAAATTGGACTAGAAATCGGGTCAGCGGTTTGCCAACGATTATATTACCAAACTGCATTTTTCCGCGGGCGCAACGTCTTTGTTTACACTTACGTGAACTCGCGATGCAACTGCGTAATCGATTCCGAAATCCATATTTCGTTTTCTATTTCTTTCCACACCTAACAGTTTGTATACACGAATGTCGCATTAATAGTTTACGCACTAATATAATATTTTACAGGTTAAATTGATGAATTGTGTTCACATTTCAAAGAAGTAGACTTTACTACACAGACAAACATTTAAAAAATTTATTGAGATACACTGATGTGTGAAAAAACAGAGTTACCGGGTAATCGCCAGCGAAAGAGATAGAGGAAGAAATATTCTAACGGGTTGGCAAAATAAAATGCATCAGAAATTTCTTCCTCGGATAATGTTTCTTCTTCATTTGAGGCCAAGCGTAGCCAAACGTACAGGCGTACTCGAAACGTTGCTAAACGTTTAATACTAAAATAGGTATAAAATTTGAAAGCAGACGTAGTTGGAATCAAATTTTATTGGCTTATAATCACAAATCTTTACCGAATTTAATGACACCAAAAAGAGTTTTGTAATCGTAAAAATACTTACAGAATTATTGGTATAATGTTCAAATATTAATAACTATACTAATTTAGATGCTAACAAAATGAAATCTGTGCGAAAGTGCTCTGTACACCTACCTGAAAAACTTTTGTAATACAAGAATTTACACAATTTTCCTTAAAATACTTAAAAATCGCCAATGAACGGACGCCGTTTTAGAGACTGTTTAAGAACGCAAAGCGTGCCTTGAAATCTCTCGACTTTCGATGAAGTTTACTACTTCACGGGTGTAAAAATAGAAAAAACAACATTGGAGCCTTATTCTTCAGACCTTTAACTACGACGGACAACAAAAATTTTATTACATACTGTTATGCCGTATCAACCTTCCCGATAAGATTCTATTAAACTTTATCTTCGCCTTTTACCCAAAAGCTGACTCAAATGTTTGGCTGTAAAGAATCTATATAAGGAACCCTCTCATTGATTCTGGTCCACTTCCGAGCCGTCAGTTGTGTTGTAAGAACGTATAATTTCTGTAAAAGCGCGATTTTCTTGTGAACAATCTGTTAGTGTGGCCTATCCAATAAACTTCAAGTTATCAAGAAGAAAAAGGATTATTTCTCGAGGGAACCCCCATCCTTTCCTTCTTCACGGCATAACAATACGCAAAATTTAGAAGTCGACTTTTTTCCACGTTTTCGTGCCCCACTGTGCGACGCAACGTTTGTCGGTACAGGCTTTGCTTTCACTGTTTTACATTTGGTGTTCCCGTGAATCGCGAAACGTTGAGTCACTCGATACGGATATTCAAGACTGCCGTGAAATGCATATGTCTGCGATGGAACAGGCGAGGTTTCGCTGTGTCAACTTGTACGCAATTATAACTGGCGATTATCCTGATTGCTTTGTTGACAGGCTCTGAACGAAGAAAAGTCTTCGGATGGCATTGGATGCGCTGAAAAAGACAGCTCGAGGATAATGATAAATTCGTTGCCGGAGAGCAATAATGCGTGTTCATTAACCAGCTTGGAAATCAGTTGTTTTTACAATTGAAACTCTACTTGACACGTTGTTACGTGGCTCGTCGAGTTCATTAAGAATTTCGTGCAAAAAATAGTCTTTCATTAGTTCCCGGAATCCCTCTCAGACAGCGCAATCTTTGTCTCCGATTTGCAAATATTGCGCGAGACATTGAATTGCAAATTTAGCTTCCCAAGTTCATTGACAATTACCGAGGGAACATTGATGGTTCTGTTTAGCTGGGATTTTTCATTTTAATGATAATGGCGGCAACCAGACGTTCCGTGTTCATAGATTATTTTGCACGATTATTTACTGAAAAGATAAAAATGCAACATGTATGATGTTGATGAGTTGAGAGAAAAGTCTGGAAGCAGTAGATTTTATGTTAAACAATTTATTTTATATTATTTGTTTCTCACCACATTTTCTTCGAATGTAATTATGTCTGTAGCATTATGTAAATGTTACTTATTATTATTTCTACACGAACAAATGCATCGATCATCGTCGCGTTGTTGTTAATTATATTCAGGTTCGAACTGATTGCTTCCGGCAGATCGACATAGGATTCGTTTCGGGATAGCAATTATGTTAATGTTTTTCGCGTATCGATAAGTGCAGTACTAATTATCGCTGTCCGTAATTATCGGCTGCGTCTCAGAGAAGCTGAGCGTCGATATAGGTGTCACTTTGAACCCGACTCAAGGCAACGATCCTCCTCCATGGTTATTTAACGTGACGCATTAGGCAGTCTACGAGTGACAACTGCGGCTCTGCAAAACGGCTTCGATGTCATCTTGAAAATGAAGGAAAAACAAGTTGGTGACTAAAAAAAAAAAAGATTAAAAAACGTCTTTATCCTCGAAAAACGTCGTAGAAGAGAAGAGAAAATTTATGATCATTGTTTACTCTTGAGTTTTATCTTAACGACTTTCTCGACGACGCGACGCACTGAGCTATGAAACTTAGGCTACGGACGCGGACTGTTTTCGTGAAGTAACTATTGCTACAATGTTTGAAACTCTGCGCTGCTGCCGGAACGAAACAAACATTCCAACATCCGAAAGTGTTCGAGCTACATTACGTTCGTTGCGATTTCAAGCTTGCGACCCGTAAAACTTCGTTTCTAACATATTTCTCTATAAAAATTCAATGAACACACCGGTAGAAAATTACTTCTGCTACTGATCATCTAGTCACGGGCTTAAACACATGCATTATCTATTTATTTCTGCATACAGTGGCTCACGAAAGTATTCGAACGCCCTTTGAAACAGAATAACTTTTTTATAATTGTACCAAACGACCTGATTTTTTATAATCGACTAGAAGCATTGGTTTAGGAAATGATATGCGAAAAAGATTTTCCAAAAAATTATAATTTACAAGGTTACCTGCAAAAATAAAAAAGGCATTTTTTTTTAATTTTTTATTAGGGCCCTTAAAGAAAATTTAATATATGTTTTGTAGATCTATGTTAGTTATACACATGCTGAAAATTTCATTAAAATCGGTTGACGCAGGAAGAAACGACATGCATCGAAAGATATACGATTTTGTGGATTTTAAGCAGAAACTGATCGAAAGTCGTGTAAAACTACGATTTTCACAATTTTCAACCGCTTGCAGCTCGTGTGTATGTTAATCGATTTTGATTATAACTAACGTAGAGATCTACAAAACATATATTTTAAATTTTCTTTAAAGGCCCTAATAAAAAATTAAAAAAAATGCCTTTTCTATTTTTGCATGTAACCTTGCGAATTATAATTTTTTGAAAAATCTTTTTCGCATATCATTTCATAAACCAATGCTTCTAATTGATTATAAAAAATCAGGTCTCTCTCTCTCTCTCGTTTGGTACAATTATAAAAAAGTTGTGAGCCACTGCATATATTCTGCATTCGCGGAAATGTGCACTGTGCAAGTGCACGCGCTGCATCCTCGTCAGTGACGCGTGCAAAAATCGTTCGGGGAAAAAACTGCTTAAATATTTATACAAATCGTAACACTAATGCGCTCGATAAAAAGTTCCCGTAGTCGTTACTGACTGCATCTCCGTCAATTTAATCCGGTACACGCCATTCAGCATCCGGTTGAGAAAGATTGTTGAAAGAATTGAAAATCCCCTCTGAAATTCAATCAGTTCAACGCGAACACTGTAAAAGCTACACGGTAAATCCAAATGCCACAGAGAACCTCCGCTATTCGAAAAAATTCCAAGATTTAGCCACGGGTCCATTCAAAGCAACGCTCTCGAATGAACTGCGCGAAAGCACTTTCAAAATCGTTGTGTTCGCACTGTTACGTGAACGCATTGGATAACATTTCGCGATTAGGTTTCGCAGCCGTCATCTTGCGCATCAATGCGGCGCGTCGCCTGTTTGCGATAATTAATGAACGACAAACCGTTGACTTATGCCGGAACAACACAGCTGATTTACGATCGTTCGCGATTTTGCGTTCGATCGCCATCGAAGCTGAAAGATCATCGTCGCTCGTCCGAGCTCGATCGAACCCGGGAGACAAGAAGCGGTTATGAAAGCCGCGTAATGGAGGGATCGATCGAGTTCAGGAAACCGCGGATATGTCTGTTCGTTTCTCACAGTGAAAATTACGCAACGCCTATTACTTTCTTCCCGATTAGAGGCGCGCAAACAGCCGAATCGCCTCGAATTAGGGACACTTTCAATTTCGCCGCCGGGAAACGACCGTAATCCACTCTACGACAATGCGACCGCAGCGCCGCACAGTGGGAAATTTAGTCCCAAAACGTGGAATAAAGTCGACTTCTAAACTTTGCGTATGTAATAAAATTTTTGTTGCCCGTCGTAGTTAAAGGTCTGAAGAATAAGGTTTCAATGTTGTTTTTTCTATTTGTACACCTGTGAAGTAGTAAACTTCATCGAAAGTCCTCTAAAACAGCGTTCATTGGCGATTTTCAAGTGTTTTAAAGAAAATTGTGTAAATTCGTGTATTACAAAAGCTTTTCAGGGGTGGGGTAGGTGTACCGAGCACTTTCGCACAGATTTCATTTTGTTATCATCTAAATTAGTATAGTTATTAATATTTGAACATTATACCAATAATTCTGTAAGTATTTTTACGATTACAAAACTTTATCGACGATTTTGTTATAGTTCTGTGTGAGTCGGTGTGCTCTTTCTGATTTCATTAAATTCGGTAAAGATTTGTGATTATAAGCCAATAAAATTTGATTCCAACTACGTCTGCTTTCAAATTTTATAGCTATTTTAGTATTAAACGTTTAGCAACGTTTCGCGTACGCCTGTACGTTCGGCTACGCTTGGCCTCAAATGAAAAAGAAATATTATCTGAGGAAGAAATTTTTGTTGCATTTTCGGAAGAAAATAAATGGTACAAATAAATTTTTAAATGTTCTGATAATATACCGGGTGAGTCATTTAAAGTGAAACAGACGTATATCTCGGAAATTAAGCATTTTGGAGAAAAATGTTTCAGACAAAAGTTGTATGGTTTCAAGGAGGACATAAAATGGTGTCTTTTATTTGACCTTGCATAGTCGTTTGGAAATCACGTGAAGGTCATCTTCAATTTCTTAAATACAACTCCCTATTTTTTATTGCATATTCTTGTAGCTTGTTTCGAGAGCTTTCCAAAACACTATAATAAAATATTTTGTTCTTAAACATTTTTCAAGTTATAATAGTGTGTGTGTGCTAATATTCCAATATTGCCACGGTTTTTCATGGATTCTCGATAATCTGAGGAAAAAATGTTTCGAACAAAAGAGGACCAGTAGTCAGACATCTACAAATTTCAATATATGAAAGTTGGAAAACATTTTTTTTTTACAAAAAATTGAGGTGAATTTGATTTTTTAAATGCTAAAATGTATTTTGGATTTCATAGTGTTGTAGCTGATCTTAAGACGAATCCAACGATAGATAATATTATAACCTTGAGCCTATAAATAACGCTACAATAGTTTTTTCCACGTTTTTAGACCTTTCCCACCGTGCGTTGCACGGTGCGCTGGGACAAAGCGATGAAGTTCCTGTCAAAATTTATACAGGGTGTCCCACGCAACTGGAACAGGCTGCATCTGCTAAATGATTGGGAATAGAAGAAGATGTTATAAGTAAAAGTTGAATGGTATTGGACAGTGCATAATATGCAACTGATTGTATGCACTTTTGTGCATCGGTGGATCAGAAAAATGCAACAGCATTTTTTTTTTAAATGGAAGGCTATATTTTTGACTGCACCAATCGATGCAGTTTCTTGTGCTCTACATAAAAGTACTAACATACGTATGCCCTAAACTTATTCGTTACGAAGTTATCGAAGCTAAAAGTTCTCTGAATGACTTCGGTCTCTCGGCAAGTGTCCCAGAGTACCTACGTTATGTTCCATTATACTTCTCAGATTCTCAAAGTTAAAATACGTTCGTACCGTAATTTCTCTATTTTCCCATATTCTGCAACGTTCAGCTTTAATTTGAAAAAATCATCGCTCCATCTGATTTCTATCGAAAGTTCTTTAATGTTGACAAAGAATATTGATGCGAAATTCATCATTTTACCCACTGCGCGCCGAGACGTTTGAAAACGCTCGCTTCGCTTGCGGCCAATGAACTGCGCCGATTTTACGATTCATTGTTATCCACAGTGACTCACCTGTTCGCTCACATATTTTCGACGGGAATTATTATCCGGGATAATTGTTGAACCGACTCATCCGCGAACGTTTCTTCAACGCGTTAGCTGTTTTAGCACCGTCACAGACCGCGATCGTTTATTTAAACATAGTCAGATTAATTTTCTACGTTTTGTTCGTACATACAGGATGGTCCATTTATCTCGAGACAGTCAATTATTACGGAAACCAGCAGGTATATGAAAAAATGTTTTATATAAAATATTCTTCATATGAAGGGGCGCATTCAATGGCGCTATGCACATTTTTCCATAATGGCCCTTTAAGGGTCAGATGAAGGGCAACTTCATTTTTTCAAATGGAAACCCATACTTTTTATTTCATATTCTTATTCTACATCGAGAAATAATAATATTTCGTATAAAAAATTTTTCCTGGCGTGCACGGAATCAAATAACAAAAACTAAACGCTTGCATATTATCAGGAATTAGTTTGAAGATTGTCGAAATTCAGAGATCTACAACAATAATGTTTACGATAAAATGTACTTTTCGTCATACTGATAACGATAATGTACTGACGTACATTATTTTAATTCCTGATCCCCCTCAATCGCGGGGCCCCGGTGCATAGCATCCGCCGCACCCCCCAAATTGCCGGCCCTGATCACCGACCACATTAAAGCTATAAATAAATAATAACATCAAAACGTTCAATCCATGACTTTCTTCTGCTAAAGTGTTTCAATACTTCGTGGAGGGGGTACGTCTTAACAGCACGGCCATATTGGCCATAGTTGGACTTCTGCGTAGACTTGTTGCGTCCTTTTTTGACGCAATACATGATGGTTTTGAGATAATCGTCAAGGGTCGAGGGAGATTGACATAGTCGGACGCTGATAGCATAAATCAGCATCAGAAAACGAGCCGCTCGCCTAGTCTAACAATGGCAGTGACACATTTCGCGAAGGAAGACAAGGTCAGCCGACACGACGCGACGCACGCGGTAAACCAGTTTTCGTTTTCAGTCGAACGTAACAGGCACCATAGACATTTGACGCTTATTTTTCTGCTGAGTAAGACGTTTCACGCCCCAGCTAATTAATTGATGTCATTACAACTCGATCCTATCCAACGGTCTTGACGTCACGCCAAGGACTTCTGAAGACCTTGATCCCTAAAGCGAAGCCAGCTATTAGTTGTGTCGGCATTCTTTCTTTAACGACGCTCTTTCATGGGTTCTTTTAAAGCTTCGAAATTGTCGACGTCTATGTAAATGGATTTTTACAGGTCCAGTGTTTATAATATCGTTCTTACCACATATTCCGTTTTTGCGAAATCGGTCCTTGAAAGTGTACGAAAACGTTATACGATTTATATTTCGAAATTCTTGAGCGTTCGAAAGCTCCCTTGTCCACTTCAATAAAGAAACATCGAACATTTATTGCAGAACTGTCGCGTAGAATTGTGATTGTATGAGTTGTTTAGACAAAAGACATGTCTTTTTCCCACAACGTCTTTCGAATTCTTTTTACGACAGTCGGCTTTTCGATCTGTTCAAACCTGTCGGTTTAAGTGACTCATCGATTGACTATTGACCGGGGACAAATAAACGGAAATTACATATTTACACAAATATGTGTATACAGGCTGTCCCAAAATTCCTTCAGCAGCCGGAAATGGTAGGTTCCTGAGATCATTTGAAGCAACATTTTCCTTTTAACAAATATTTTCCGCGGCTTTGTTTAGGAGTTATTAATGAAAATCACGGACCAATCAGAGCGCGACCTAGACGTGAGTTGGCACAGTCGGCCAATAGACAGTTGGCGCGCCGGCCAAACTGTGCCAACTCGCGTGATTGGTCCGTGTTTTTCGTTAATAACTCCTAAACAAAGCCGCGGATAACATTTTTGCAAAGGAATATATTGCTTCAAATGAAGCCAGGAACCTCCAATTTCCGGGGAGCGAAAAAGTTTTGGGACATCCTGTATATTGTAATGTTATGTTTAGTGAAGAATAAAAAATGTTAGTTACAACAATTAATGTGTTCTTTTTACTCAACTCTGCACATGAATATTCGATAACCAGCTTTAATATTGTATTGTATATTGTAATGTTATGTTTAGTGAAAAATAAAGAATGTTAGATACAACAATTAAAGTGTTCTTTTTTCTCAAGCCTGCACATGAATATTCGATAATAGAATGAGATTAACATCTTCGAAAACTTTGGATACACAAAATAATATTCGATTTCCGAAAAACTTCCGGAAATTTTGACCGTCTGGTTTGTCGTTGACTTGTACTACTGAATTTCGAATATCTCCTTCGATATCATGTTCTCCTAATACAAAGAGATTTTTCGAAAATTTACCGAAAACCTCGAAAATTGAGTTTTGTATTAGGAGAACATGATGTCGAAGGAGGTATTCGAAATTCAGTAGTACAACTCAACGACAAGTCAGACAGTGAAAAATTGGCGAAAATTTTTGAAAATCTCGAAAATTGAATTTGTATTAGGAGAACATGATATCGAAG
>CM052311.1:12217493-12344898 GCA_028455605.1 Lasioglossum malachurum
CTAGTGTCTTATGAATAGAGGAAAATATCGAGCTAATAGCTGCATATTTAATAAATATGTTGATTTTCAATAAATTCTATTCCTGTACCTATTGTTTTCCATAACATTTTGCAATTTCACCTTCCTTCAGAACAAAATGTATGTATTATTCAAGCTGGTTCACCCCGGGCGTGAACACTGTCATATACGGGGTTGACACCTACCAAAAAATTCTAAAATATTGCTATGATGCTAATCTATTATGTATAAAAATCTCAAAAGTGTCCGTTTGGTGGAACAGTGTCAAAAAAAATTAAGTATGCCGGCGAACGAGAAGGATGCGGGAGGGGGAAATCCGCTCTACCGTGCGCATAGGAGCTGATCCAGGCTAAGATTTTGTGTGGGGGCAGCACTATACCGGAGGCATCGAAAACGCGGGCGTGAGCACTCTCATATCCTCTCTGGTAAAACTTCTACAGCCAGTGCCAGCAAATGCTACTAGGAGGCCCTAGGATTTGCATGATAATATAAGATAATAAAACACAATGAATGACCTTTTTTGTAGCAAAAATATCTGCGAACGGTATGTCTACAGCGTTGTCAAGTCTAAAGTACGCAACGTTACTTTAGACATACTTTTTAATGAAGACTAGGTATATATCTATATGAAGATAATGAAGAAGAAGAAGAAGAAGAAGAAGAAGAAGAATATACGGGTTATCTTTCGAAAAGTTAAAAGGGGGACGCTATCAACTTCGCCAAGAAGTCCTTGACACTATTATGAAGTTCGGATTACGCTCGGTGCAGCAATCATTAATCAAGACATTTTCGAAATGAATTCAAGGCGAAATCCGACAGCAAAATTTCACTCCTCTGGTAGTGAGTTACCTGTGTGACGCGACAATGGAAACGAGATTCCAGCGACGATTACTTATTACTCTGTGAAATCCTTTATACCTAGCACTGGCTAGCCAGTGGCAAAATTAACTTGACCATGCTACTACACTATAGCATTGGCGGTATTGGCACAATAAAATTAATGTACATATTGGACAGGAATAAACATTGAGTTAATGTTTTTTGCGCTTTCGATAAATATTATCAACGATATTCCAAATATCATACGTTTCCCAATACCTTTTTATTTTCTTAAAAATTCTCGAGAGAATTCTCGAGAAATATAGTCTTATTTCTCATTCCTCGAGAAATGAAAAATGTTGAGAAATCAGGAACGCTACATACACGTGAAACGGGGATGTCTATGAACACGGCTAGGGTACGCGAAGGGAATGCTCACGTTCTCACAGTGGAGTGAGTGGACCCGTTTTCGCCCGACACGACACGACGTCCGACTTCGGCCCACACAGACAAGCGTTTCGAGCGCCGCGGGAGGCATGTGTTGGTGTCTTTTCGGCCGATTTCGTCCGCGAAAATGTGCTCAAAGTGGGCCAGACATCGGACGAAATGGTCGAGGTCAGCGGGGAGCCGAACCTTCTCGAGAGCTTCGAGAAGGGTAACAATGGACAAACCCCATGGGGCCATTGGGGCCTCGACGTCGGAAGATGGTCTGAAGGAGAATCAAATCAGCTCGTTTCTCGCTCGACGTCAGTCGGTGCAGCGTTCACTTCAAATAATTTTCATGTCGTCAATTTTGAAGTAACCATATTTTTAAAAACGGCTCCGTAAAGAGAACGCTTGTGGCTATATTATCATTATTTTTATTTTTACAATTTTCTGGTGCTCTAATAGCAACGCACCTGTTTAGATAACTGAAAAATAAACTATGAAAACAAATATTTTTCGAAATGAAATAAGTTTGATTAGATACTCTTATGCTTTCACTATGAGCACGCGAAACTAATTTTCAACGTTTTGTTAGTTTGGCCGTCATAATTTAATGAAAAACTTGTGACAGCTCATATTACACGTCCGTAAAACCAACAATTTTCAAGATTTCAAGGAATTCTTTGAGATACATTCATATTTTACCAAAGACTGCAACATATCCAAACTTGAACAAAATTCGAAACAGCAGTCCTATTTCAGTATTAATTGTATGTAGATCAACGCTCATGGAAGTATGGATACTCGAGAATAATTAAGTTAATTAAGTTAATCGCAATTAACAATTAGTCTCCTACCTTAGTCGTGAATTGCGGTTAACGATTACATTCCTTTTAATTGTAATCGTCAATCGGATAACTGATTAATGATTAACTGCTGAAATTTCGAAATGAAATACGGAATCAAAACTATACATGAATACTGACAAAAATGTAAACTGCGTTTGGGTGTATTGTTAGTTGGTCTATAATATAAACTCTGTTTACGTGCTTTTATGTTTTTTTTTCGATGATTCCTTTTTTTAATCAACGATTGACGATTAACTTTATCAATCGATTGATCCAATCGTCGATTTTTCGATGATTTCTTCTTTTAATCAACGATCGACGATTAACTTCATTAATCGATTGATCCAATCGACAATTTTTCGATGATTTCTTTTTTTAATCGTACACATTAATCAATCAATCATAATTAAAATTTTAATCGATTAACGCCCAACTCTGAAACAAAACATTGGGCATGCAAATGGTCGGGCCATTATTGGGCGATCGACAGCGAAGCTATTTCTCAGAAAGCTGCTTTTCATTTATCTTCCGGCCTTCACATTTATCTTCGAGAAATTCCAAGCAATAGTAGGTAATTAAAAAAAAATTTTCTTTTGCATTATCTAGTAAAAAGATTCTTCTAACAGTTCGATGGTTTATTACTAATTATAAAGCAATTTTGCTAATTATCAAACATGATCAACGTTTCGATCCTAGTTTGGGTTCTTTTCAAGATTTATTTGTAAACCGTTGCGCCGAAAACATTCAACATATATTAACAGTAAATACGACCGATAGAAGAAACATATTTATTCTTCTAACATCTTAAAAAAGTCCATTTTTCTTAAACCCATCCCAACTTGTCCACCATGGTCCATGGAGGTGGAAGACAGGTAAAAGAGTCACTCCGCACGGTGCGCGGGTTTACGGGCGAACCCCAAGGCCCAAGATGAATAGCTGCAGCTCACAACTGACCGTGGAGGTCTGCAAGGTTTATAACACATAACTGCTACTGAGGCATAGGCAAATGCCCGAGTCCTCCGTCGTGGCTCCGGCAATAAAGTAATAAAGAACTAAATGCATTTAAGAGAGGCTTTCTCTGAAAAATAGCAAGGAAGTCACGTCCGTAAAATCAGGTATGTTTTCCAATTATTTCGGAACGTTGTCGAACTTTCGGTGCCATGGGTGTGGTCACATCGCTAAAAACGACCTGATTGGTCGGTTTACCTGAAAATCGCTGGCCAATCAGCAAAGTTTTGGCCAAATGTGCGCATTTAGGAGCTTTCCTCCTAGAGCGCCGGGGATGAGGACATCAGTGCGATTTCGTGACGCGCCTAGATCATTTCGAACAAGCGAAGAGACACGCTACGTATAAGAATGGACTGTGTTAAATTAATCAGTTTAGTCCACGAGAGAAAAAGTTTGTGGGACCCCCAAGACTCTGAATACCATAACAGAGGTGTTAATCGGAGACTGTGGTGTGAAGTTGCCTCGTCATTGAATTCCACTAGTAAGTACCTAAGACAATTACTACATACAATTGATCTGCATTGTATGCAGTTAATATAGATTACATATAACTAGACTGCGGATGTTCATGCACGTAAAATATGCAAATATGCACGAAAAATATGATCAGAACTAATGCAAAGAGATATTTATCAGTCGTGTTTTAAGTAACAATTCTTTTATACGGAAACGCCATAATTTGCGTTACAATAAATTGCTAGTAATTTTTCCATGTTTCTAACACTTAGTTGTTGCCGTTTGTCAGTTAATATTTGCTTATATGCTGAAAAAGTACGTTCTACGTCACAGGATGTTCATAATTAAGTTTTGATACATTAGTTAACACATTTTTCCAGGATTCTTTTTTACCACTGCATATCATCTATTTTAACGCGAATTTGATCACCACATTTATCAGGAACATTTCCATTGAATTTGTTAAGGGTAAACCGACAGTATCCAGTTTTTTTATTGTGGCTGGAAGAGGGTTTGTAAATGTTCTGTTATAAACAAAAATAACAAAATGAGAAAATGAACAATGAATGATCGAACGAAACGAGATTCGATGAGTATCAGTATGACAAGAATAAACGCACGAATACTTTTATTCGGCAGCTCTCTTTTATACCCGCGTGGGCCATCGGTTTTGGAAGGATTATGCAGTGGGGACTTTGAAATTAAGCTAGTAGGATCGCAGTAAAACATTATGTGATGGATGATTCGGCGAGGTTTACATCGGCGGTCAATCACTTCGCCGGTTGTTGTCAAAAACTCGCACAGCTGATATCGCCGCGGCGCTGAGGCAAAAACTCTACGCAGAGTTCTTAACTCCCCTCACCGGTGTCCATATGGTACGAAATAGAATATATCGAGATTAAAACGGCTCGGAATCGCCTTGCAATTTGTACGGAAACCGGATTCTAGGTTTTTGAACAACGTCCAATTTTTTGTGCAATTCTGAGCAATGCATTCTGAGCTGTTGCAATTGCAACTGTATCGTGTTCATGAAAATCTTCAACTACCTATTTGCAGAAACATAATAAATGAACCTCTCTAGTTTCATCAAGATTTTCGGCATAAAATATTGGAGTCAAACAAATCGCAGCAAAATATAGTGAAATTATATAAAAGAAATATATGTAATACATATGTGCATGTACAGGGTGTTTCGTTTATCTGATACCGGAAATACCTCGTGACGCGCTGAAGTTACGAAAAGAATTTGTTTACAAAAATTGTTCGGTATGAAGAGTACAATCATATAGTCTAAAATTTATGATCTTTTTACGTACAATAAGATCCCATAATAAAAAACATAGGTTTCCATTTGAAAAAACAAAGTTGACCTTCAAATAGCCTTGAAGACGCCATCCACATAAAAAACTGATACTGCCTCCTCTTTCCCTCTCGAAATCCTTGGTTTTACACTTTTTTAATATCTTTCATACTTTTCGAGATATTCAGCTGGAAAGTTTTCAAATGAACACACGGTATAATAACCTGTAATTATGCATAATCACCGGATTAATCACATTTACCGTATAACATAACTATTATACATTACAATTTAGTATACATTATACTATACAATTTTTATTATTTATGTATTTTCAGGCTCTCTTGTTAAACTTAAATGGCAACGACTGAGAGACACCCATCGACGAGAAATCAGGAAGAGCAATGTACCGACAGTCTCTCACATACAAGGCGATTCAACGTGGCGCTACTTCAATCAAATGAGTTTTCTAGAAGCTACATATACGACCAGAGCCACGGTTGGGTGTTCTCATAATCGGGGATGTTTTTCGGATATGATGGATACACAAAGAGATTCAGAAAGTGATACTATTGATGTGGTGGAGTTTGACGAGACCAGAGGTGAGCATTATTTGGCGAAAAAAATATTTGAAATACTATGTAATATTTTAGATTTTCTTTTGCTTTAAAAAAAAATAGTATTTTAAGTAAGATATAGAATTTCGAAAATAAAATATTTCTATGTTAACAATCTAAACATCAAAATAAAATATTTCTATTTCAACAATTTGATTTGCTTCAAATATATATAAAATATTTTATTTTCACAAATTACAGCATCAAGTGAAATATTTTATTTTCAAAGTTGTATACACATGCTTTAAAATAAATAGAGGACTATTTACTATTTAAAATACTATTTTCCCCAGCTCTGTACGACACGGACAAGGACTTATATGATAGAGACTATCATATGGATCTACTAAATAAAGAATCGCTACTGATGAAGAAGAATTCGGTGAAAGATCCATTCGATGAGATGATACAAATTGAGAAAGCGAAACTGGAGCACCTACAGCAACTACGAATGGACAAACAGGATAAGGAGGACGACGATTATTACTTCGTATTGAGTCTGCTTCCCTATATCCGTGCCATACCCAAACGCAGAAAATTGCAAGTACGCAGCCGACTGTTACAAATCATCATTGAGGAAACAGCAAATGCAGAGTATAATTTGAATTCGTCCTCATTAAAATAACGCCGCCGCCGACGCGTGTGTCTGTGTGTGTGTTGAGACATCTTTTTAATTCACTTCTATTCTTATTAAGTAGTACATAATATGAATTTTATAATAGATTTCACATTCTCCCGTAATATGTATGTTTTTCAAAGTATTTCTATTCTGTATTTTATATTCTCCCGTAATATGTATTTTTTAGAGTATTTCTATTTTATATGTTGTATTTTATATTTGACTAGAAAATGTAAATGTATTTACAACATACTTTGTTTTTCCTTCAAGAACGGGTATTCTCGTATTACTCATTAAAGAATAAAAATGCCTATTATCATGCAATATCGTTGGTCTATGAAGAAACTATCCGTACAAGACTGTGACCCCTTCAAAACCATTTACTTCTTATCTAAAGAATTATATAGTAATTGAAAAATAACTCATCTTAACGTTGCCAGGAGCCTCTCCTCAAGCTGAATGCAGTTTCGGAAATCAGAGTGCTTCTGAATTTTATTTTGAATAGCCCCTCATGTACAGTGCCCAACGCGGCACGCCCCCTTTAGATATACATATAAATTTATACCTAATATTTAAGTGTCGATAACAAATGACGCGGTTGACACGGTCTAATGACACCGCGGAGCCGAACCCGCGAAGAGATTATTTATTACGCGATTATTTAATATTTGCTAGTACAAATTGACGGAACTATGAATGCAGGTAAGTATATTAGTATACTAAATGAAAATTTTGACGAAGTAGTGGTAAAAATGGGTCGCGACGACGAATTTGTCTTTCAACAAGGCAATGACCCTAAGCATACTGCCAAGAAAACTACTGCATCTTGCGATTCAACTGAATCCGATTCTGTGGGATCGTCCAATGTTAATGGATCTCCCCATATTTTTATCGTATCGCTATCGGTAGTGTGAACATTCTAATGTTTTGTGTTCTTTTTAACATCGTTGTAATTATCGAAATCGTTTTACTTTCATCTTCGCTTTCACTTTCTCTACTGTGGCGGCCTTGGCGTTGTCCTACACCGCTGTCGTTTAGAAAACTCCTTATTTCCTTGCCATTATCCTTTTCTATTGTCCTCCGTTTGCGCTCCGTTCTGGTCACATCTGGCGACCAAATCCACGCAGGCCTAATCCTCTCCTTTGTCTCTTTCAGGTCTCGCTTGGGCCTGTTCAAGGTCTACGTTCAGGTCCTGGCGAAACTTTCCTTTCTTTAATGACATTCTTTCCTGATTGCCTTTTTCCGCTTCTTCCGTTTTATAGCATCCTTCCGCGTGTCTTTACCTGACCTTCATCTCCTTACTTTCCACTCCTTACATCCCTCTCCTTCATTTTGTACCTCTTCCGTTAAAGTTACAAACCGTTGTAAATAGAAACAACATTGGTATCCTGTCGTACGGCGTACCGTCGCGTCGTTTGCCTTCTCTATACATATATATTAGTGTATACATATGTATATAAAATATAAAATATATAATATATAAACTTCTGAACTTCCCCCACAAACTTATTTAGGACGTATAGATACGTTCCTGGCAAAACTCGCAGATGCGCGAAAAAAGCGCGCACAATATCTCATCACTGCGTGAAGTTGGTTGTGAAAAGAGAAAAATGGCGGACAACGATGTCAACGGTGATTCGGATGAGGTGCAGCAAGAGAAGTCACAGAAAAAGGCAGCGAAATATGACAGCGGTGCGGCAGATTTGGAAAAAGTCACAGATTACGCGGAGGAGAAGGAAATATCTTCCTCCGATGGATTCTCTTGCGTGAGTGTTCCATAACTACGTACCGTTTCACGTGTTTACCATCGTGAACAATTTTCTCACGTTTTACTTCGTAACTATTTAGACAAATCTGCGTTTGTCCAAAGTAATCATCTGCACCTTACCATTTCACTGTGCGTCACCAGTTTAATATTCGCAATTAGATCTATTCGAAGGAATAGATAACAAGATCTAACCTATAAGTTGTGTATATGTTCCTCAAATCTGCATTAGCGTTGAATATAAACGATTCATAACCTTACTTTTAGTATTGTTTTCATGCTGATCACAACTTCTGTTGTCTTTTATACAGGCATTGAGCTTAATCGGGGACCAAAGAACTAAGGAACTAGCAGCGAAAAAAGCCAGAGAAAGGGAATTGCTAAAGGTTCCTATCAAAAAAGAAGACGTCGATCTGATGGTAAGACAATGGATTTATGTATGTATGCTACGGGCAATGTGTATAATGTGTGGCCAGGTTTCACAAATTGCCCGGACATTTTATATAATATTCATGGTTCATTGGGTAGTGTGTTAAATCCATGCTTGGCATCTTTTATGTTTATTTTTTATAGCAGTACACTTGTCGATTAGGGTCCTCCAAAATACATAATTGCCAGTTCCTGTGCCCTCTGTAACGGTAAAGAAATCTCGAAACGCAGAAGACATGGAAAGCTGAAATTTGGTACACAGACAGTCTATAGCCCAAAGGGGTGTACTAATATGTTTTGATCCCAGAAATCCTTCAGGATCAAGTGTCAAAATTAAATTAGTTATTTCTATATACTCTGTGTGGCGGCTGACCGCCTACACTTGCCACAAGATGGAAGTCAACAAAGACCTTTCTTGCTACTACCTGATCCGTCATCAATCCCTATATATAATATACACTGTCCTCAACCGCCTTCTGATATTCCAGCGTCTAAGGCAGGGTCCGCTAGACAGCCTTACCGATGAGTTCTCTAGCAGGCCTAGGACAAAATGCTCCCCTTCCTTCTCCTTCCCAACAACATATCATTACAGCTGCTAAACTCTGTAACAGTAAAAGAATCTGGAAACACAGAAGGCGTAGGAAGTGATTTAAGTTCCTCAAATAATATACTGTTTTAAAATGTGCTCAGTCTCTATCATAGAAATTGAGAGGTCAGATCATGCAAGCGAGTCACTAGAATCGTTGCTATAGTCTGAAATAGTGACATACCTCCAGAAATAAGCCAGTTGTTGATTTTTCAACGGATCTTATGCTAGTTAAGGCGGTAGACTCGTTTCCAGAATTGCAAAGGTGAGGGATGCGCATTCTCATTTCTCGATAATACAAAGATGGGATGTTTCAGTAATCAAAAGCGCTAGATAAAAGATTAATCTTGGTCACAGTCGCCTTCGAAAGTCCTATTTTACAAGGCGTAATTTGTATTACGTATTAGACAGCATGTAGCTGTCGCAGCTTTATGAAAATAGCTACATGCGCAATTGTATGCTTCCGAATAATGAAAATTACGCCTCGTAAACGTAAGAATAGGAATTTTGAGGCAGATAGCGCCCTGGATCGATTTTTTATCTAGCGTTTTTGACTACTAAAAAACCCTAATTTTCTATTATCAAGAAATGGAGATGCGGATCCCGCACCCTCGCAATCCTGAGAGAACGAGTCTACTCCTTTAAAGATATTGCTCGGTTGTGGTATAGATTAAAATTGGTCCGGTCTTGTTTCAGGTAAAAGAGATGGAAATCAGTCGGACTACCGCGGAGCACACGCTCAGAGAGCACAGAGGAAACATTGTCGAGGCACTGATTACGCTGACAAACTGACTGTACAGTACAGGCTCTAAGCGTACGATTTACATAAATCTCGATTTTATTGTGAATTTTGCGGTCTTAGGAATTGTTATGACTTTGGGTTATTAATATATATTCGTACATATTACAAAATATATTCTATGCGATTCTGTGTACACTCTGCTGTTAATTCCTCTATTTCGATACCCGCGATTAAGGTCCCTTATCGGAACAAAGATATTTAGCCGACGTGCGTACTAAAGGATATTTTCAATAGAATGAAAAAATAATTGCCGTACTGATTACATGCGTTATCAGGGAGTTTCCTCTTGATAAGATTGTAACCTTTATACGATTAAGTCCGGAATATTTTTTAGTGTTAAACGACATGCTTTACTGGTTGCGAACGATGGTCTCGGTACTTGTACTTGGAAATCGGTGAAAGGTTTCAAAAGTTGCGCGGGATTATTATCTTCGACACGTTCTCTTCGGCGCGAAACTTATTTCTGTGTGAAACAACTATGCGTATATCTCGAAGAACAATCAGCTTCGCTGCGAAAACAGTTCAATTAATAATGTCACCATAATGTCAGTATCATTTCACGCGATCTTATGAACTTTTAGACTCCGGAGACGAACGATTTTTCAAACTGTTCGAGATGGTTACAGTGAATCAACTGATGAATTATCCAGGTATGTGTAGTTCGTTTGCGTGCGACCACGTCTGAAACAGAATGTTAAACGGATGTTTGGTATCCTTGGTAGAACTAAACGATTCGCTGCGTCAACTTGCGAGTACTTTCCCGTACACGGAACATTCGATGACAAAATACGAAGACAAACGCAACAACAACGGTAACAGCAGCGGCAATAGCAAAGGTGAGACCAATTAAAGAAAAGAAAAACAAAAAAAGATGACGAAATTAAATTTGTTTGTACTCCTCTTTTCTATGACTTACTAATCTTCCTTCTGCTGTCCGCGCAAAACTCGAAACGATTGCATCCTTCGCTGGTAAGACCGATTCGCCGTTTTCGCTCAAAACCGCCGACCGTTATCAACCGACTGATTCTTTGTTTCCTTCTTTCCAGGAACGAAAAGATATTAACGTGATCACAGCGACGCAAATTGTTGTTTTACTGTTGTTCGCATTTGGTATTCTTTTTGCTCTTCTAATATATTGCAAAACCTGCAACAGGTAGGAACGAATACCTTTCTCGCCTATCGATCGCGTTTATAGCTAACGTATCTAAAATCAAGATTTATAAATCTATACTATTCTATATACACAAGCTTTGGAAACTCAACCGAACGATCCAAAGTTCCGCGTTGATAATGCCTAGGCGATATCAGTCTCGCTATTAAGTATTTGCAGGTCGAATCAAGCGAGATACTCGGAGCAAAGTCGATACGGTAATAATGACGACGATCAACAAACGGACACTGATTCATTGTATTCCCACGCAATAAATGAATCCAGGCAGAGGCCGCCGTCTTACAGCGAAGCTTGCAACGCCCCACCCCTCTACGGGTCACCTTTCAACAGGGTAAATTAATTCCTACATTTTTTCTTTTCCTAGAGGTAGAGTAAGCCTGCGATCTAAGCCGATTCTCGGTTCTGTGCTGTGTCAGACATGGTTAGACATCGTGAAGGGATACTATTTTCTTTTGTGTTCGCGTCGACCGCGCCAAACGTAGAAAAGGACAGCGTGTAAACACAATAGGGGTCGATTCATATCTCACCAGTAACGATAAACGGACCGAGATTCTTAACCATGTTTTAAATGAAACAGTTCATATCTGAGTTGATGAGGATCTAGCAACCCCTGGGGCTAAGGTGGGAACCCATGGGGTTAGGGTAGCAAATGACACGATCTTCGGCACTTGACCTTTGTTCGAGCATCTTGAACCTTTCTCAGGTTGCCGTAGAATCGGAACGATAAACTATGAACACGCAAGACCGATCTGATAATTAATCGTTCCGCTGAGATATGAATCGACCCTAATACAGCATGTAACAAAAATAGTGCCTCGGTGAGACAAACCTAGCGCAATGATGGAACTTATTTATTTTTTACTTGTTTTTAATGTAATTTTACCCATACATTTGCGACATTTTTCGGATTAAAATGACACCAAACAAGATACAATTTGACTCATATTTACTGTACCTGTGAAGCATAATTTATAATTCATCACATATTTAACATATGCTGTATACAGTAAAGTCTTGATCTGAAAATACGATCCTCGGTTTGGAGCTGTGACATAAATAGTGAGGGGATACTATTTTTGTTAAAATTAGTTAAAAATTAGCCAATTAAACCGCTAATTACAGTTGAAATTACATCGTGTTTAGTGTGATGCCAATCAGAAAAATGCCACAAATAAGTTGGTGAAAGTCCGATAAAAAAATAATGAAAAATATAGAAGCTTCGTAATTGGATTAGTAGTGGTTCACACCGCGATATACCCGTTCCGGTATCGAATTACGCGGCATGTTTACATATGTTTCTTGGCCCCTCGCGGGGTGTACCCCCAGTGGAAGGGATAGGCGAACAGGCTTAGATCGCGGGATTACTCTACCACGATTTCGCGATTCGAAATAAGGTTAAATAATAACTAGACAGCGGATCTTTATGGGAAATAAAAACTTTCTACCTGCATTGTAACAAAGTTGAGTGTATTTAGAAATTGATTTTCTTTCAAAATATGTTTAATAGATTGAAAACAATATAACTTTTATCAGTTTCGCAATAAATGCATAAAATCCGCTGTCTAATAAAAACAAATCGAAGCGATGCTATCTGTATACGAAAAAAAACGAGATTACTTTCCGGACGATCTGATAACATGCATAGCTGCACCAAAACGATAGCAAACAGGACAACCTATAGAATCAATACGATGCAGTATAAATCTTTTATTACGAGTCAATTATTATTCTCATTTTACTATCACATAAAAATCGAATTTTATTTGGAGACGCGACACCAAGATTATATTGTTATGTTCTCTAGGCGTCTATGCTCGAAGCACCACCGGTCTACCCGGACACCCCTAAGCTATCGGACAGGGTGCACGGCCAAGGTTTCCCAGTAACTCATCACATTTAAAGCGTACAAAGGACCCCCGATCATCTGTACAGATATATTTATAATAACGCGAGAAATTTCGATTTGATAACGGCGAATAAACATGAAGTTTTGTGATATAACACGTTTCTCTTCTTGCCAATTCTTTCTCTCACACATTCTCTCTCACTCTCTCTTTGTATGTCGCAACCACAACGCAAAAGTACCAGGGATAATGAGAAATCACTGTAAAAGTTGTCATGATTATATAATGAAAATGTCATTTATTTGATGTGGTGCAATGACTTAAAGTAAATGGAAAAATGAACGTTTGTATGAGCTGGGTTCGATGATCACAACGATGCCGTGTACAACATCGGCGAGCTACCACTGCTGAACTATTCGTTACAAAAAAGCTTTCTTCGGGTTTAAATGCAATATACAACGGAAGTGTGTATCAGACAGCAGCGCAGTAGTAGCTAACACGACACGGGCACGCTGCTTTTCCATGATGAGGTAACACTTGTCTTAATTGTACTTAGTTTATCAAATTATCCAGTCATACGCTTATGCAGATTGGTTCGAAGAATTGCATCTAATGTATTTTATTTTTTTTTGTTTCTTGTTCACCCTCTCTCTCTCCTCTCTCTTTGTCGAACTCGTTTTCTTTTTTTCTGCGTTTTCTATCTCTCTCTTTCTTAGGAAAAAGACATTCAACGTTACGAGTTTTGTTTTCGTGAGATATTTCGCCGTACAGTCCCAAAGATAGAATGGGTAGAATTGGACGTAGATTTTCGTTCGTTATCGATAATCGTTTCCTCTCTCTTTCTTTCTTTCTCACACATGCACACACGCACTCTCTCCATCTCACTCTCTCTCTCTCTCTTTCTGTGTCTATCTACTTCTTTCATTCTCTTCACGAAATGTTAAAATCTGAGTGAGCACGGCCAAATCTGTTCCTTAAACCGCTTATACAATTTTTAATTTCTCGTTTCTTCTCTCGTTCCCTTTTTTCCGTTTTTCTTCTTAACCCTCATCCGTCCCTCGTGGCGATTTCACACAGTTTCCCCGAAATAAATTATACTGTTCTGCTGCTTGTAGGTAAATTTGCCCGAAACTGCGTGACTTCTATTTTTTTAACGCGAAACACATAAACGAAAACTCGAACATGTAAATAGGTTAACCCTTTGCACTCTCTCGGAGCTGTTTTAACTGGAAAATTAAACATTTCTTCCGAACCTAGTTTATGGATATGATATTGATATAACACCTAGTACGATATTTAAATGTTTAGTAGATTGCAGATGTTTATGCAATTTCCAATTTTTATAGACGAATTTTAAGAAAGTGCAATGGAATAAAATCCTATTTTTCATGGGAACAGCCTTTGTAGATGTAAAACAAATGAAAGGCGTACTAAATACTATCGAATTTTATAATATTGTAGCATTTTTTGGAAATTTTCATAAACCATAAATGCATAACATCCGCAGTCTATTGATTAGATACTAACACATTTAATAATCTAAACCATAATAATGGTTTAACGATTTTTAGTGGTAACTCTCAGTCGCCACTCGAGTGCTAAGGGTACCCTTTGCCCTCGAAGCTATTTGAACTCGAAAATTAAACATTTCTTCCGACCTAGAATAATCCCATTCCATATCATTTTTGAATAATGATATAGAATAATAAATAGCAATTTTTAATGGTAACTCTGAATGGCCATTCGAGTGCTAAGAGTTAACTCAACAATTTCAATAACAAAAATATCGAAAAAATGACTGTTCACCTTGTTATCTCATTGACCTTTCACCACACTGTCAATTTAACACCGAGGGACAAATTCAGTTCGTGAAACGAGGGACGGACGACAGTTGAATTCGCGTTCATATTTCATCGACCTCGTTTCTTCTTTTTTTTTTTGCCATTTTGTAGTTTCATTTCAAGCTCTAACGGTCTACGGACTCGAAATAAACGTCGTGTAAAAAACGGTGGAAAACGTTCCCTAACTATGTTTCCCATAGGATCTTTTTTTTTGTTGGTTTGTTTCCCTCGATCGTTCTTTGAGCCTGGACAAGAAACGGGAAATACGCGCGGGGCGCGCACGTCTCCAATCGAAATAGGATGCGCATTTTTGTGCGCGACACGAGTCAAGGCTCAAAGATGAACACGCAAAACGTATGTTCTAATCCGTATTTTAATTTGTCGACAATGTACATATTACATAGTTTACTTAAAGCATTCGCTAGTGTTTCAAGGAACATGAGTTTAGCACAGTCTGTAAAATAGAAATAAATTATAGTTGGTTATTGTACCCTTCATAAAAGTATGTGGTTCCGTTATTTTCGGTTTTGTTCGGTTCTTATAAAATACAGTTTAGATATGTACAGAGTAAAAATCTTAAAATCGAAAGGGACGCTAGATTTGGGACTGTCCGGATTGTAGCGACCGTTTCATAAAAAGATTTGAAGTTTTTCTTCCGTTCTTTCAATTTGTTTTTTTTTTTTAAATCCTTTTCCGCTGGCTGCCAGGATCGTCAGAAGTTCTAGAAACTGTGTGTACATGTATGCGCGTGTGTCCTGCACGTGGTTCTGTGTATGTATTTCTCTGTGTGTCTATCGTCTGTCTGTCCGTGTCCGTTGTACACGTGTGTGTGCACGTGTACTTGCTCTGTATTTTCGTGTTCCGTGTACGTGTACGTGTGAATGATTATAATTGCGGTAATTACAGTGGTCTTATCACAGAACATGTATGGCATTAAATCGTCGATATCATTACTTTCAGGTAATGGTATTATGGTATATATTCCGTATTTAAAACGTTCGGTAAAGCTAGGTCGGAGGATCAGGAAGCCAGTACGGTACTAAATGATGATTATTCGTTTCTGCTGTTCACGGTTGCCCATAATTCAGATCATTGACCACACACGCGAATTCACAATTCAATAATTAATTACATAAAAAACGATTAATATTTCGTGCTATATAATTGACTAACTTTTATTTTACATTTTTCTTTCGTTCTCTCTCTCTCTCTCTCTCTCTCTCGCTCTCTCTCTCTCTCTACCTCACTTTTTCTTTCTCTTTCACACACATACACACACTCTCTCTCTCCATCCGAATTTTACTCGCTCACACTTCCTCTCTCTCTCACGATTTGATTTTTCTTTCTTTCGTGTCCCTTTCGCGTTTCTCCTATGTCCCGTGTATCTAGCATTATCTTCATTTTAGATATTTTTTATCAAGTTGCACGCGG
Organism: Lasioglossum malachurum; assembly: GCA_028455605.1. Taxonomy (NCBI): domain Eukaryota; kingdom Metazoa; phylum Arthropoda; class Insecta; order Hymenoptera; family Halictidae; genus Lasioglossum; species Lasioglossum malachurum. The sequence continues at coordinate 12,233,474 of CM052311.1, forward strand.
CAACTCGATTTTCGCTGCGACGAATTTTTTCTTTCCGTGTAACATCTATAGTCCGATTTATTGTATGTACGAATCCTGCGTGCAAGTAGGATTGACATTTTGACAATAATCAACGTAAAATTCGATAAATTATGGACAACCCTAAATTTAATATAATTAATAATAATAATATAATAATAATAATTAATATAATAATAATAATTCGAATCTATCACTTCAGCTACTATGCAATACTCGAGAAAACAAAACAAACTGTGCCTAGTGATCGTTGGGAGGAAGGTGGGAATAAAGGTCGCGCCGGACTGGATACCCGTTATCCGTTGAGATGGCCGGTTGTCGGACAACCGTTGAAACACCGTTTGACGGAATTTCGCAGTGTGCTCGCAGCGAATATTTACAAATAATTGTTTCGGAATTTTCTACGCGTTCAACAAAAGATCTGTACGCGGAGTTGCGTTTGGAATAGCCGTTGCAACGTACGTAATACTTAGTCTGCGGATCTTCATGTATTTATAGTAGAATTGAGTAGATTAAATTCAAAATTGTTGGATTTATCCTCTATTAACCCTGATGTAGCCAACAAAAATGTGATTTTAATCCTTTTGTATTTTACATATTTGCACACAGTTCTCATTTCAAGACTATAAATTAATATATTAGCGAGCAAAGAATAGACATTCAGTGAAATGTTGTAATATTTTTAGAGGAAGATTAACGAATTGTCGAGGATTCAACTGAGGAAGAAATAACATTCAATTTTGTTTCTCTCTCTCGCAATCGATGCAGACAATTTTTATTTTGCATAGAGATCCGCAGTCTAATTATACCATAATCGCCTGAATCGAGGAACAAGTGTTTTCTTATCTTAAACGTTTCTCAGCGTCTAATCGTTCGAAGGGACTTACCCCACGACAAATGCGATTACAATCGAATTTACGTTGTCACGGACGATAAAAACCGCGAACAAATTTAAACGAGAACACCAGAATTGGACGAGATTAATTTGTCGATCAGTTAACGGTCCAAAGAATCCAGCTTTGAGATTAGGGTCATCGGGGCGGTGTTCGCGCGCGAAAAACTATACAAAAATTAAACGTGGGAGCCAGGAGGGAATTGGGACGGAAGGGGGGCACAGATTGCGTAGCGTTAATAGTAATCATAGTAGTAGTAGTACATGTTTGAGAGAAAGAGATCATAAAAAACCCTAACTAGAATCATTTTTTTCTTCATTCTGGAAGAGTTTCACGTTCGTATCCGTCTCTTGTGTGTGTCTCCGTTAAACTAAAAATCACTATCGGTAATAAACATAGCATATATCTAACGTTCTTCTTGTTCGTTGCGTCGACGAACATGCGTGGGACATCGTTCGATGCATTCTTCATCTATTTTCATCGTCGTATCGTCTTCTTCTTCTTCTTCTTCTTCTTCGACAAAGGAACAAAATGTTTAATCGCCTGGCCGACGTCTATCACAACTTCCTTCGTGCATACCGTGTACGTGATCTGTCTTCTGTGTATCTGTATCTGTCTCTGTCTCTGTATGTATGTGCGTGTGGGTAAGAGCGCGTGTACGTGTAGATGACTCTAACGAGTGGTAGCAATTTCAGGCGAGCTTCAATCTCGCGTTGGTCCTCTGACTGCTTCTGTGATTCGTTCTCTTTCTCCCCCAAGATACGGTTGCTTCCACGAATTCTCCAGCTTACCTCGGTCGGTAGACGCGAAAAGCAGACCGACTAAGGGAGACTATAAACGGTGCGCATCGACGGATCGCTGACATTCGAGCGGCCACTCGAGGCTAACAATGGACGATGGACGATGAACGATGGACGATGTGGATGATGGACGATGGACATTAGACGATGGGTGATCAACGAGCAACGAGGAACGAGCAACCGCACGTGGTTACCCGGCGCGCAACGCGAAAAAGAGTATCGTGTGATCGTGTCCCAAGTCCGTATCGGTCGGCCCGAACCCTTCCGAGGATGGACCCATCGTCATCGTTGGTTACACTCAATTTCCGGCTTCTGTTTTTCTCTGTGTTGCGCGCGGGGACGCGTGCTGCTATTTTCTCTGCTCTTCAACGCTCTCTCGTCGCTGCACTCCGGATCTGTGTGATAGGCTCGCGGGCCGCCTCTCGCGATACACGCGAAAAGCTCGCACGCGAGACAGTCTCTCTCTGCTCCTCGGCGCACAGTTCCTTTCGCAGTGGACCAGAGGATGTCGCACTAGGAAACATTTATTTAGAACACTACTTTTGTATCACTGTACAGAAAAAAAGTTTCTCATGAGGGATGCAGAATAGGCGGGGGCGATGTGGAGGTCGTGCCCGGTGTTAACGGTGATTGTTTTCAGCTCTGTTTCACTCGCTTCCTGGGCGGACCGATCGGCGGGATCTGTTGGGTGGCAAGCGCTCGAAACGCCTCCGCTATCAGGTGCGGATGCGAGTTCACCATCGACTTGAAGCCCGCCGTGTCCATCACGTCTGTCGCGTGTCTGAAAACATAAACCGCGTCGCTTTAACAAGGTCTTTCTATTCCCGTGAAAATTGGTCGTCCACCATCGCACTAGGGCCGTGGCACATGCGGTTCTTTGGCTCGACGTTCTTTCACGAATGACGTGTTTCAAATCAATTCATTTTATTTTAATACAATTTTCAATCAGAAAGTCTGTTATATCTGAATTCAAATAAAGAGCAATTTCTGCTCTATTTTTATCAATAGACTGGATCTTTATGCAAAATAAAACTTGTCTGCATCGATTACACGGAATAGAAACTAAATTGAACGTCATTTTCCAACAATTTTGTATTTCATCTACTCAATTCTGCTGTAAATGCATGTAGATTCGAATATCTTGGATTTGGGTGTTTTAAAGGGTTGTCGATTTTTATAGCAAGACTTTGTTCAATAATACGAAACTTGAAAAATTGACTTTTGGCCACGAAAAACGGAATTCCAGTCCATAGTGCATTCGTTCGAAACGGACAACCACTTACGTATTAATGAAGTCTATGGCTTGCGCCTTGAGTTGATCGGCGCTATGAAGATCAGCGAGAATGAGGATGTCGGCTGCGTTCTCGATGGCTAAACTCGTGCAAAGCGCTTCCTCGCACATCACCTTCAGCCTCTCTAACGCGTATTTGTCCGCCGCCGCGAGCAGATCGTCCGCCATCTTTTCCAGATTCGCCGCTTTTCCCGTGTAGATGAACCGCAGCATTTCGCGCAACACTTCGTGATCGACGTCCGTGATGTCCACGCGGTTCTGTTTCCTCTCCTCCATCTCGTGCTCGAACATCGCCGAGAACACCGGACTTCGAGCTAGATGCGTAACAAAATTATTAGCGGCGAACGATTTACGATAAACGGCTTTCACCGAGTTGACAGAAACAGTTGCTTTTAGATGTATTAGGTCGTTCGGAAAGTCATTTCGTTTTCTCAAGGGTAAATGAAAGCCAATTTCTGACCATGTAGAATAAGTTTTACGACATTTTGTTCTATGATCTTTTGCGATTTTTCTATTTTAACTTGAAAGTTAAACATTTCTCCTCTATTTCCATTCTCGATGATTTTTTAAATATGATACGTCGTACTATACTTAAATGTTTAATAATTGATTAGGTACCGACATATCTAATGATGTAAACAATGAATGAACAATGAAGAAAATTGACTGAGAGTTAGTACTCGAGTGCTAGGAGTTAAAGAGCCCATGCTCGTAGAATTTCTGGTTTTTTATTAGCAAAAGATTAAGTTATATGACTTTCCACGACTTTATTTAAAATGGACACCGCATAAAAAATGGTTATCCTATGATACATCCTCTCCTTAAACAGCACACAACTTTTTCTTTCGTTCACTGCCTTTTTTCGCTTGCGGTAATCAAAAAGCAAAAGGTGATGGAAACGCATACTTTGATTTATTATTATACTTTGAAAAAATGCTTGAACGGTTTGGAAACACACACTACAAGGCATGACGTCCGAAATGTCAGCTGTCACAAGATGTACCAAGATTAATAACTAGACTGCGGATTTGTATGCAAAACAAAATTTGTACATACACCTCAATTTCAATCTAATTTGTTTCGCTCATTAACAATCTTGATGTAGTCGTCTCAATGTCATCCACATTGTTAAACTCTTTTAATCTTTTTATTGTTTCGAATTGCAGCTTCTCATTTTTGTCACAAATGCATAAAATCCGCGGTCTAGCAATAACAAACGGAAGCAATGCCATCTCTGCACGAGAAACGAATTTACTTTCCGATAGACCTAATATCAGTTGCGGATCTAACGGTAAGCGGACTAAGTGGCCGCGTGGGGCCCCGAAATCTAAATTAATTAATTTAATGTGTAACGGTATGAAATTTTTTCATTACTTTTCTTTTTTGTTAATAAGTTTACGAGAGTTTTCTTGCACCTTCCATTTCTAACTTGAGTTTGAGAGCTCCAAAATTGTTACCGCTTGGGGCCTCCACTTGACTTGAGCCGCCACTGCCTAATGGTACCGATTCTTTCCATGGTCTCGATCGCTCGAAACGGGGCGTGTACGCGATCTCTTCCGAAGAGTTGGCGAAAGACCGTCTCTCCGAATCGGTATCTGCAGCGATAGCGCGGACCGTGCGCGAAAGTACGCGATCGAAAGTAGTCGGGAGTCTCACCTGCGAGTATGGCTTTATGCGCCTGGAACTCTCTCCCGCAGACCGTCAGCGTGACGTCGCTGAATTTTTGGTTTTCAAAGAGGAGGCCGAGGTCGTCGGGCAACCGGCACTCCGGCACCTTAAATTGGATGGTGTTGCTCTGACCGGAAATGTTGACGCTGTCCGCCACCACGCTGACCTGCGAAAACCAGAACGTCCGTCGTTAATTCGACAAAAGGCCCAAGGTGTTACGGAACAAGGGCGAGTATTAAACAATTAACATACAAAGGTATATACCTCACAGAATATCGTGAGTTTGTCGTCGGGAAGGAGTCCGTTGGCCTCGTCCAACAGGAAATCTCTCCTGATAAACTTCTTGAAGCCCCAATCTTTACCTTGGACGAACCTGTATGCACGTTGGCTCTCTGAAACCCAGGCAAACAACGATCGGTTTAATCATCGACGCGACTCTCGAGCCCTCTGACGACGCGCGGAAGCCACCAAACGACTCGTGGGATCGCAATAAATAAAATCAAATTACTTTGGCCGGTTGCGACTGTAAACGGAATAATATCTATCCCCATCCATCTTCCGAGCGATTCGATCGTTTTTAAAAGAACAATCGATTACGCCGTCGCTGTCGTCAACGAACCGGAAATCGTTACGGTGGTTTCTCGATTAGATCGTCGTGTGTCGCGTGTCTTCTGTCGTGTGTAGTGTCGTTTCAACGATCTGTCTGACTTTTGACTTACCCATTGCTTTGGTTTCCTCTCTTTTGGCATTAAGGATAGAAAATTTGAACTTTGCTCTGACTTCTGATTTGTTGCACGAGACGAGAAGAAGGTATAGGGACAGGTAGTCTTTGCTCTCCTCGTCCAGACCCTTAGGATTCACTCTTAGGCACCTGGAAATCAATTACCGTTCATGTAAAATTCATAGCCGGCAGCCGGGACCCCGATATTTCCGAGGATCTGCATACTTTTGCGCGAGCCAGTCTACACGCTCTCTCTCTCCCTCAATTTTCCCCCCGTTTTTGTTTCGTTTTCGTTCGGGTCCCCGCGCGCAAGGACTCGCGACAAGTAGTCGAGTGCTCGAGCACTCCAACGCTCGAACACTCGAAAACTCCTCGATCAAGGAAAGCTTACCTCGGTAGCTAAACTTTCCATCGAACGGAAGGAAAATATAAATTAGTCGGCGCAATTTACGCGGCGCACTATGGTCTGGAGACCAGCTCTTCTTGTGGCCATAAGTCAATGTTTGAAGATTAACATGTTCGCTACCACCGTCACAAATATGTGACATTAAAAACAGTCAAATTCATATGCACTTCGTTGTTTCAAGTAGAATGCATAATTTTCAGAGAATCCGCGTGACTTTCTTCTACCAAAAACTGTTTTGATAATTCAAAATTGGTCACGTTGCATTTAATAAAACTTTCGAACGAGAAAGCCAAGCAACGAAACAAATGCTGGTAGCGAACGTGTTAAGATATTGAACAAAATTTTCTTGAGCAAGAACCCTTCGAAGCATCCAAATTCAAATTATTATTCAGTCCAAATTAGTCTGTGCTCAAACACAGGCTGTTCGGTAACTGGTGGTACAAGCGAGAAGGGGGTGATTCTACATGAGAAAATAAGTCGAAAATATAGAATAAAATTTCTCCATGTGAAGCTTTGTTTTCGAGAAAATTGACTTTGAATTTTCTCGTCTCGTTATAACAGATTTTACTGTAGACTGTGCATCATTGTCTCGATTGAAGTTTATGTTGATAAACACTTCTAGTGTCACGGAAATGTTTATTTTATCTATCGTCCGTCGTACTATCTTACCTTTACCGCTAAACGCTATAATGCGATCCGTTATAACGAGACATGATCAAGTGCACGCGTATCCGGCGGAAATCCATGTCGATTTTCTCGAAAACAAAGCCTCACATGAAACAATTTTATTCGTTAACTATTAGATTTAGGACATACGAAGGTCAACACTTTTATACTGAGAATATGATACTCTATTGATCTATGGTATAAAAAATAGGACATTCCATTTAAAAAAAGAAAGTCGACCTTCACCTCACCTTGGAGTGTCCATCGGGAAAAATAAAAATCCCACCACATGATGTCCCTCTCGGTGTACTGAACAACTTTCATCTTCAACATTTCTGCGTATAATCAATATTTTAGGAGATATTCGTCTGTAACGCTTTATATAATGTTCACCCTGTATATTAATCGCAGACTTTATTTATGTTTATATTTTCTTCGTGTTATTATAGTTTTCAACAAAATTTGACCAGTATCTACAATTCTACAAATTTTAATACGCAAAAATGTAAGAGAAAAATTTTTTTTATAAAAATGGGGATCACCACGATTTTTTATAAATGTTACTACATATTTCTGACTTCATAATATTTTAGCTGGTGTCAAAACGAATTCAACAACCTAGCAGACTATAAACTAATCTCATTGCCGATGGTAAAAATTGTACTAAATTCTGTCGAATTTTATTAAAAAGCATAAATGCATAAAGATCCGCAGTCTATTTTTAACTTTGAAACAACGCTAAAATACTTTTGGCCATAAAAAAGCGAGTTTCCAGATCATAATGCGCCGATGCACGCCAACGTTAATAACGTTCGAGTATCACCGCGGAGAGTGCAACTAGTGGACATAATATGTTACAACAAAACGAGACGACAACGAATCGTTGAGCTTACCATTTTAATTTGTCGTTGGCCCCTGCCGAGAAGGTGGACGATTTCAGCACCTCTCCCATCTCCTCCCGGCAAAAGCTGAAGTTATTTATCGTCCACATGTAGCTGAACTTCACCACCTTCACCTGTGCACATAAGACCTTAAAATGCGACATACGTCAGAATGTGTCCCGTACGAAGTCAGCGTTGGGGGTTTATCTACGCGCTAACAACTACTCCGGAATCGTTACCGCTATCGTTTTCTCCCGGTTATTTTTGCGGCTTCCGACGCGATGCTAGTTCCGTTGCAAATCGAATGATTCGCGTGGTACGCGTTACGAAAAGAAATTAATGTTTAATCCTCGAAGCTATTGTAACTTGGAAATTAAATATTTCTTCCAAGCTAGAATATTTTAATTCTCAATGATTTTAAAAATTTGGTGGATAATTGATGAGATACCAACATACAGTAAATCCTCTATAAATGCAAAAAAATGTAGTAATCACTACACAAGTAAACCACTACCAATGCGACACAGAGAGATGAAGAAAAGATGAAATCTTTTTTATTATTACTTATTTTTTTATGAAACTCTCACCAATATATTTGTGGTATTTTTCTGATTAAAATAAGACCAACTACGATATAATTTCAACTGTATTTAGTGGTTTAATTGACGATGAAAGTTTCGGACGCAAGCAAGGACAGCGTATGGGAAAGAAAGAGACGCGAAGAGTCGCAGTCGCTTCGGCCTCGCGCGGTCTCTCTTTAAACGCGCTGTCCTTCTCTACGTTCGGCTCGGCCTTTGAAGCTCAAGAAAATAGTGTCCGTCTACGAAAAATGCAAACCCGAGATGTTTGCGTTGTTTATAGAGGATTTACTGTATCTCTAATATAATGTAAACAATATTTTAAATAATAATACTCGAGTGCTAAAGGTTAACATTTAGGGAGGCAAAATTAAACATTTCTTCCGACCTGCACTACTTCCATTCTGAATGATTTTTAAAATTTGGTGGTTAACGGATTAAATAGCAACGTATCTAATAATGTAAACAATATTTTAAATAATGATACAGCAATTTTCAGTGGGGCCTCCGAGTCACCACTTGGGTGCAGTGGCATTTTAAGGGGGGCAAAATTAAACATTTCTTCCGACCTAGAATATTTCCATTCTGCACGATTTTTAAAATTTGGTGGATAATTGATTAAATTCCAATGTATCTAATAATGTAAACAATATTTTAATATTAATATTTTTTCAGTGGGGCAACGTTTTCGTAGCGAAACCCTATTATGGAACATCCTGTAAACACGTCCGATATCAGTTACGGAAGCACTGGTGTTTTCTCTATGGTTGTGTGCAGCGAGTGAGATTAAAAGTTGGGTGAAATATCGCAACGAAGAACGTTTATGCGACGCAGCGCCGTTTCGTCGGAGACGTTGCGCGTTGTTTGACGAACGGCGAAGTCCTCGAATATATTTGTTCGGCTAGCTTCGTCACGAGAGAAGAGAAAAAAAGACGGAAGAAGTTCTTTTCGAGAGGTACGCTCGAAGGTTCCTGTCGACTAAATTGATCGTGGCCTTGAAGTCGAGCAGACGAGCAGCGAAGAACTACAAGTACCGAGCGACAGAGAGGGAGCACGTGTTAAGTTAGAGACAGGCTGCGGAACGGAGCGATCAAGACGAAGACAGAGGAAACGAGCAGAGAACGAAAGACAGCGAGAGCGAGAACCAGGGTCGAGTCGAACTTATGTCTCTCTTACGTAATTACCTTGAAAAACGCGCAGAAAAAGGATTTAACCTTTGCGAAGCTGTTCTCCCGCTCTGTTCTACGCAGATCGTGCCTGCCGAGAGCTGTCCGTTCAACGTCCACCTTTTCGTCCCTCATTTCACAAACTGAATCTGTCACTCGGTGTAAAATTGACACGGTGATAAAAGATCGACGAAATAACAAGGTAAACAGAGTTACCATTAAAAATTGCTGTGCCATTATTCCAAATATTGTTTAGATTATTAAACATGCTGCTATATAATAAATTTCTAAACATTTAAGTATCGTACAAGCTGTTAAATCAATTTCATATCCGTAAAATGTAAAAAATTATATAGAATGGAATTATTCTAGGTCGGAAGAAATGTTTAATTTTCCAGCTAACACTTTACCTATCGGAAGCCTATTAATCGGATTTTCAATAATTATGCTGTACCAAAAGAAAGCATAGAAATTTTCTTTTACATTGCAATCTTAAAGGAAATTATTAGATGACGTTATTGAGGGTGACTTGTTAGTTCACAATGAAAATTACTGTTGCTATTGAAGGTTCCATTAAAAAGTGTTTAGCCATAGCGATACATTTTTCAAAATTATGCAATAATCACCGGTCGGTAGTGTGTTAAAATAGCTCCGAGTGCGACGGGTTAACATTTACATCTTAGCTTTCCCAATTGTTTCGCGTTGTGAAAATAAAAGTCACGAAGTTTCGGGCAAATTTACCTACAAATAACAACAGAACAGTATAACTTATTTCGGGAAAACTGTATCAAATTGACACGAGGGACGGACGAGGGTTAAAAAGTTCTACGTCTTCTCGAAGATATTTTAACAGCAGCGCTATTGGTTCGCCTCGATTTTTCCAAGAATAATTTCGAAGCTTCTCGAACGATTCTCCGCGGAGTTGAACTCTGCGCTTCGCTTGGAATCGCATTGAGTGGTTCCGAGTCGCGTCGGCAGGGGAAGGAACAAGATAGAGATAAGCGAGAAGGCAGAGGAGGAGGAGGAAGAGGAAGACGAAGAAGAAGCCGAGGTCGAGCCCCCAGGAGTCAACGATCCCTGACGTCACGCGTGTGCACGACCTTGGCGAACGCAGCCGTGCCCGTAGCCAAATCTATTTGTCTAGTTCGCCTGCCATCCGTTCGGAGACGGGGCCCTTTTATCATCGATCTATTGCTGTTGCGCGGTGCGCGTCGGTGTGCGCAAGCCTGTCTGTTAACCGTATGCCGTATTCGGCGTAGGACGCAGCCTTGGCAGACCTCGGATCGATCGGTAATCGATCGGTAATCGCTCGTAAAATTTCCCGCGCGAGATACATGCGTAGATCGCGGTAATCGCTACGTGTCGGCACGATCGCGATCAAAGCGAGGGGAACCTGTCGGACTTTGAAAGACTATTTCGCCTTTAATCGAATTCGACGACAAAGGAGCATGATCGGTCTCAAACAGACCGAACGCGAGAGTTAGACACGGTCGGCTGCAAGTATGTATTTGGATGCCATCGGCACCACTTCAAGACCTTCGTGAGCGAAATCCTTGACAGAGCAATTTTAACAAAAAAAAGCACTTGGAATTACCCATCTCTCACCTAATTTATAAAGGGTGTCCCAAAATTGCGGCATTTTTGCGGTAAACTGAGGCCAACGGAAAAAAAAGATAGTGTGACAGCTGACAGTTCAGGGTTATTAAAAATGGAGTGCTACACGAAAGAACAACGCGTTTTCATTGCTGAGCAATATTTAAAAAATAATGGCAGCCCGAGAAACAATTCAACAGTCGTGTAATTTCGCGATTTAACACCGTTGGACTTTTTTCTTTGGGGTTTTTTGAAGTCTAACGTTTGAAGGAGGAAATTGAGCGTTGTATCAACGAAATTCAACCACATTAATGCAAACGGTCGACAAAATAGTGCGTATGTGCCAGCAACGCTGTGGAGGCCATTAATCCTATACTGTATACTTTATGAATCAATAAAAAATCTGTAATTTGTAACTTATTTCGGGAAAACAGTGTCAAATTGTCACGAGGGACGGATGAGGGTTAGAAGCATTGGTTTACGAAATAATATGCCAAAAAGATTTTCCAAAAATTATAATTCACAAGGTTACATGCAAACATTTTTAAAAACTTTTTTATTTCGGTCCATAATGAAAATTTCAAATATATATTTCGTAGATCTATGTTAGTTACACACATGCTGAAAATTTCATTGAAATCGATTAACATACACACGAACTACGAGCGGTTAAAAATTGCGAAAATCGTATATTTCCACGACTTTTGATCAGTTTCCGGTTAAAATCCACAGAATCGTACATCTTTCGATGCGTGTAGTTTTTTCCTGCGTCAACCGATTTCGATGAAATTTTCAACACGTGTATAAACAACATATATATCTACAAAACATATATTTTAAATTTTCATTAAGGACCCAAATAAAAATTTAAAAAAATGCCTTTCTTTATTTTTGCATGTATCTTTGTAAATTATGTGTTTTAGAAAATCTTTCTAATTGATTATAAAAAATCAGGTCGTTCGGTATAATTATAAAAAAGTTATTAGTTTTTGAAAGGTGTACGAATACTTTGTACACCCACTGTACGTACTGTTAACTTTGAAAATATATGCAAAGTGTTGTCCTGCACAATCCAACTTATTTCAACTAGTCGTTGTTACTCTGTAGCCTTGCCAAAGCCCCGAGTATCGTCGCAAGCAAGCAAAACAGGATTTACGACCCCGCGAAATTCGGTACGATCGATTCGAAAAGGAATTCGTTTGGAGTCGACGTGCAAGTGCCGGTTCTAGCAGGAATCGAATACGGCAAGCATTGGCAAGACTACGCTAGGCGACCGTGCACGCTACCGACCGATTCTAAATTAGTTTCGTCGTATTCTCCACGTGTCGGACCTTGAGGAACGGTTCTAACGGAAGCTCGACGCTAGAATCAGCTATTCGGGCGACACAGGTGGCGCTTCCGGTTTCAAAGTATTGCCACTCGACGGACGGGGACGTTCGATATCACGGTCGCCGCTGCGCTGTTAACGCGTTCGACGCCGGGAATCGTTTCTCCCTTCGAGTTTCCTTCGATTCGGCAAATTTCACTTTGACCTCCTTAATCGGCGGAGGCGAGCGGAGGCGAAACAATCGGGGACGGATAATCGATTTCGATCGGCGGTTGCAATCAATTAAGAGTTTCGTTGCGACTCGATGTAGCGTGACGCGTCTTTTCAAACTCCCGTCGATATCGTTCGCCGACGAACTTTCGAATATAAAGTTTAGCCTGATAGAAATCGCTGTCGATCTCCGAGACAAACTCGGCCAGCTTTCACCCGCAATTGTTCCCACCTGTCGACCGGTAACGCACTGTCTCGCGCTTCCGGTCACGGACCGCGACGGTAACGCGCGTTCAACGTTCGGAGCGTGAAATTTCGAGCGAACAGCTTCGGAGTATTTTCAAGCTTGCCGTACGGTCGCGAAGAGGTGTACGCGGCGGCGCTCGTGCTCTTCCGAGGGGAACACTGTCCGGAGTGCGACTCGAAAAGAGGATACGCGGTGCCGTGGGTTCGATGATCTTCGCTTTGGCGTGACCTTCGCGCATCGGAAGTTTAAGGTCAACATTCGCATCGAAACAGGTAGGAGGTGCGGAGCGGTGCGGCGTCGGCTATCTCACCGCGGAGCACGACGCGCGGCGGTTCAACGCACGCTCGTGCGTGTAATCTCGTAACCAGTTACGTCCCTGGACGACGGTTCACGGCCGGAAAATGTTCCTTCCAAGGCGGCGTTGCGAAATTCAACCGGCCGACGCCGGAAGTCGTGAAACGCGACCCTGAACCCACGCACCGTCTTCCACGTTGTCCGCGTTTTTACGTTCGAGCCGAGGTTTTATCGCACCCGCGGGATTCTTCCGGGCCGCGGTTTTCTCCGGAAATCCCTTGGAAACGATTTCTAGGGTCGCGAACGAATCGAACGCGCCGGAAGTCGGTGTTGATCCGGGCCGCGTGGATTTCCGAAGAACGGAGGAGCGCTATGTAAGCAAGCATTTATTAATTTCAGCCTCGCGGCCTAGAAATTGGACTTGGCTTACAGTTTCCTAAGTCATTCATCCCTCTATTCATCCATCCATATCCCATGTCACATCACATGCCTTATTAGTCTATGTTGTATATGCACCGGTGTCCCCGCTAATCTTGCCTCTCCCTCTCTGCGTTTAATTAATTTCTTTCCTTTTTTTCTCTATACTCCTGAACCATTCTACTGTTTCTCACCCAGTCTTTTCTCCTGTACTATCTTTTCCATACTAATGCTAATTCTCTCTACCGCTTCACCGTCTTCTGCCAGGTGTTTTAGTTTCCGCAGGTGTCTCTCACATATCCCGCACATTCTCTCTTCTTCCTTTCTCGGAGGAGCGTTATGTTCCGACTCTAATTCCGTATCCTCGAGCGTAATAACGCAGCCTGGACGCGTTCCAAGTCTGCCTGCGCGTTCGATCGATCCTCTCGAACGCGAGTTCGCGCGTACTCCTTTCGCAAATCGCGGCGGCCGTGTCACGTGGCCTGCACACTGACCCTCTCCGTCTTGTTGCGTCAGCTGTACGCAAGACCGGCTACCGGATTTTCGCTCGTTGTACAATGGTCTCGACAAATTTCATTAGCCGAGAGATAGAGAGAGAAGGAGAGAGAGCGCAGTTCTCTCTCGTAAATGACTCCCGTCCTGTCAACCGGGTAATTCGCGGCCGATAAACACCGATGCGGTTGAAGCTAACGGCCAATCGAATTGGGCCAATAATTAACCGATAATCTAGTTTGCTATCACGACTCGATTCACGCGAGAATAATCGGCCAGATAAGCAAACGAACAACGAACGTCGTGAATGATTGAGGGAGCGGAATACGAGACGAGTCGACTGGTCTTATCGCGGATAAGGATTAAATACGATCGTTCGAGGTAGGAGGACAAGTCGGAGAGCCGACGAACCGATTATTTAAAGTTTAACGAGCCGGTGGTAATCGAAGCGTCGCGACGTCGGAGTCGCGAGGAATTTCAAACATTCGAGACACGAGAGAGAGAGAGAGATAGAGAGAGAAAAAAAATGGAACCGGACGAAATCGTGCCACCCACCGATCCTCTGGATACTGTTAATCGGACTTGGGTACTGTTAAGCAGCCCGGTGGAGGGAACATCGATACGACTCGCTCGTTTCCAAGGATCGAGGCGACGAGGAACGAGATACGAGGAACCAAAGAGGTGTACCGGTCGATGGCCCCGGGAGTCGTTCAACCCGCGATGATCGACCATAATCGTCCTTGAAACGCGCGTTTCAGGAACGAGCACGGGTCAAAGATCGGCGCTTCCATCGATCGCGGCCGTGAAAAGACCTCCGTCGAACGACGGCGCACGAGACCGGTCGTCCGTGGAGAAACGATAAGCCTCGATGGGGAAAATCAATGGAAAACTGGCCTCGGGGATTAAGAAACGATCACGAGGACGATTTCGAGAACGAATCGGCTCGAGTTCTCCGTCGCTCCGATCCAGTTTCGCGTTCGCAAACACCGTCGATCGTTCCGGAGTCTATTTCGGGACGGAACAACATTCTGCGGAAGCTCTTAACGCCGGACGAGATTCGCCGCGTACGAATCGGGCCGCTCGTAAATTCCTCGGGACGGTTAAACGCCTGTTAAACGGAATACGGAAGGGTTTACGAACCGATCTATCCCCTCCCGCCGACGAGAGAACCGAGACTAATCGTCGATTCTTTGCGATGGTCGCACGGTCGCTAGGCGTGACGCAACTGCGATTCGATGCTGGCGGGTCGATCGACCGGTCTGCCCGGGCCACGATATAGTTTGGGTTAAAGCAGGATCACGCGCTATCGTCGATTAACGCTCGAGCGAAAACTGCGAATGCCCCGGGTGTACGTCCCGCTGGGAACAGGGAATTTCTGATATTGTCCGGAGCCTGTCCTCGTTCCGGAAGTTATGGATGGCGAGATAAGAAGGTGCGCTATTCAGCCTTCCGTGCGAGAGAAGAGCGGATCGGATCGAACCTGAAGCCAGGACACGACCCAGGCAGGGAAGAGGTACTCGTTTGTTCATCGCGTCCAACGATTCAACGATTCGACGATTCAACGTTTCCGCATAGAAGAAAACACCGCGGAGCGAGACGGCGAGGAAGGGAGAAGGCCCGGTCGACGCCCCCGGGAGTCGTTCAACCCGGTGCCGGCGGTCGTCGAGGATCGGCCTTGAATCACCCGTGCCCGTTTACGGGAGCGGCGCGCACGGGTTCAAGCACCAGACCAAGTCGAGGCTTCCGGTAGAATCGCGGACACGGTGCCCGGGCACCGAAGCACCAAAGCACCGATGCGCTCAAGCACCGAAGCACCGCGAGGTAAACGATCGCTCGTTCGAAGGATCCGTCTTTCGCGCGAGATCCTCGTCGACTCGGGTCTCATCGATCCGCAATGCAACCAAGCTCGAGGGTTGGTTCTCGGGATGGTAGCAACTTTTCAGGGAGTTCGATCGAGTCGAAAACGAGATTGGTTCGACCAAGGTAATGGGACCCGCTAATGACAATTTCGCGGCGAAAATCAATTACGATAATTTGCGCGCGTTCAAAGTGTCTCGTTCGGCCCGGCCACTCGCGGGGGAGTGAAAATAGTCGGTCTATCTGCGCGGCGCTTCGGA
The DNA here is from genome assembly GCA_028455605.1 of Lasioglossum malachurum. Taxonomy (NCBI): domain Eukaryota; kingdom Metazoa; phylum Arthropoda; class Insecta; order Hymenoptera; family Halictidae; genus Lasioglossum; species Lasioglossum malachurum. The sequence continues at coordinate 12,249,259 of CM052311.1, forward strand.
GCGTTTGGCTCGAGGCATTATTTTCACGGCGCTTTGATCCGACGATGGACGAGCAGCTCGGTTTGGCGAGGATGAACACGTGCCCCGAGATAACGACGTGGAAATGAAAGGCAACGAGTGATAATGACCATTAGCGGGACAGCGTGGGGCGGACCTGCTCGCCCAGGACCGGCCGACGCGCGCCGCGACGACGCCGAAAGCGATCGAACTTATTAGAACCGAATAGCTACCGAATTGCGTGGGACATTTTGATAGATTCGGGACTGTCGAGTGGATATCGATGAAACCTGCCGGATGTCAGTCCACGACTGCCAGAAACGAGAAAGATTCCGTTTCCCAGCGGAAGCTTTCGGCTGCGTTCGGGGGCGGAAAATGGTCGCGGTGCTCGACGGATTCGAAAGGCGGACAACAGCATCGGTATCCGACGCACAGTGGTTCGAACGGGGAAAAAAATCAATTTTTCGAATGTTAGGTACATCGATTTTTCATTGCAATTTCGTTTACTAGACAGTTCGAGTATTTAAACCAATCAAAAGTTTTTATAAATGCCACTTATTTCTAGGAGCGATATGACATGAAAGTTTGGTAACAGGAAACCTGCGATTTTAGCTTATAAATGCGTCTACATATAAACGCAGCCACAAGTATCTAAAACATTAAAACACTTTGAACAATATTATAATTTGATTATGTTTATAATAGATGATTTATTTAACGTAGCTTTAATTAATGTACGTGTCATTTATTTATCTAAAACACGAATTGAAAAAGAGGTATTTTGAATAGTAGAATTAAAGTTCAATTTGACATAACTTGTTGCAAACTATACAACACACTTTAAAGTACATATCAACCAGGTTTCAGCTGCGAACTCCAGCGAACTTGGCACTGAAACTATTTTTATCTAGTAGTCAGTCACATGACTGTCTTTAAAACAGAATAACTTTTTTAAACTTTCACCAAACGACCTGATTTTTTGTGATCAATTAGAAGCTTTTGTTTACCAGATAACGTGCAAAAATTTTTTGAAAAAAAATAGCAATAACATAAAAAAAAGGAACTTTTTAAATTTTTTATTCGTCGCCGCAAAGAAAATTTACAATATATGTTTAGTAGATCAATGTTACATATATACTGAAAATTTCATTAGAAGGTTAGAAGTGTTGAAAATCTTGGTATGCACAGCTCCTAGTCGGTTCCAGCTCAAACTCCACAAATTCGTGTCTCTTTTTTCACCGTGAAACGATTTGGATGAAATATTCAGCACACGTTTAACTAACATAGATCTACAAAGCGCATATTTTAAATTTAAAAAATTAATTAATTAATTAATATATATTTATTTTTTTACCACATAACCGTTGTACCTGTGGCAGCATGCTTTCCACAAATTTTCAAGCAGATTTGTTGGATAGTTTGGTTTTCATAGATTTTGTTCCGCTTTTTGGCTGTTTGGCACCACTGTGCGACGCCGAAAGCGATCGAACTTATTAGAACCGAATAGCTACCGAATTGCGTGGGAAAGTTTGACAGATTCGGGACTGAAGCCTGCCGGATGTCAGTCCACGACTGTCAGAAACGAAAGATTCCGTTTCGCAGCGGAAGCTTTCGGCCGCGTTCGGGGGCGGAAAATGGTCGCGGTGCTCGACGGATTCGAAAGGCGGACAACAGCATCGGTATCCGACGCCGCGACGCTTTCTACGGTTTTATCGAGTCGATCGATCGGCTTGCTGCCGCGAGTTACGACAGATTCAGCAGCGGCGATGGTGCGCGCGATTGCTGCACCACCGACTGCACCCGGCGCTGACGCGGCGAAATCGGTGTGCATTACGAAAGTTAACTGGAGCACGAATCGACTTTCGATTCGGCGGTACGGGGCCCCGTGCGCTCCCCTTCTCGCTCCCTCTCGCGCACGCGTTCTCTGAAAACCGAGAGTACTCTCTTCGCGATTCCCGGTGATAGAGAGAGAAAAGACCCGCGCTTTGCTCAATACCCGATCGCAATCCTTCTAGAGAATTCACCGGGGCCCGTAACTTCTCCGTTGCGCAAACTATGGCCGAGGCCCAGTTCCCGAAGATCTTGCCGCCTACGGGCAAACTTTCCTGACGGTGAAAGAAGTTCGTTCGGCGCAGAATGATATCGGTGGATCGGTCGGTTCCGATGCGTCGAAGGCGTTCGCGGCGACAGATCGCGAATCTTTAAAAGCATTTTCGCCGGGAAACTCGGCGAACGTTTCCACGGCCAAGTCGGAGGATCCGCGGGGCATGGGAGGAACGAGATATCTAGTTGCAGGTCGTTCACATCGCGAGGGGACGACCAGTAAAAATAGAATGAGAGCGCCAGGAGCGCGCGAGTGCGTGCGCCGCGCGACCAGACGCGAGACCAAACGATCTTCTCGATCCTCCCTTCGCACCGATCCGCGAATCCGTAGGACTCGATTCAGCGAGACTCGCTTAAGCTACCGGAACTCGATTTTTGCTAGGGCGATTGGGTCAAAGGACAATCGTCGTTCTTGCATCGATACGTACCTGCGTGTAACACCAATTCTCGGCTACGGGGGTGTTCACTTCCGGCGGTGGTGGGCTCGGTACGCGGCTTACTGCCATACTACTGCTGCTGTGCAAGTTCGAGCTGACCCGCGATGTTTGAGGCGCACAGTCGCTCACCGCAAGTCTGCAACAGAAAACGACACCGAGCAATTATAGTTACCGTTGGCGAGACGACGACCGAGTGTAAACGTTACTCCGAGGAAGCGAGGAGAGGTCGACACCCTCCTTCGGCATCGAGATCGAAGTTCTTTGTTCGCGTCGTCGAGGGACAAGGAAGCATCAAAGGGCTGAAGAAAATGGGGAAATTCCCTAGTTTCTCGAAACGAAGGTCAGCGACGGTTGATCGACCTCCGAGGATGGAAAACAGTCGCGCCTCTTCGAGGGGACTCGCTCGATGCGCTAGGAAAAGGGTGGACACGTCGATGGAGGGGATGAAAACGCGAACGCGGAACAAGGGGCGGAGGAGGAGAAGGCGGTGGAGATTGAGGGGGAGACCGGAGGGGTGAAAGAAGCATGAAAGAAGAAGGGTATGCAGGGCACGCGATGGTGCTCACGTGCGCCAAGTACGGAACAACTGCTCGAGCATCATCGACTCTCGAGTGCATTAGCCCCCGCGCGCAGGTTCATCGGACCCGAGTCGTTCGGGATGCGCCGCCTTGTCCTAATCTTGCGACCCTTATGTGTCGGTCAATCGATATGCTAACGCGATAAGGGCGACGGTTCGGCCAGGTTAATCCTTCGGCTCTTCGACGTACCTTGCGCGCTTGCCCGTTGGGGAACTCTCTGCGCTGAACCGCCGCTTTCGCGGAAACTGGGCCACTATTATGGACTCGTCTTTTAATGGGGTAGACGGGATGCGCCTTCTCATTACTCGATAATGCAAAGACGGGCTTTTGCAGTAGTCAAGGGGCGCGAGGTGTAATTTGCATTATTCGGCAGCCCGTAGCTGTCGCAAGCTTTATGAAAATATCAGATGATTGCATAAGCTCGTGCCCGATTTGAAAATAAAATTCAATGGTTAAATTTTCAAGAATACATTACTCCGTTTCATACTTCGTTTTCCCACAGATTTTCATTCAATCCACACACTTAGATTGCTATATATCGCCCTCGTCCGTCCCCTGTTAGAACATGCTTCAATTATATGGTCATGGCAAGGAAAAAAGGAGTTTTCTAAAGCCACACAGTTGACTGCTTTCGACTGCGAATGCTTTTCTTTGTCATTCAACTAGCCGTTTCACTAAAGACGCAGTCATAAATCAAAAATAGTGTCCGGACACGGTCGTTGTCCGCTCAAACCCCCGGCTATTGGACAACGAAAGAGGTTTTACCGTATATCGTTTGTAGTTTCTGTGCATGTCCCTTCTTTGTTATTATACGTGTAGTCCTTTATCTCTTTCTATTGTAAACATTTATGTAAGAGGACTTCGGTCCGCGTCTATAATAAATAATAATAATAATTACATAGTCACCATTCTTTTCTATAATTGTTAGAAAAGAAATTATTATATTATTTTTATTCTGTAATTGTGTTCTTACAGTTTACGACATCTATGAGATAATGAATAATACAAATTACGCAATATCAATACAAATCAATATATATATATATTTATTTATATCAATATATAAATCAAATGAATCAATACAAATTAGATTGATCTTTTAAGAGGAGGAGCATCCTGCAATCCTGGAAACGCTCAAGCGGTTCTACGCCTCACCTCTGGTTTTCGAAATGCGGTGACATTCGTGAGGACGAATCCATGCAAAGACGCGTGGTATTTCGGAGAACGATGGGATCGGTGGCAATTGGCATTCCGTCGATCGTCCTCGCGAGCAGGCACGGCACGGTGCGACGCGACGTTCCGCGTGCGTACCGTGGAAAAAGTCGATCCGTGGGTATCGGCACGCCACGGGATCCCCGGGTCTCTCGTTTCCCACAAAAGTGCTCGCGTTACGTTCACCTCGGGTCTCGGGCCTCGTGCCCCTCGGGTGGGATCACGACGGAACCGTTTATCTCTCTCTCCTGGCGAAATGTCGTCGCCGCTCGCTGTCGGGAACACGAGCTCCGAGTTCCGAGCTCTCTGCCGTGTGCCACCGAGCTCTCTGCCGTGTGCCACCGAGCTCGCCGCGTTCGAGCACCTCTTCCCCGTTCGCCGCGGTACCCGACCATCCGCCGCATAGTATTATAGCGCGAAGGCAACGTGGGAGTAACGTGGAAGTGAAAGTTAGAGCAGGCTTCGACGGCGGCGAGGGTAGAGGAGAGGACAGGTTGCGTAAAAGGCAACCGCTAATACGTCGACGAAGAAGACATTTAACCCTCGCGCGCCGTTCGGCTAATCGGCGCGCCATGCGCCGAACCAATTATGGGAGAAAACTCGGAATCGGATATACGGGTCGCTCGACAGCCGATCCGTTCAGTTTCCAAAAGGATTAAAGGTCGCACCGACTCTTTAATACATATGGAGTAATCCTATAAATCGGATTATTGCAAGATCAAACACACTTTATAATGATATTGATTTTTTTAATGGCACTAATAATATCGTACCTGTATTCGTTTAGTTTTGCGCTTGTCCCTTCGTACGTAAATTTTAGGTTAAGATTTTTCTTTTCTTCTTGTACTTTTGTTATTTTCTATTCGTTTTTATCAGTTCTGCAAAACGTCTGTAAACTCTTGTATAAAAGGACCTCGGTCGGTATATATACACAATAATAATAATACTCGGACGATATTTTTTTAACTGTACAACTGATGTTGTCCAACACTATTTCGAATGTAAAAGCTATTCGCATAAAATGGATGAAAGAAAACTGAGGAAGACTGATGAAATGGCACGAATTCGGTTTTATTAGGTTGGCGGGAAAGTTCTGTCGTATTTTAAAGAAAACATTTGAATCGATTTATAAAAATATATGTTCAATATCATTCAATGATATGATTTCCACATTATTTGTAACAGCTCGTTGCCATCCTCCAGATAACCTGTCAATTACTGTTTCCTGATTTACAAGCAAAATCACCTGCTCATTTCGAATACGACAGAACTGTCCATCCAACCTAATGAATGTTCTGTTCATCGGTGTTGAGCCCGATTAGGGCCGATAAGGACCTCGACGCCCGAATTTTATCTTTATTGCGGTCTGCGCTTCAACGGGTATCTCATCCCGTCTCTGCGTGGCGGGAGCCGGGGCCAGAGCCGGAGCCGGTAAAGATTCGTCGGTTTTTCTTGGCTCGGCGACAGCAACGCGATCGCGGGATTTCTCTTATCCGCTGGTTGTGCAGCGTATTGGAAAGTGAAAGGAGAGAACGAGAGTCTTTTTCGCGTGGCCGGGGACTCGATTTATCCTCCGGAAAAGATCTGTATCTTATCGGGGATCGGTGCGGCGTAGACACGAGACACGTGTACACCTCCGATCGCGCGTGTGTTGGATCGCTCGTGCCTCTATGTATATCGGGTCATTCGTATTCATTTCGACTCTATCTTCATCTTCGTTTCAATGCTTTCGATTCTTCCGACGAGACGAAGAGTCTCGCGCGAGGCGTTTGCAACTGGTTAAACGACAGCTGCAGATATGTACATATGGACCGTTTATTTTGAAAGTGGTGTAAGCCCATTCTAAAGAGAAAATGAGATATTACATAATTTGTGATTAATTGTGTGATAAACTTTTTATTTATAACTAGTTAATATTTAATAGCTTAAAAAATGCCAATGCTTTGTTCAATTCAAAATTGGCTAATAAAAGAAAGTGCGTAGCGATTGATTATGAAAGTGGTGTAACTCCAATTTCCATAGACACAGATGGCTGGGTCACGTGGTTACCACACCACAGGTTTACTATGATGTTATTAAACAATCTATATGTATATATGTTACAATACAAAATAAAAAATCTACAAAACGCAATTAGAAAACGGGTAAGAAAAAATACTAACGGAGAAAAAATAAACTAGCTGAAAATATGTTGGAGGAGGTTTTGCAAAAGTGCACCGTATACTACTGTATATAGAACGTCGATGGAGGACACGGAATTTAAGACGTTAGATTTATCACCTACATGTCGGGGAAGACCGCCAAAATTTGAAAAAATCGCCCTGGTGTATCATGAATAATTCAAAACACTGCCACATAAAGAGCAGAAATAACTAATAGCAATATCTTATGTTAAGTTCAACAATATATAAATATAATTAACGTTCAAAATAAAAAATACTACTCCTATTTTATTTCTTGTTATTACTTATAAACAAAATTGGATTAGTACAAAATATATTTTAAGTAATATATAATTTTTTAAAATTGAAATTAAATGATTTTTACAATTGACTAATTATATAATATATATAAGTAAATATATATTGTTTTACTTAAATTCTCCTGAAAAAGAAGACTTGATATAATTAATTTATATTTTTTAATTGACTAATAAATACATGCTAACCTCTTTAATGTTCTCGAAACAACAAAAAATGGACTTACACCGCTTTCAAAATAAATGGTCCATATATCGATTCGAGTAAACTTTTGGTTTTCGTCGCGACTCCATGGAAGAACAAGGCGTACCAAAAATCGACGAATTAATTAGCAAGTGGGGCTTGATTCGAGATGTCGAAAACGGTTGCCTTGGCTATTAATATCTCGATATCTCGGTGGACCGTTTTTTCCCCGTTCAATAATCGCAGCCGTGCGTACTTCCCGTTACTTTGAAGAAGGCGGAAAGAATGTGGGTTCGCTTGGGGAATAGGTACGCGTAATTTTGCTATCGGCCGAGGCGGCGATCTCGGCGAATCGAATTACGAACAGGCAGGAAGGGTTTCCTCTTGCCCTGGTGTCGCGCCCAGGCTGTCTTCTTTGCAGCAACGGGCAGCAGTTTACCTGTGCGCGATGCGACGCGAATGCAAGCGGAAACGTTGTCCTTTGGAAGGGGATAAACACCGATATTAACCCATCCGGCGACAAGGGGGCCGGCGGACGCCTTTGTGACGGCGATAACGTTCGCCAGAATGTATCACACCGGATGTGAAACCCGAACTTGCCGGATGTTTTGTCGGATCGGTTCGAAAGCTGTGGAAAGGGAAAGGGAGCGGGCGCGCGAAGTTTTCTTTAAATTCGTGTTCGCGGATTTGCGACGGAATCAAGCCTCGAATTAACTCCTCGGTAACTCGGGCTAACAGTTACCTACCGAAGTCTACGTCCCCTTCAACCCCCAATTACGTTTCCCGGGCTGCGACGTGCTCAAATGATCTCGCCGTGATCCTTTCAAAGCGACTCGAGCCCGAGAGGGTTAATAACGCTAACAATTACCAACGACACGTGTGTGCGTGGCGCGTTCCCTTCACGAAAAAGGGCTGCGCCCGACGGTACGCCGGATGAACTACCCTCTGCCGGAGGGTCGCCCTCGTTCACCTCGAGGGTCAGGAAAGTCGAATTGATACGACGTCAATTCGATGGAAAACACACGCCTTTCATCAGCCCGTTTTATACTCTAGGAAAGTTAAATCTCGGACAACAATTCATCTCCTGCCTCTGGATCGATCATTTGCAAGGTTTTCTTCTTTAATATTCAAAACGATTGGCAACTTGTAAGGAGCAACAACAGAAATCTGCGGTGAACGATTCGAGCGAAACCGAGGAAGCTGATTCGTCGAGTATCTCTATTCTCGGAACGCGATACGTTCGCTATAATTGCGTTGTTTCGGGCTTGGTGCACGCGGTTTTCACCTAACTTCCTCGTTTTCACCGGCGCGGCAAGCAACGGTGTTCCACTTTCCCCTGAGCTCTCCAGCCTGGCCCACGACTCCGTTTCAACGGATTCGGAATCCGGATGGGCCTGTGAACCATGGAATCGTCTTCGAGGCTGCTCCGGGACTGACGTGTCGCTAATTAACGCCGTTGCGTTCATTTTCGTTCTCGAGGAAATGAAGCGAGACCGAGCAGCTGCTCTCGAAAGAGTTCCACGGATGCTTTTTCCTTACGACATCGTATACATATTCTGTTTAATCCTCTCTCTGTGTGCAGGGTGCAAATGCACTCCAGCCTGGTAAAAACGGAAATAAAAAGTTGAAGGATGGAAAATTTTCAGAAATATTTTCCCATGAAAATACCTCGACAATTCCAATAATTGTCAAGTAAAAAATCTAAAATGGGTCATTTGACCCGTTGTGGAAGAGGCTTAGCGTTAATAAAATATATAAAAAGAACTTTTATAAAAGCCACGCTCATATTAAAATCTACTAAAAAGGAGAAAATAATTTTTTTCCTGGTTCTCCATAAAATACCGAATCCAGTTAAACGACTGATAATATTTTCCCCCAAAATTTTAAGCAATTAGTTCAACATTTCTTCCGTTATAAAATTAGTGTCTCTCTCGGAACGGAAAAATTTAATATAAATTTAAATAAAACCATGACATTTTTGTGTGTGACTATAAAAATAAAAGCGTGCAGCGCTATACTATATTGACGTAATCTTCGTGGACGCTCCACGCTGTGTTATTTATAGTCACTAATGTCATGATTTCATTTAAAACACTAAAGTTTTCTGTCTCTTCCGACACAAATATTATAACAAGAAATTTTGAACTAATTGCTTGAAATTTTGGGGAATTAATTATATCTTCTCCTGTTTAGTGTATTTTAATATAGCGTGGTTTTTAAAAAGTTTTTGCTATATATTTTATTTTCTACGTTTATTGTCATCGGAAGCAAGTGTGTATACAAAATGTCAGCAAGATTGGACTATGGAAAGAGGTTTAAAATTCAATTACAAGATTTTACGCATACAACAACAAGGCAAGTTAATATAAGCGAGTTTAAAAAAGTAACACAGAGAGACGTTAACTGCTCTCGCGCTCCAAGATTTTTCTCGGATCACCTACCACCAACTATCGAGTACTCGAACGCGTTCGATCGTCGTTCGCAGCAATAACGACTCCGTTCGAACGGGATTCGGCATGAGGCGCGATCGAGAAAAGAGAGACGCTTTGAATATTTCGTAATCGGTGGGTGCTGTTCGAGTGTTCGTAAAGAGGGACTCGATGGTAGTGGAACGCATCGTAGCGTGAATTCGGACTGGTTTTATAATACTGGGAAGAAACTGGTCGATGGTAACGACGATGTTCGAGGAAATAAATTGCGCGTCGCATCGCGTTGCTCCTTGTCGCTCCTGGTCGTCGGAAGCTCGCGGTTTTATCTCGTCCCGTGGCGGGTAGAAACGAGGACATGGAAGAGACGCGAAGAAACCCGAGATCGTCGACAGAAATCGGAAACCGGACGAGGTAGCTATCGCCGGAAAAGTCACTGGAATTCCCTGGCCGCGATTCCAGCTGGATATTCAATTTGGGATCTGTCGTCGTTGAACCCGGAGAATAAAAGCTCTTGTCGAAATCGAGAAAATTTCATGGAGCGTAACCTTTCGACCGATCGATTAGGCTGTTTCCAAGGTTGCGGTTATCCGCGGGAATCGCTCGCCGAGATTCCAGAAAAAAGATTGTTGCTCATCGCTGCAGCGAACGATTAACGAGGGTGGTGCGCGTAGCGCTTCGATGACTCGTCAACGAGGAATTACGCAACGCTCGGAAATCGCGATACGCCGAGTAGATGTATTCGAAGTTAACACCTGCGTTCGAATTCCGTGACTGTTTAATACGCTCGATTCGTCGTACGAACGTTTCCTATTTCGTTGAACGATGAGACACTTTTTCGACCTCCCGAGAAGCCTCGACAGTTTTCGAGAGCCGGTCCGTGGGATTTTCGCCGCAAACTTGGCAACGAAGTGGGAGCAGAGCGTAGGGGAGAGAGAGGATCGAGAGGGGCGAAGTCAAGGCTGATGCCTGGCGCAAGCCGACTGTGATAAGACAAAGGCTAACTCTCTTCAAGGGCGCGACGTCGACTGCGGTTCTCTCGGCCGTTTCGCACGCGCCGAGTTGTCGCTTCGACGAAGACGCACGAACCGGCCGAGGAGACGCGCGACGTCGTTCTACAGGCAGAGAGAGAGAGAGAGAGACGGAGAGATACGGAGAAGAAGAGAGAGAGAGGGAGACAAAGGGGAAGAGAGAACGAGAACAAGACCAGTCCAGGCCGACCGTGAGCAACCGTGGGTTTGGCCTCTCTTCACGCGCGGGCCTCATGTCGCCACGATAAAATTCGATAAACCGTCGAACCTATGTGATCGACGTGCCTCCCCGCGCGCGTCGCGTGTGCTCCGGCATTGACTTTAATGGTCACACACATACACGTGGCGGAACCGATGGCCGTGGAAATAGACGGTCGCGTAACGCTTCGCTAGATCGATTCGTGACAGGATCGCTGCACAAGCTTTGCGGAACCTCGCGCAAGAATCGTTCGAGATGCACACGTGTCCGCGGCTTAAATTTCACCGTGAGCGAGCACGGATCTTACGGAGTCGCGACGACGACTACTCTGACGCCTCGACCTGCCTTCGAAAAGCAACGATAGCAGAGATATCGGCACGAGTTCCTCGGAACGGAAAATTCAACGCGCGAATTTCTTCCGCGAGGAGGAAGCTTCAAGGTGCAACGCGTAATGTTGAAACGCTTCGAATGCGATGGAAGCATATTCGGATCGGGACAAAGTGGAAATAACCTTGCGAGGTTTTACATCGAGTTTACGACAGCGATTATTCAGCGGGTAGATTATAATTTTACAGCGTCGCGCGGCGAGAATAAAGACCGATCGCGAGCAGCTGATTGCGAGCTGGTTTGTTTACCGAAACGAGTGTCTTACGCCGTCCGTGAGACGCGGTTTAGTCGGACAAGTTTTTCCCGTTGTCTTACTTCCACGTGCAAAAAGATTGAATCGGCGGATCAACACGCGCAACCACGGCCGGCATCCCCTCCCTCGACCATTCAAACGGGGAATTACAAATGGTAATCGAATAAGAGTGGCAGGCCACGTAATTGCGGCGAATACGCGGACCCGAGGCTTGAAAATATACCACGTCCGCCATGATGTTGCCGGTAATTTTACTAATTTTAGTTTCTTCACCGATCATTAGTCGCCATTATCCAGGACGGTGTGTGCACGCGTCGCTCTGCTCGCTTTCGTGTCCCGTAAAAAAAGCAAATGCAACGAGAACGTCGGCTCTCTATACTAGTTTGGGAAAAGAATATCTCGAGTCGAATATATATAGAAGAAGATATATAATAGAAAGAATAAAGCGAGTCGTCGCGCGTCGCGGAGGAGATTCCACGGAGGATGGGGAAAGCGAGAATCGAGAAGCGACTCGGTGGCTAATAAGACGGCCGTAAGAGCTCATCTGGAGGGAATGGACCTCGCAAATTGGCCATGAGGCCCAAGGTCGTCCGGTATATCCCACATAGCCGGGGCCAGTGGCCCCCGTTGGAAACGAGTCGGCAGTTGGGAGTCGGGAGTAGAGTCCAGGGGAGCTTCCCTGCCCTTGGTCCGCGTTGGCTCTCGACTCGGTCAGCAAGGATAGAGGATAGAGAAAACAAGACTGGCCCTGCGGCGGCCCCACGGCCCTATGGCCCTATCGAAGGACGACCGAGTCCTGCCGAGGAGGTTCAAGCCTTTTCTCCTCTCCTCCGTGTAGTTCTCCTTCTCCTTCTTCTTTCTCTCTTTTTTCTTCTTCAGGTATAAAAGACCGAGCCCGCAGCCAGCCTCGCCACGGGCTCTGTGCTCTGGGCTCTCTCTCTCTTTCTCTTTCTCTTTCTTTCTCCCTCTGACCGTTCCAGCTGCACCTTTCGAGAAACGCGCTAGGAACTTCGAACAACCAACGGCCATCGAGCGCAACAAAGAAGCTTCCGTGGAACGCGTTGTCTGTCGTGGTCCTTGGAACTTCTCTATCCCTTCCTCCTCTCTAGTTTTATATGCTCCGAGTTTCTCGTGGGAATCGTCGTGTTTTGGATGATCCGGGATAAGCGATACAGGTTTTCCCTTCGACGAGCAGGAACACGCGAACCAAGAGAGGCCCAACGGTTTTCTTGCCGGCTCGATCGTACCTGTGTACCTACAGGTCGGCGTTCCGACTACCTGTGTCGAGGCAACATTCGGCGAGAAAAGCTGTTTGGAAGAGAAATTACACCGGCACGTCGATTAGATCGCGTTTTTGGGGATCCTTTGTGCTCGTTCGGCGAAACGTCCTCTACAGCTCGAGAACCGAAGCGCGTGGGTGGTCCGTCAATATTTACAGCATCGAGAAGCAGAGAATCCTTCACGATTTTTCGAATCCCGTATTTTTACGAACGCGGCCGAGCATCGAATCCGTTTTATTCCATCGCTCGAAAAATGTAGTTTTAACGAACCGGTCGAGACTTTGTAAGATTATCCTAAGGTGAGACGCGTCGCGAAAGTATATTTCTCTCGACGGTTCCGATCGATTTTCCCGATTCGGTCGGCTGAAAGCCGGAGTTTAGGGCCAAAGTACCCAAGTTGAAGCAAAGCGAGACTCCACGGCCTCCTCCGGAAAGTCTACACCCCGCCCATCCCTTCCCCTCTCCCACCCCCCTCTCCACCGTCACTACGTTTCTCTTGTTCCCCAATTAACCCGAATTGCACTTCGGGCTGTGAACCGGACAAAAGCTCCTTCTCCGCCAGTGGTTCTCCGTTTCACGCAGCTGTGTCGAGTGTTGTCGGACGCAGCGCCGACTAATTGCGCTGTTAACTCGGTGAATTAATTCTGCCAACGAGAGACACGGAGGGAGAGATAAATGAAGAGAGAAGGAGAAAGATACCCCGCCCCCCTTACCGCGTTATTCAATTAACAAGCTGTCGTATCGATCGGTAGTTACGCGGAATCGAGAACGTCGAAAACGATCGAATAAGCCCGGATTACGGCTATTAACCCTTCATCCGCGACCCTAACCGGTTATCATCCCCTAATTCCAGGTTCGTTTAAACATTTTCAAATCTGTCCTGCTGGCCAGTCGAGAAGCAGCCTTGAGATATTTTCTTCGCGTTTGCGGAGAACAGAATTTCAAGTAAAGTTTCGGCGACCAATTGTATCTGAATGTGGAGGCGGAGCGAAGCGAACCTCCGGCGAATACGAAATCCCAGAAATACGCACCTTGTGTATTTAATGTGGTTGTTCGGACAACGTGTTTCGCCAGGGGCCAACCCCAACCGTCTCTCTCCCGGAGGAGGGGACGAAGTTCGTGGAAGCGCGTCAGGCTGATTTTCGGCGTTCGCGAGCTTTTGCATTCCGCGCGAACGCTGGCCAGCAACAACTCCATGGCGCTCCATAGCCCCATAGCCTCCAGCCCCTGCGAGAAACGGCGACGGAGAGAGAGAGAGAGGCAGAGGGCGAAAAACCGAGGGGACGTCGTACCACGGCCCTGTACCCTTGAAGCCGAAGGTTGCGGAGCTAGCGAGGGACAACCTTCCTTCCTTCCGACCCCCTCCTGTCCTCCTGTCCTCTTGCCCTCCTGCCCTCGACCAGTCCGCCTTTGTGCTCGGCTTTATTTCATCGCGCACCGGACATCGATTGGCCTCGAGTCTCGTCGCGCGATATAATAATAACGCTGTGCAAACGATTTCCCGAATCGAGACGCTCCCGGACAGATATCTCGTACTTGGCTCAAGCTCTCTGTCGCAGTCGTCGAGACTATATCCAAAGTAAAATATTGACGACACTGATTCGAGCGACGGCAAGTCCTACAAGGTTCCAAGGTGAGTTCAGAAGAGGGGTTGCGCCTTTCGAGAAAACCGTTTTCGTGGACCGAAAATCCGGAGCAAACGTGCGCAACGTGGTTCTCTGGGAACCAACATCGTCGAGATAAAAAGCTTTAGATAGAGCCGAGCGTACACTCGAGAATACAACGCTATCGGGCATCTGCTCGTATCGCTGCGAGAGATCGGAGAACGGCTTCCAAGTTCTTGGTTACTGTTATCACAGCTCGAACAGCTGGAATTAGTTGGCCGAGGAATGCCGATATATCCGGTCTTCGAGATCCGATTCGATCGTCGAGTGTCGTCCCACGGATAAAATAACTGCGAAAGAGGGAATTGTTTGCGGAGTTGTAGCGACGAGTTAGCGCCGGTTTGACACGGCCGTTCTAAACGATTCCGAACGAGGACGTTGCGATTCTAGAGGCTATCCGCGGGCACGTGGGCTGCGAGGACTGCGAGGGGAACGGAAGCGAACTGCGAGGGGAACGGAAACGGGCCGCGCAGCTCGTTACATAAACGTGCAAAACACGCAAATAGGTAAAGGTTAATTCGCGAAGACGGTGTGTGAACACAAGCGGCGAAGCTGTAAAAGCGTTACGCGTGTATCGTCCCGGGTTCACCGCGATAATTGCTCGCGGCCGCCGAGCAGAGTGAATGAAACCGGCCGCAGGTGAGAACCTAACCCCGGCTCTCTCGTTAACCCGCCATGTAATCGGGGCTAGACTCGTAGGAGTCGATTCGCCTTATCCTAGTACCAGGTATGTAAATATGAAACCGGAATTTGCCCATAGGTGGCTCTAGCGGTCAATGTAGTTACCGTCAAACCGCGTCGTTGACGCCATTTTCTTGTTCTGACATCTGGTAAAGATTTTCAACTCACAACCATACAAGTTTCATACAACAGCATAGTTTTTAATAGCGTTGAACATGTCGAATTTTGTGCCTGGAAGCTACGATATGCGGACAGCATTGATTTCCTGTTTCCATTTGAAGAAAACTGCTGCGGGATCGCATCGAATGCTTGTCGAAGCTTACGGTGAGCATGCTCTTGGTAAATCACAGTGCTTTGAGTGGTTTAAAAAATTCAAAAATGCCGATTTCGATGTGACAAACGAAGAACGTGGAAGACCACCGGAAAAGTTTGAAGACAGCGATTTGGAAGCATTGTTGGATGAGGATGACGCTCAAACGCAACAACAACTCGCGGATCAATTAAATGTGACACGAGAAGCCGTCTCCATGCGTTTGAAAGCCATGGGAAAGATTCAGAAGATGGGAAAATGGGTTCCGAATACGTACGAAAATGGCTCGATGACTGGTTTGCCTCAAAAGAGGAACAGCTTTTGGCGTGGCATACACAAATTGTCAGAGAGATGGGAAAAATGTGTAGCTACCGACAGGTAATACTTCGAATAAAATACTTTGTATAATTGTCATACAATAAACGTGTATTTTCTATACAAAAATTCCGGTTTCATATTTACATACCTGGTACGTAACGCTAAATTGTTTCTTCCACATTCGCGGGTCATACGCGATACGAGTGGCTCGAGTTTCCTCTTCGCGGCGAGACCGCCACATCGTGTTCTTAAAATATACGCTCTTTGATGGACGCGTCAGGAAAAATAGGGAACATGCTTTTTTTTATCGGAACGTTTGTCACCGCGTTACCCGTAAACCGGTTCGCGCTTCGGAAAAGCTGATTTGAATGATTGCGACGAACCGTTCGACACCCCGACACGGACATCGGCGTTATCCGCTTCGGCCGAGTCTTGAATATTCAACGAGTCGAGTCGAGTCGGGATAAAAATGTACAACGCGGCGAATGAAGTTGCGCTTGCCCGCCACGATTAGTTGCAAAAGAGATAAATCTGTACGCGGATATCGGGCTCGGTGTATAAAAAGAAGCGGTGGGGAGCAGATCTTCGAAGCTTCTGTGGGAGCGGGACGCGAGCTGTTCGTCGGTGACCGAAGAGCAAGCGAGACGACGCGGTTCTCCGTAAACCTATGAGCAAAAATATTCAGCCGGAAAAAAGTCTCGATCAACGCAGAGAGAATTCTGCGTCGACAGGAAATCTGCGAAATGATAAACGCACGAGCGGAGCTAATTTACGACAGCCGCGTATCAATTTCGATATCGGTGTCGGTAGCGCTTCACAATCATCGATCGTAGACTCTCTCTCGCGCATTGTTCTCCACATGCTTCGGGGGAAAGGAGACCCATGCCGTCATCAAGGACGAGAACTGTGCCTCTGAAATCGACGTGTGTGTGAATCACTCGATACCAATTTACGGGAAAAGAATCTGGGTCGAAATAGACACACGGATGCGGACAAAGGTACGGCTACGGGTCCACGAGAAGTAAATCACTGTAATCCAGCTGGTGATCGGCCGGCCATTAAAGGAATACCATTGCGTTAATTAAATCTGCTTATTAGAATAGCGCGTTTCGCTCACGTTTACCTATCGGTACCGGTACACCCTCTGTTTGCCATCGCGATCGATACGACACGATTAACGGGGCGGGCGGGAGCGAACGCGCGCGCGCGCGCCTTTTCGTCCCCGTGTTTACGCATGAAATTCAACCGGGTAAAATCGCTTGCAAAGTTCGCGTAATCTATTCCGTAAACCAATACGGCGGAAAGCGTTATGCGCGCACACGATCGGAAAAATATTTACTACGAGGAGCCCGCGGGAAGCTTGCGTAATCGTCGCCGCAGGTTCGGGTTACAACGGACCAATGGCACGCTGCGGGCATACGTCGAGGATCCTCTTCGGCGACGACTGAAAACCGTTCGCGAAAGAAAAATGCGGAAATCTTATCGCGCGGTTGTGATAAACGCGGAAAACCGTGTTCCGGGAAAATTACCAAACGAGAACGGAGCGATAACCGGGGCGGACGGGAGGATCGATGGATCGTCAGGACGGGACAGGTGCTGTTATTTCAAGACAGCGTTGTGCAGAGACGATTGATACGGGGGGTTCTCTCGACGCGAAAAGGTGAGCACGCAAGCAAGAGCGTGAGCGCACACGCGCGTTTACGCACACTCGAGTAAATAGCAGGCGACTACACGGCCAACAATGATAGCCGGCCAGCTGTGCCGTGGTGGGGACAAAGGACACCGACATTCAAAGCGATTTCTGGCTTTGTGTGTTCTCCCCTCTCTATCGGGCAACGAGAAAATATTATGACGCAAACACGATAACGGCGCAGGCAAGGTCGGAGCTTTTCCGATTCATCTAACGCGACAATCAGCACGCGTTATGCTGAAACTTTTATGCTCCCGGGACTTTAACGAACCGCTCAACTTTATCGCCTGCCATGCTCCACGCGCCTCTACGTGCTCGTAATTACGGCGACGGCTTTTAAACGCTGAAGCGACATTCACGAAAGAGACCGGAGACAGACGGAGAGGGAAGAAGAAGAAGAAGAAGAAGAGAGGGAACACAGAGAGCGTCGAGGCTCGTCGGATATGTTCTCTGAAGATGTTTACGCTAGCCTGGCCTCGAAATTGAAATTTCCCACGACAGTTTTCATAGGCCGACCCCCTCCGGACAATCTACGCCAATTGCATCGCTCCGAATCGTGTTTACTCGTGCCCGATCGAGCTCGTAAGAACGCCGATAAAGCAAGAAAGTTTCTCGGGCCAATGAAGCGACAGCGCGAAGGTCGCCGCGAACAATTAACATAACTCAAAGCGAATCACCCATCGATCCTCCGTCGATCAGTGTCGATGGAGATCACATTAAACGCTTTACGACGCGAATCGATTGACTCCCGGTTGTTCGCCGCGGAACAAATGTCGGTCGAAGCAATTTTCATTGCGACAGACACAGCGCGCGCATTAAACGCGAAGTTAATCGGAGGGGCTCGCGAAGAAACGTTATCGGCCATGTAAACGCGATGGAGATAACGAGAAAGAGTGGGGGGAAGTCGGTGTTACAAAAAATAGTGCGCGCCGGAGTTAAATCGACGCACTAATTGAAACGTTCCCATTCCACCGGGAAGTGTGATATGATCGAAATTTCAATCGGCAACGACAAATTGCTCACCGGAAATCGGTTCAGCGTTTTCCACGATTCGGTCGGTTCCCAGAATCAAATTACCGGACCTCGGACAGAATTCAATCGCCTCGATGCGCGAAAGTCTACTTTCGGAAAGATATTCGAAGGGACGAGTTTTTCTAAGAAAAATGCGTCGAATCGATGATTTCGGATGCAACTGGCGGTAAACGGACTGGCTTCCGCAATGCCAAGGTTATGGGCGTACAGGTGAGGGCTCCTACACGAACCATCGCGACCGGCGTTCATTAAATTACAATTATAAAGTCGAAGATCTGTTTATAGCCTCGTGATTCATCGGTTCGCCCGACAGCGTTTCTCGCAGCAGGAAGTAATGACTAATAGGTTCCATCGAGGAGGTCCACTGGTTCTGTGCACAGCGAACAGTGCAGTGTACGCGCCCATTTCTCTGGCCGACCGTGCCGCCCCCCGGACTATTCTCTAATTCTCTCCGCGTTCAATTACCGTTCGTACCTCTCCGTGTTAACCCCTTGCCGTATTTTAACGAGTCAGACTCGCGATGAAGATCTGAACAAAGTCTAACGAATATGAATGTTACGCCTTTCTTTTTAGATGATATAAAATTTCACTCGAACGTAATCAATGCTTAACACATTACCGACCGGTGAATATTGAATAATTTTGAAAAATCTATGTGCGGTACATGGCTAAACACTTTTTAATGGAGCCTTCAATATTAACAGCAATTTTTATTATGAACTAACAAGTCACCCTCGATAACGTCTGTTAAAAAAAATTCTGGCGTATTATAAAGAATAATAAGGAAAACAATTGAATCAATTTATAAAAACATATGTTTCATATCATTCAACGACATAATTTCCATGACTTGTAACAATTTGTCGCGATCTTTCAGACAATCTGTCAGTTCCTGTTTCCCAATGAGCAACATTTGTTTTTGATTAACAAGTACAATTACCTACTTACTTAAAATACGACAGAACTCTCACTCTAACCTAATACGCTAATTCCGCGTACGAATTAATCGTGTTACAAGAGGTACTGACGAGGCAAATTTCAAAAAACGTGGGAATATGTATACGAGTAGCGCGAGCAGCTCAATGTCAAGAGACAATACAAAATTAATAACGAGGGACATTAGCGATTCCAACGAGCATACTGGCGTATGAATTGTTAACCGATTTTCCGACGACATTATACGAGTCGAGGCTGCTTCTAGGGGACGCGAGACTGGTCGTAAAAACTCATTGCCAGGTCCGTCACGATTCGATCGGATACGAACATAAATATGAACAGCGAAGGCTGTTTACTGGCCGCGTAGTATCGTACTGATAAAAACCTCTGACACAGAGAAAGTCGTACGAGACGGTACGTAACCGTCAGCGAGTAATAACATTTGTATGAACACGGGTGGTCTTATAGGTTAGTTAATCGCACCACTAAGTTCACTAAGTGCTATTTTATTGATAGCGCTCAAAAATAGATGCGAATATCTCTTATCGATTACGCAACAACAACAATAATAAATACACGGTCGAACGTACAACAAAGCAAGAATATTTGTCGCACGACTGTTCAATATGCGAGATTTATTTGTAGTACGATTTCGTCGTCTAACGTCTGACTCATGCCGAATCCTAACCTCATTTTTGCTGTCGCAAGATATTTCGAGTGTACCGTTCCAACACCATCGATGTATCGAGAACTCGAATTGTATTCAAATATCTCTATCGCATTCGGCAACCTAACCTACAACGGTTCCACTTTCGAAACGATATTTTATTCAGCTTGGCGTCCTCTTTTCGAAATCGACGTGTCGACTCTGTATCGCTCGATTCGATCACTCGAATTCGTTTACACTGCTTCTTTCGGAAAGAATACTTCGATTTAGAGAGCGCTTAACTTCGGTGATACTGTATCAGGCTCGAAGATACATATGTCGTCTGGCAGTTATTGGCGTGTTTACTCGAAACGTCCACGGACGTTAGGGGGGTGTTCTTGTTGTTAATTGGTTGAAAGTACTCGGGGCCATCTGTAGGGAACATGGCCATATGGGCATCGGCACTTACCATACACTCCCGTTCATAAGTCACCGGATATTCAAGCAGACTATTTTTTTTGTCCTTAACCCTTTGCACTCAGAGCTATTCTAACTCGAAAACTAAACATTTCTTCCGCGACCTAGAATATTTCCATTCCCTATGATTTTTTCAATTTTATAGATATGAAATTGGTTATAATACCTCACAAAATTTTTTAAGGATGTTCACAAGGAAGGTAATATATAAAAATGCAACAACATTTTTGAAAATTTGACAAGATATAATTCTTACTAAATTAATGCAACTACCAAAGTTTGGGTTCGATTCACTGCACCGTTTAAGAATTATAGCAACTTAAAGTTTGTGCATTTTAACACGTCTTCTTATGGACAATTCATAAAATTCCACTTCAAACCCTATTTAAACCTTGAAAAATCGCAACTGGAAACTCCAGTTTTTTTTTTATCTGTAGTAAAAATTATATAATTACTTATGTTCAAAATTTATTAGGATTCCCTAAACAGTTACAGAGCAAAAAAATTATAAACTGTTACAAAACGTCAAATTTATCGTGTTGTCTCTCGCTAGCATGTAGATCACTGAATATAGCTACAGAGGGTACAGTATTCGCAAAAGTTTAATGCAAAATATACTCAGGAATGGCTTTCATTGCCAATATATTGATGAATTGATATATTAATGTTTAGTAGCAATTTTTAGTAGCGCCTCAGAGAATAAAAATGTTACTCACTAATTTTGTTTAGTGTAGAGAACAAATCTGACCAAAATATCCTACATTTTCTAAATTTTCATGATTATTCTTATATTTTCTAATTTTTTAAATTCAAGTGGGGTAATTGTTTTTCCAATTTGGTTTCTAGAGCTGTCCAAAATCATCCCACAATTTCTCAATCTTGCATTCAAATATTACCGTACAATAGCGACATCTAGTCGAAATAATACAATTAAATCAAGCTGGAAGCTTGTATTCTTTAATTACCATTTTGAGGATAAGTGTCCGGTGATTTATGGACGAGAGTGTAGGTACGGGCGCGCCGAGCGACATCGGTGCGTGCGCGTCGAAGGATTTTCGTTGACCCGACCCGACACGGCCCGGAAACCGCTGCGACTCCGATTCAATGTTTTCTCCGTTCAAATTCCAACGGCTCATATTCACGGTCAAACGTTTCAGCATAAAGGCGGATTGTCGAACCGTGACTGTGCCCGCATCGGACTCGGAAGGTCGGCTCGCAACGTAAAAAGGTGTATTAACCTTGACGTCTCTCTCCTTCGCCACGCAAGCGACTTGACCAAGAACTTTCAAACTAATAACGACCACGGCGGAAGGCATCGGCGACAAAAGAACGGAAAAACGAGCGTGATACGTCGCAGGTTATGCGAATTCTACGTGTGTGTATACCCCGCAACGGTGTAAATCTGTTAAACCAGTGGCTATATGTAGCCATGGCAGGGATGGGTCGTTGACCAGCGCGCACTCTATGGCAGATACCGGCATCTGCGGCCGAATACTTCAAAACAAAGGGACACCGGTATCACTATCGCTCGATCTACCATACGATTCTGCTCGTAGAAACGATATTCGAATTCAACTGCCAAGCTTGTATGAATTTTCGAAAACCCGATACCGACTGACATTGATTTTCGGAGTAAGACTACCGATATATGCGGAGTAAAAAATTTTCGAGTCGTCCCCGGTTTCCCTCAAATCGAACCATATTGCTCGGTCCACGTTTCCCTGCCAAGATTTTTTACTCGTAGCTCTTCGTCGTGAGAAAACGTCAATGAATCAGGGGCTAAAAGAGTGTAGCTCTCGTAGTTGGTGGCGATGTCGGATCGATAGAGCCACTTAATGGAACGGGAAACGAGAGAAGAAAAACAAATGCTGTTCGATCAAAGACCCACCCTAGCAGCCGTAGCACAACGTCGATGCTCTTGGGTCGAGCGTGTACAGAAAGTATAGAGAGAAAGAGGAAGAGAGAGAGAGCACATATAGAGTATAGAGTATAGATAGAGAGGTAGAGTACGTACCGCGCCAGCGCCATCCTGACATGAGATAATCCAGGTCCGGTAGGTGTCGAGAGCAAAGTATCCAGATCTGGAAAGAACGCTTTATCGCCGGCACTAAATCCCACTGGACACATGCGCGTAAATTCCTGGTCCTCGAACACACGAGCTCGTCATAACTTCCGCTGGTTTTCGGAGGGGCCTGGTCGTTCGAGGAGCCTCTCCCCGAAAATTCTTTGCCGTCTCACTTCGATTTTCTCTCGAGTAAACTTGTGGCGTCCTCGCGCCTACGAAACGTAACCAGGGATATATATTCCCCGCGGTCCCCGCAGTCCTCGGACGGTAACTCACTGTCACTACCGCATTTTCACTGACTTCGTGTGTCCACCGCGAGACGAAACAAGGCCTTCGCGACAGTCAATTACGGCGACGGTCGAACGGTACGACAACCGAGAATCGACGGACGTGCTCTCTCGACGGAACAGGTCTGAACCGTGTCTGCGCGTATATACGTGTGCACGGAGGGAAGAGACAGAGACGGAGATGAATAGAGAAAGCGACAGCGAGAAAGAGACGAGTGTAACAGCGCACGCGATAACGGGTGAACAGAAGGCTCGCGATCGAAATATGCTCGAGCTCTCGTGTCAGCCAGACTGACTGAATTTCGACTCGCGAACGACTAGAACCCGCAGGTCGAGCTTTTACGCCTGCCTGCTCGAGTACACAAATCGCCAGTCACTATTCCAACTCCGATCACGGCGCTGGCTCGACTGAGCCGAGCAACTGAGCGTTCGAGAGTCCCCACCCCGGCGGCCGCGGCCTCGTGCGCTCTCGTCGATACTCGGCCTTCCCCGCGGTCGGTTCGGGACGCCTCGTGCCTCGCCGCGACCTCGTGTCGTCGCTAGAACGATGCCTCACCGCCGGGTACCCAAGGCTTCCTCCGCTTCCACCGCTTCCTCCACACCTCCTCCTACAGGAAACTAACTACTCCTCTCTGTTCAGGAATGCACGTTTTCTGGCATGCTACTTCGAAATTATACCAACTAATGCTATTGTAACGTAACACACACGTCGAACCGCTGCGTCGAACCACGACGCCGCCGACCGTTCGACCGACCGTTCGACCGACCGTTCGACCGACCGTTCGACGAGTGCTCTCTGACATTCGTGTCCTCTGACAACCACCGGAGAGCTTAATATAGCGACGTGTAAAAATATTCAATGATTCTTCCAATATTTACGGTGCTCTCGAGCGCGTTACATAGGAAAACGATTCTCGACCAAGTCGTTTACCGATCTCTCGTTACAGGTTTTACGCGTTCGCGGCACGTGCAGCCGCTCCAAACGATGAAAAGAAAAATCCATGAAATTCCATAATATTTTCCTGCGTTCCGGAGCAATCGGAAATTTTCCGTGGCACGAACGCGCGCGCACGTGTACGCCCCGTACGCATACAGTGGGTGTATAAAAGTATGCGTACGCCTTTTAAAAACTAATAACTTTTTTGTAATTGTACCAAACGACCTGATTTTTTATAATCAGAAGCATTGGTTTACGAAATGATATGCAAAAAAAGATTTTCCAAAAATTATAATTTACAAGGTTACATGGAAAAATAAAAAAGGCATTTTTTAAAACTTTTTTATTTGGGTCCTTAATGAAAATTTAAAATATATGTTTTGTAGATCTATGTTAGTTATACACATGCTGAAAATTTCATCGAAATCGGTTGACGCAGGAAAAAACGACACGCATCGAAAGATGTACGATTTTGTGGATTTTAACATTTTTAACCGCTTGTAACTCGTGTGTATGTTAATCGATTTCGATGAAATTTTCAGCATGTGTATAATTAACATAGAGATCTACAAAACATATATTTTAAATTTTCATTAAGGACCCAAATAAAAAAGTTTTAAAAAATGCCTTTTTTTATTTTTGCATGTAACCTTGTAAATTATAATTTTTTGAAAATCTTTTTTGATTATCATTTCATAAACAAATGCTTCTAATTGATTATGAAAATTCAGGTCGTTTGGTACAATTATAAAAAAGTTATTAGTTTTTAAAAGGTGGACGAATACTTCGTACACTGACTGTACGTTCTTCCCTTATGCATACGGTATGCAAATGTTAGCTTTCCAAATTTCCGAGGAAAACAATTTCCAAGTAAACGGGTTAACCCCTTGCCGTAACATTTTCTTTACACTTACAGTGATTAAAACGTCTTTATCCCCATAAAAACATGTCGTAGATGAGAAAAGACAATTTATATTTTTTGTATTGTTACGTTTATTTTAACACTGAACCTAACACTGCCGGTCAAAAATAACCGGTTTTATATTTTTCATCTTACAATTATTGAAATTACCAAGTTGCTTATATGTAAATTGATTCGACAAATTTCTTTATGCAAGCACATATTGTGATAAAAATTGCATAAAATCGAAATAAATAGAGCCTTGTCATTTTTGTAAGCTAAAGCATTTTAATCGCTTTTAGTGTTCGGTAGGTTTTGTGTTAATACTTAACCCGTTGTACTCGGACATATGTTAACTCGAAAGTGAGACATATTTTTTCCGACCTGGAATATTTCCGTGCCCCATAATTTTAAATGTTTAATATAATTGACTCTGCGTCACCACTCGAGTGCTAAGAGTTAAGTATATTGATTGCAGATTAAAAAAATAAGAGAGGTAAAATGAAAATAAATAAAAATAAAAGTCACAAAGTTTTTGGACAAATTTACCTACGAATAACAGAACTGCGTCAAATTGACACGGGGAACGAATGAGGTGTAAAATCTTCATCACGAGTCGTTAAAATACGTCAACGGGTTAACCTGTAGAAATTTGTTTATATAAACATCTCCTCGGCCGACCGATCGACGCGTCTCGGTCTCGGTTCATGGATTTCCACGAGAACCTTACGGGTATGGAACAGAATTATTCATGCGGTTAGCGATGGCATATCCGAGGCATTCAAATCGGTATAGGAAACGCGTGAACGTTTACGAATTCAGAGGTATAACGCACAATCGTTGGGACGTGTGAAAGGTCCCCTCTCTCTCTTTCTCTCTCTTTCTCCTTCTCCCAGCACGCCGGTTGGATATCGGTGCTTTCATGTCACCGGAAACGGAGAACAAGCCTCTGTGTTCGTCGAATTACATGAAAAAGAGGTCACGAAAATGTTTTATGGGTGTTTAAGGTGGCCTGGGGTCGGCGTCAATGGGACCGTGACGTCGTGCCGGAATCACGCACGACGATCGTGACATTGTGAGAATACCCGCTCGCGAAACTAATACAATAACACGGGGCCACCGCAACAAAAGACGTTCAAAATTGCCCGTGAACGATCCCATCAACCTATATCTACCGTCATACTTGATATCGCGTTCCTCAAACATTAGACGCTGGCAAAACACGTGCGAAGATAAATATCCCTAGAGTACTACTCCATTAGCCACGCTTCCAACATGGATGCCGTTAACCTGCTCCCTCGACCGCCATCTTCGCCAAACTGAATTCCAATTGCCGTTCTTTTCAACGTCATCCGGCGAATCGTTTAGGACACAACAATTTGTTCAAGTTAACGGACAATTAAGATCACGCTCTCTCTCTCTCTCTCTCTCTCTCTCTCTGCCCCTCTCTCTCTCTCCCTCTCGGTTGATTGAACCGATGCAAAGCGAATTATCGGCGGACTGATTCGTTTTCAATTCGAACTCAATTGAATTTCCATGTTGTCGTTGCTTCAAAAGCGGCGATTTACGAAGAGATTTTTCGCTGTTTTAACAGGATTATAAAGTAAGTTAGAAACCCGAGCGGAAAATGGTTGAAGAACGTTATCTGCCGAGTTTAGTGGACCGACGTAGCTCGTATTTTCCACGGTACAATGGGACTTTTGTGCGAAGAAAGTTGATTCGACGCGGAGGAAACGTGTTTCGCAGCGATCCTTGGTTTTCGGTGGACAAAGGGACTGGTTCTCGAGCAGAGCGGACACAGCTTATGGGAGGCCAAACTGTCTCTTCCACGGTGACAACCGGATCACAGCTGCCACCGCACACGATTTCCTCGAGAACCGACCTGGACGACACGCCGCGTTATGTGTTTACTGCGTGTCCTCGAAGTTAAACGGATCCTCTTTGCCACGGCGGAGTTTTCAGGGAGGCATGAACTCACGGCCGGAGTATTTTTGGGACCGCGTTTTCGGGCCGTTTTACGAGGAAGGGTTCTTACCTGACGCCTCGAAACGATGTCTGAAGCATTGATTCTTTCTTTTTAATCGATCGGCAATCGTGTCGACAGTCGATCCGTAACGAGCCACGATGTTTCCGAATGATTTGTCGCCGTTCTGTCGAGCAATCGTGCCCGTTGAACGACACGCCAAGGAAGCGTGGTCGCCGCGGCGAGGGAAAAAAGTAAAGGGAGAGAAGAATGAAAAGCATAATAGAGTTTACATGGCACTCGTCGCGTGCTCTGGGGCAAACGAGACTCAGGGACGTTTTTTAAGGGGGTCAAGGGGAGCCTGCGCCCGGGGCCGTCCTTATTAACGCTGACCTTTACACCTCGAAATCGGGAATTTCAAAATTTCTTGCGAAAATCCAGGCGACGGGACCTCGCGTCGCCTGGCACTGTTGCCGTTTCTAATTCTCGGAGATTCGCGTCGAAACCTTAGCCTTCGTCCAGAAACATTTACATCGGTGATCGGGATCGGAGAAAATCAGCAGCGTTACAGGCACGATTTTCCGCGGGTTACTTTGGGAACTGGAACGAACGCTGCGCGCCACGACTCTACTCGACTCTGCTCGTTTCAAGATGGCGCCCTCACCGGATTTCCTCGATAATTTTCCAATGGAACGGCAGGCGAGAAAGTCGTTCCCAACGCGACGCTTAATTTATGGACGCATTACGCCGCCGCGTATCAGCGTGCGATCCGTGCAACCTTAAACTTGCATCCGTGCATACGATTGCATAAACTGGCCGGAGCGGCTCCGGGCCGGAGTCACGAACGCGGCTAATGGAATATGTATCCTGGACCCGGCTGAACCATAATAAACGCGTTTCTTCCCGTTATTAACGCGAATTCAAGGATCGATATTCGGGGGATCGCTCGCAGCAGCCCCCTTCGCCTGTTGATCATTACCTCGCGAGAGAGATCGATCGGCAGAGACCTCTCCGACCCCAGTCATTCTGTTCGCCTTCAATTACACTGTCCAACACCAAATTTGTTCCCAATATACTGTTGGGTCCTTCTTATATATATGTAAGAGTTTTTTGCGCTGCTTCCGAATCTGTCATTAATTTTTCTCTTATATACGCACAGTTTTTGAGGAACATCGCTTTGCAAAAAAAATATATTTTTCAACTTTAAACAGATATTGTGATGTTATTATAAAAGATTGTTCTTTACAGTCTAAACATGTTTAAGTGATCAAATTGAGTGATCGTTTTCGTCAAGTAAACGTTCAAATACTTCATTATGTTTAATTTTATTGTGTTTTATATATGAGAATACAATATACCTTCAAGCTAGTGGGTTATCAAATCATTTCAACAAAAAAATGATTACGTTAGTTTTGTTCACAAAAAGCGATTTCTTGCAAAATCCTGACGACGTAGACAAATTTTGAAGCCAGATGTGAAATCAGCGTGAAAACATTTCCGGGAGCGGTATTGAAAACCACAATTTTCTTGAAATTGTACAAGTTTAACGAATTTGATCAAGGTTAAAAAACGTTCGTACTATAATCTCCCTATTTTTCCCATATTCTACAAAGTTTCAGCTTCAATTTAAAGAAAATTTCATCGCTCTACCTCATTTCTATCGAAAGTTCTTTGATTTTGAATCGAGTTTGGTCCAATGTTCCCACTGTGCGGCGCAGCGACGGGATACGGAGCGGCGAACGACCGTTCTAGTGGTGAGCGCCACTGATAAAGAACAATTCGATATCTTTTGAAAAGTTGAAAAATATGTTTTTTATTCAAAACCATTTTCCTCAAAAGCTGTGCGTATAGGAGGAAAATTAAGGACAGATTCGGAGAATCAGCGCAAGAAACACTATAAGAAGGTGCCAACAGTATATTGGGAACATAAAAAACGTTAAAATTTGTTGGACAGTAGTGTTATCAAGCCGACCACCGAATTACCGGATCAAATATTGCCCGACCTCCGGAAGATTTCCTCTTGTGGCTCGTGTTCGGAAATGGCAAACGTATTTGAAGTTTTCCCAGATGAATTTTGGAACGCGTTCGAAGGATCGGCCGCGAACGCGTTAAGAGGAGTACAAAGAGCTTTCGGTCGAAGCGGGAGACCGGCTTCACCCCTCCTCGGTTTATCCAACTTCGATCGAGCCGCAGTCTCTCGCAACCCCGCGAGCTCGCCGGCGAATCATTTTCTCCCGTCTATGCTAAAATCCCTTCGCGAGTGGTGCACACGTTGGGGTTCAACCCTCAAACAGATATATTCCATCGCGATGCTACGCTGTCAGGAGAGAGAGAGAGGGGGAGAGGGAGAGAGAGAGGGCGATCCCGCGGATGAATTACGAGGGGAGGACACGTACGTGTACGCGTACTTGAACGTGTCCGTGTAAGCGTACGGAGAGTCCGCCATTAATCGGCGAGTCGCGCGACAGTCGGTCCCGCGTTAATAGATCGCCACCGCAACAATGAAAAATAAAACCGTCGAACGCGGGCGCCTCGCTGCGTGCAATTAACACCGGGCACTGTCGATGATTAACCCGTCGACCGAGAGCGACGAGTTAACTCGCGCTCCGTTTTGCTCTCCAGCGGTTTCAATTCGTCGTGTACTGCAAATCATTTCCGCGTTCGAGTTTGTACAGCGGCGAAAGCTTCGGTCGCGCGAATTGTTCACGGAAAATCAATCGTTTCCGGCCGCGTCCGTCGGCCATGTTCGACCGCCGCCCTGAGCTTGGCGGCCATCCATTTTCCTCGAATCCTGCGATCTCGTCCTCGGTCTCGCAGCGTACCTCGAAAGTCTTTTTCCCAGCGTCACCGGCGGCCTTCACCCGCGCTTTCGTCGCTTTCCGATTGATCGCGAGACGCGAATTTCCCGTCCTTCGGCTCCAGTTCTTGACTCCCGACCGCGTTCAGTTGTTTCAGCTGAAATCGTTTCAACCGAAGCGAACGGTAAATCGTTCTCGCCACCTCAAAAAACTTCGGTCTCGTCGCTAAGTATGTAGAGACTTTTGGGGGTCTAACGATCGGACCCTTCCCGACGAGGAACCCGGAATGGTTTATTGACCTAAGGCTAGCCAAAAGGGGTTGGGGCGATAGCAGGGACCGGCACAGGGAGGGCAGGCGGACAGAGAGAGAGAGAGAGAACCGTTCAGATGGAAAACGACCGCGTCTAAGAATTTGAAATTCTCGTTCGAGTCGCTCGGCCGAGCGCAAAGTGGTGCGGCGCTCGTTTCAGCGTCCACTAGATTCCGCGATCGTTCTCCGGGCTCGTTCTCTCTCCTTTCGTTTCGCGGTTCTAATCGGCTGCGGGCACATTCCCGGGCTTCGTTGCGCAACGATTTATAGAATCGAAGTAATAGAAATCGATCCGAATAAACGTATTTGGCCAGCAACGATCGCCCGACGGCCGAGCCCTGACGTAACCGCGAAATTAATTCAGCCGGAGCAACAGGCTCGCTTGCTCGTTCACTCTCTCCCGCCACCGTCTCGGCATGGGAAAGTTAAGTAATCGGTGTTCGGTGTCATTTTCGACCCCTGGATCGTATCTACGGGTCTACGCTTATCCCGTCTCTTCCTGTGACATCGTTGGCCTCCGCGTGCTGCTTCCGGGGACGATCCAGGGTGGGAAAGGTGCTAGTAACGACCGGATCTTCGAGGGTGATCGAAGATACCGGGGACGAGCTGAGAACGCGAAAGCCATACCGCGGAGCGTAGATCGTAGACTGCATAAGCTAGAAGGTGGAAGACACGGTAGAAGGCAGTGCGGCGCGAGCCACTCGCGTGAAAGATGTGACACGCGCGGCGAGGATAGGCGTCCCGGGGAGACACTAGAGCCGGTAACCAAGCAGCAACGATTAATAATTGCCGCGGACGAATGCGCGTTTGTTGCTGAAAGCGGAGATCGCCTAACGCATACCGACACCTTGGCCCACAAGAGGGGTTTGACCCCATTTTTATTGCGGACGAAACGCGTTCTCCTCCCCTCTATCCGAGGAACAGTGTCATTGGTCGCTAATGGATTAAACGCGCGTGGAACGGCCAGCCCGAGAAGGGACAGTGGTACGGAGCGAGACGGAACGAGAGGAACCGGCGGAGGGGCCGAGAGACTTCTCTTTCGCGTTTTAAAGTTATTACTCGAAAGCACGGACTCGCCGTGACTCATGGGCCGCCGAATGGACCCGTTAAACGCACTCGAATGTACCCGACTACCCGACGAAAGCATCGATTCTGCGATTGCAACTTTCTTCCGGAGGCGTACAACTCTGTCGGCTGAGATTCCGATATAATACCTCGACCGGAATCCTGGCAATCTGAAAAATTCTCGCGTGGACGCGCGCGAACGGTCCCCGGAGCCTCCATCGAAGGTGGATCATCATGGAAACGGGATGGATCGATCGATCCGAAGCTTCGTCTCGCGCCGAGAGTGCGACACACGTTCCTCGTTGCGTACAGCGTGTGTCCTATGAGCTCTAACGGTCTTCTGCCTTGACCGAGTTGAGCGAGGTCCGTGTCGGATCTCTGTCTTGACTTTGACTCCGTTTTATCGTAAAAGTCATTTTCACGATCAATCGGTGCTCGAGAGGCGGCGCGGGCTACACGCTGAAATCCGCGGCGTCGTTCGAAGCACGCGCGGCAGGCTCACAGCGAGAGCGAAACAGAGAGGGACTGCGTGCACAAGAGGGAGGGCGAGAGGGAGGGCGAGCGGGAAAAGGGAAGAAAAGAGCAAGATGGGCGAACTAGGAAAAGCTTCGCCTAGGCAGGAGCTATCGATCCTTTATTTACGGGCAGAACGGCGCGCGATCCATCTGTTTCTATTGCGCTCTCCAGATTTCCTCTTTCCTTGGCTGGCATCGGCTCGTCTCTTGGATCGCCTCCAACTCCAAGTCCAACTCCGACTCGCTCTCAGGCCGGCGGTACTCGTGTGCTGCCCCGCGATGCTGCGCCGGCCTGGCGTTCCTGAATCCTTAATGCGACCTTATCGAGGTCTTCCATGAGGTAAACCGCCGCTAGAGGAAGCGAGGAAAACGACCGTGCTCCCTTTCCTCCGGGAAGATTAACCGGTGTACGGGTAACATACCGCCTTTTATACGCGGACGTCGCACGATTTTTCCTCGTCGGATTTCCCGTAGGAGATCGCGCGCGATTTGTAATTCCAGTTCTCGATATTGAATTTCTCCCGTCCCCCGAATCTTTCGGAGCTTACTCCGTAGGACACCGGGGATCCCTCATTCGGGAAATTTCTGGTCGAAAGCTGAACAACCGGGAGACTCGCAACGGACTTCCGCGTCGAAACGAACGGCGCAGAGACGACCAGGCCCGCGAGACCGGCCTGATACGCTCGTGTACGCGTTCGTATACGTGTTTATTCGGCACAGCATGGCGTGCTGGCGTGTGGCATAGGTAGTAGCTTCGTTCTATCGACCGAACAGCGAGCTCGTCCCGTGACCTGACCTCGTCTGAACCCTCCATTCCGCTCTGCCTCGCTCTAACACAATCGCCAACCGCGCAAACCCCTCCGTCTCCTCCTCCTTCCCTCTACCCACCCTTTAGTCTCCTCTGTTCTTAACACCTCGCGCGCGGCCACAGCTGAAATCCTGCTTTACACGAATAGGCCGAGTGCCTCGCCGCTTATCGAACCGATCGCTTAATAATTTAGAGTAGGCCCTGTTTCCACGGCCCGCGCCACCGCGTCTCCGAAAACCAGCCACTTCACCCTCGCGTCGCGTTCTCCGGATCGAGCCGGCAGAAAGAGATGCGAATCGTTCCGGATTTCCGAAGACTCTTCTACTCCCGTGCCTCACAAGAAGTCTCCTGGCAGGAATTGGATAGGAACGCGGCAGCAGACCATCCGATTGGGTAGTTCCACTGGCACTTTCGGTTCTGGCTGAATTATTGGCTAAAGTGTGAGACGTCACAGCCCGTGTGCCGTCTCGAGGGAGTTCTTGTGAGGCACGCAGAGTAAGAACGCGCGAAATCGACGGTGACCAGGTTCGCGCAGGACTTCGAAGGAAATCTGTCGGGGATTGGAGAAAGTTTGAAACGGGCGCGTCCTCGAGGGGATCGCGGGAGGAAAGATCCATTATCGGCTTCGTTGGCGTACGAAGTCGCAAAGTGCAAAGGACACATAGGAACGCGTAGAAACCTAAGAGCAGAGACTTTCGAGCAATGGTGCGGAGATCGGGAGATACAGATGGAGCCGACGAAGGACGAAGGAGGGTCGGACGCAAACACGCAGGCAACGGAAGATCTATCAGGAAACAGCATAGAAAGTTTTGGATGGGCACCGGTGGCCCAGGGCGAGCGTAAAGGAGAACAGAAAGGCGCGCGTTGGGGGCTCATTGTTCGTCGCTGTCGTGACACCCGCGTTACGACAGCGGCGACCGTAGCCGCAGCACGCTCTCGCGCTTATGCTCGCGCGCTCACGCTCGCGCCAGCAACGGTCCGGATGCATTGAAAGCGGTCTCGTCCGCGTCGCCCCGGGCACCAACAATGCATAATAATGCTGGAACGGGCCCGTATGGATTCTGGCTCCGGTGTCGCTCGCAAATAAGCCGGCGACAGCACCGGAGGACCTAAAGAATACGTGAAATGGAAAACGGAGAAAGTTCTCCGGCTCGGCCGAAAGCGCTCGTAAATTTGTCCGCCGAAAGGACTGCTCGATCGGACGAGCTTAAACAGAGGGCAGCCAGAGAGAAAGAGAGGCAGGCTAAGTCCTTCGGTTTCTGTGTTCTGCCAGTGATAATTATTATTGTTTATTATAGATGGACCGAAGTCCTCTTACATAAATGCCTACAATAGAAAAAGATGAAGGACTACACGCGTAATAACAAAGAAGGGACAGAAACTAATGGTACAAACGTTAAAAGTGTGCGAAGACTCAGTAAAGAAATCAATACGATTATAGAGAGTGCTAATTAATCCATAGGTAGATCTGGCTTTAAGTGTTTGAAATCCTGCTCTAGTTCTCAATACACGTGCAGGTACATAGAAATTGATTTGCGCAAGTGGAGAGGAACAATCAATATGATTATTAATTAAATTAAAAATCAAGCTCTAGTCGGATACTCTTCTTCGAGCAGACAATGTTTCTAGGTTCATTGTGGTTAATACATATTATGATAATGCCAGCGCGACGAGATCATTTCGAAACGCAGTGTCGTACCCGGGACACTGCCAATTCGATTCGAGCGTTCCTCGCCAATCGCACCGCCATAATTTAGAGCAGACTTGGAAGTCGAGCCGATCTGCCACCCCTTCACTCGGTCTATTTGCACACTTTCGGCGAGGTATGCGTCCGGCTCACACGCGATCGCCGCGAGACCAGTCTCGATCGCAACCGCCGCGCCGGGATTCGAGATCCTGCACATTGGCCAACCGGATATCAAGAGACAATCGAGGACTCGCAGCTTGACGGGAACCTGTTCGATTCGATCCAACACGCTGGAGAAAATCCTCGAGATTTTCGAGGTTTACGCGAACCCGCGATAGATCGTCCTTCGCCGCTACGCTTCTTTCGAATTTGCTTTCACCGTAGCCGGAATGCGAGCCGATCGCCGATTGTGCAAACAAGAGAAATCTTCGAATTAGAGGCGATCCGGCCGGGGACCCGATTCCCCCAACGGTGTAATCGATTACTGGCGTACAGCCTTGTACGCGAATTCGGAAATCGGCCATTATGATTCGAGAGTCATTGCCGGCGACTTTGATTCATCCTTAACCCCGTTTCCCCGAACGACAGAAATTCTCGGCTAATTTCTGGATGAAACCGTAATTAACGGACTAACCTTAACACTGTTTGCTCGGTCTCCCCCTTTCCCCTCTCTCCGACTCGCTCTCACTCTCTCTCTTTCTCTCTCGCATGCGTTCTAACACAGTTCGAAGCGATTCCTCACACCCCAGCATGTTGCGCTGCAACATTATAACTTTATCTCCCCGCATTCTTGTCCTTCGAGGGCAGAGCTCCAGGCCGTATCGGTGGCGATCGCTGGTATCGATCGAAGCAGCGACAGCACGATCGAACGCCGATGCGCTCGTCGAACTAAATCCACGGATGGGAAAGCCTACCTCGAGGAAAAGGAATGATTGAACGAAAAATGGGAAAATTAGTCTTGCATTTTGAGGGAGAAAGGAGAGCAAGGGGAAGGCAGGATTTCTGGGGCGAATTTTTTCCTCCGGGCTTAGCGACGCTCAGCCTTCGGTGCGTCCGAACCTTGGGACACTTTCATGCCGAGCCTACGATCAATTCCATCGATTATCGACACACCGAGGTTAAGGTTAGCCCCGTCGCTTCGCTTTAGGTCGTTTGAACGGGATTGCGGCGTGGCCGCTCGCGGGATCGGCCCCGCGCGGCTTTCGCAGCTCGTGGCTTGTGGCTCGTATGTATCGATTTTCGGCTCGATACGCGCGGAGGCTGATCGAGCGACACCCGGAGACAAGCGCCACCCGATTTCACCTTTCGAGCAACCGGACGACAAATTCGTTGCTCGTTGGAAAACCACCGAGACCTTCTTTTTAATTTTTCAAAGGTACCAGCGCGACGGGCGTCGCACAGTGGTCGGAAATCGTCAAAACGTGGCCAAAATTGGAAGGAGTACTACAGTTTAGTTGGAAATTGATACTCTGTGGTTTTTCGGGTCGCTGATTATAATTATTAGACTGCGGATGTTCATGCAATTGTTTATTTTTACAGGCTTTCATGTAGTATCCTTTATAGATCTGAAATAAATAAAAATCGTATCCAGCTCTGTGGTTTTTAATCAAAGCTTTAAAAAGTGAAATAAATATGGTAACCATGTAGCAGTATGTACACACATATGAGTGAGTGAGTGAGAGAGAGAAAGAGAGAAGGGTATAGGAATCGCGCGGCAGGTG
Source organism: Lasioglossum malachurum (assembly GCA_028455605.1). Taxonomy (NCBI): domain Eukaryota; kingdom Metazoa; phylum Arthropoda; class Insecta; order Hymenoptera; family Halictidae; genus Lasioglossum; species Lasioglossum malachurum. The sequence continues at coordinate 12,284,636 of CM052311.1, forward strand.
CCGCCTAATAACCATTAGCGACACCTAACCAAATTATGTACGCATTACACCGGCAATCGTGCGAGTATGAAAAGAGCCATTCAAGTGTACGGACGTTCCAATAAAGTTGTTTAAGAGCACCACATAAAGCTATAATTAGCATTACAACACGAAGGAAAATGCCAGTCATTTAAAACAGGCCTGGCCAACGCGCGGCCCGCCGGGCGATTTTATATTTCTATTGAAACTTTTGTTTCTAGTTGTATGTATACAAAAAAATATTAAATAAATGAAGTGTCATTGTTATAATACGCAAGTGCGACCACGAACTCCATATCTATATTTGTGTGATATCTTTGACATAATTGAGTTACAGTGCAACAATGAAATGAAACCAGTTTTTGCGTCCACATCAAAAATTAATTTTTACAATACTTATATTACATCCGAGAGATATTCCAACTTAAGACATTTTGCACAACCAGTTGTAAGTGCTTTTGTATCCACATACATATGTTTGTGAAACATTTTTTCCGAGATGAAATTTACAAAGATTGCATCACCTGCTTCATTTATCTGATGTCAAATTCGAAAACCTGCTAACAAAAGATGTGCAACGTCGAACATAAATATAGATTTACAAAAAGTAAGCGAAAGAAAGATAAACAAATATCTCATTAATTAAGACTCGAGAGTTAATTATATTGAATCATAGTGTAACAATAAAGTTTTATTCATTTTGTATTTATTTTTTAAAAGCGGCCATTTTTAAAACCATTCGGGTTGGCCAGGCCTGATTTAAAACTACCAACTTTGAACTTGCGTATCTCTGAATGAAGCACGTATTAAATATTGATTTTATCAGAAAAACGTGCTCTGGCACTTTACAAAGTACTACTACACAGATTTTTAAATTACGGAGGAACATTTTTTACTTTTGGCTACGATTTCGATCGAACCCACCACCACTGTGCATTTCAAGTTTATCCAAATGACTCGGTGGATCGGTAAGAAATAAGCATCGATCCACCGTGGCTCGACGAGGGATCGCTTGCTCGTCGAGAAACGATCGGTGATCGAACAGGAAACGTCGGAGGTCGCGCGTTGGGGTTAGGCTTCTTCGTGGGCTTGGCTCTCCGTCTCCCTCTCTCCGCCGTGTCTCTCTGCTCTCTCTCTCTCTTTCCATCGTACGGTATAGAATGGAGCAGTGAGAGGTGCCACAGCACAGGACGTCCTCGAGTTCTCGTTTTACGCGTCCTAGACGACCTCACCGTCGAAAATAACCATTTCGATGTTCGCTACGGGTGTGTACCCACGCCTTACCCGTGTCCATTGTGCTCCCCTGTCCGTATTGATCGAGTACTTGCGCAACCCGGAAACAATGCACCGGACGTACCTTTCGGGCTTTTTATGGTTTCCATGGGTTTCCAGATCCTTTCGGGCCAACTGTTGCGAGCCGCCGTCTACGAAAAGCTGCCGCGTACCCGGAGGAACGAGAGGAACCAGGCGGACGATCGTTGCCACGCACCCTCGTGATTTTTTAACCCTTAGCGCTCGAGGGGTGACTCATAGTTATAACGAAAAATTGCAGTACCGTCATTTACAATACTGTTTACATTACTAAATATGTTGGTATCTAACAGGGACCAAAAATAACAGTTATTCTAAAATTTTCTATGATAAAAATCACTAATAAAACGTTGATTATTATTGAAATTGCGTCCCTCATCCGTCCCTCATTTCACGAACTGAATCTGTCCCTCGGTGTCAGATTGACATAGTGATACAAAAAATCGATAAAATAACAAGTCAAACAGTTACTTCTCAATGTTTTTTTCTTGAAATTGATGACATTTACATTTTAGGTTTTTGCAGTTATATGTTTCTATAATAAATAAAAAAATTCGAAGAAGAAAATGATTAAAACGTATCGATTTTTATACTCTTTGGTTACAAGTAACAGTTATTAGTGTCCAAAAAATTGGATCCTCCTCGATAACTGTTATCGATAAAAATATTTTACTATTGCAGAGGTTCTTAAACTGTGGTCTGCGGACCCGTGAAGATCCGCGAAACAATTTTGACATTAACTTTACATCCCCCAACTTTTCGCTTTTATTCTAACTCTTCACTTAATAAAAATCATACATGATCAAGACTTTTTGTATTTGTTGTTACTGAACTAGTTATTAACATAACTAAACAATAATCAGTAAAAATGTATAATTATTTTTATCCAACTGCAAATACATTTTTACCAATATTTCAAGAAAAAAAACGACCTAAAATGTAGTGTAGGGTTAGGATGGGGTCCGCAAAAAAATTTTGTTCAATATCATAAGATTATAAGTTTAAGAACCCCTGTACTATTGTCCCAGTATTCTCCTAAATATTTTAAAAATGTACTAATATTGTACTAGTATTGTAAAAAATATTTCGGTCCGGGAGAACGATTCGGTTTTCGAATTAGAATAGCTCCGAGTGCAAAAGGTTAAAAAGGATCAAGGCAAGGATCATCCGCTAGGGTCGAGGGCATCTCGAACAATTTATAACGACACCCCGTTGGACCGGAATTTCCTCGTTCGATCTATCGATTCGCTCTCCCTCCACTCCCTGGAATTTTACCGGATATAAAGAAGCGATTGTCTGGACGGACATCGCGGCGGCTACGAGGGAGCGACGCGCGACGTCGCTTGTCCTCGGTTACGTAAACGCGTCGCCGCTAATATCGATGATCCTTGCGTGGATTGTTCGATGGTGGCAAGCTGCTGTCCCCTTCGCCACGGTTCGAACATTTGACAGCGCACCGGCCCGTTTCCGTTGCAGGCGGAATGGAAAGTTCTTAGAAAGTGACGCGGCGTCTCTTGTTCGCCGTGTAACCGCGCGAACCGAGGCACCACGTGTCCAAACTGTCTTAATATGGGATGACAAGGCTTCGAAGACGCGTATACAGCTCGCTGGGACACTTGGCGCCCTCGGCTCGCGCGGTTGATCGAGTCAAGCTTGATTGATCGGGATTCGCTTGTTTCGATCGATTTCTATGTTTCCCCGTGAACGGGTTTCAAGGTTTGACCGCCTCGAACATGAAGAGTCGAATGAAAATAGGTAATACTCACGCGTCGACATAGCTGGTCCTCTTCAGGCGACGGGGCCCGAGCACGGCTCAAACGGGGCACATCTGAAGCCGAGAAATCAAACCGAAGGTTATTAACATGGTAAGACGGATTTGGAAAAGTAAAGGAAGGAGGAAAGAACGAAAGAAAGCAGGACGCCCTGCAAGCCAGCCGTTGCAACCAATTTCCCTTCGTTTCACCGTTTCGTGGCCGGGGTATGGGCCAATGGAAAGAAGACCGGCTCTCGAGCCGGCTGCTTTCGATTGTCAACCGCTGGTGCCCACGGTTGGCGAAGTGAAAATCACGCCGCTAGAGAAGCTGAAGGCAGAAACTTTCAAATCGCCATTCTACCCGGCCGGCGCGGCGCGGAGCGCTTTTCACTGGTCGCTTTTCACTCGGCCGGTGATCACTTTCCTCCGGTGGGCGTTCAGCCTACAGTCTCGACGCTCGGCCGCGTGTCCGAGAAGAAGGGAAAAGAAAAAAAAAGAAACCGTGAACGTGAAACCATGGTTTTCCGCGATAATGGCCAACATTTTCGTCGACCACGCGCTGGGCTGCGGTTCCTCGCGCGTCCCCGGCATTCGGGTTCCAAATGGAAACCCGCTTTCGCTGCTCGGACCTTCGGCCGGCTCGGAGCGATCCGAAACTCGTAAAAGCTAAACGCTGTCCTACGAAACGAGGACACGCGAAAGACGACCGATACGAAAATCTCCATATTAAAAGTTTGAACGAACGGTAGAAGCCTCCGCCGCGAAAGGAAGCGGTCTCGCTAACTAAACAAAAGGGGATCCTCGCGCAGGGCCGGACGGCGACGTTACCATAATCCCCCATTGAATCTTCGGAGAAGCTGTTAAGTAACTGGTGGCACAACGGCCAGCGGTCCCACGAACACGAACGCGATCCTACGTATTCATTTAATTTTTCGAAGGTATCATCGACGTGCCGGAGCTGGGGTGAAGGGCGAGGCGAGCACGCGGGGGCGAGGGAGAACGGCGAAGTGAGACAAAGCCGGAGACAGAGAGGAGAAAAGAAAGAGAGAAAGATAGAGAGGGGCCACGGTGGCCAACACGAGGGCTCCGCAGAAGAGAGACCTGAATACTGCGTGTGGTACCGGATGGCGAGAAGGCAGGACAGGGGGGGAGGGGAAACGATTTGGACAGCGACGGCCCTGAGCCACTTGCCACAGTAGGTCAGCTCTCTTCACCACACTTCGCCTCGTTTTTCGAGCCTCCATTATACACGCGGTGAGGATCCTCCATCGCTCTTCGACAAACGAGCCCACGGATTCCTTTTTCCGCCCGCACTCTCTTTCCCTACATACGCAGCTGCGTATAAATATAATTGCTCCCGTTCGCGTTATCGTGGCCACGGTAACGGGGTTCGCGCTCTCTGCTCTGCTCTCCTCTGGATCTCCACCGCTCTCCTCGCTGCCTACAACGCCGCCCCAGTCCGGTCTCTATCCCGCTTTCTCGCTCTCTTTCTCTCGTTCGCGATTCCGTCGCCCTTTTGCGGTCTTTCTTCGAGGCACCCGTGAACGTGTCCGATCGAATCTCGGCCGTTTCGCATAATTCCCCGACGACGCGACGCGGCTTTCGAAACGCGAGCGTGCGACGCGATCCTCCGTGGGTTTCTGCGCGTTTTTATCGGCTCGACTATCGCGCCGCGACTCGAGACCTTTGCACGGTTCTGCGCTCGTGACCGAAATCGCGCGCTCTCTGCGTGGTGTGCAGGTACAATATAGGAAGTTAAGAGATTTGGCAATAAGGTGCGACAAACACAGAAGGTGTCACGTATAAGAATAAGACGTCGATAATGCTAATCCGTAACTAATCCAAGTGTGTGTTCTTTCTCATGCCTGATGTCACAACTTCAAAAAATTTGAGTTTATGCATTAATTGAACTTTATAGTATAGGATTTACGTCTTTATTAGAAAGAAAGTAATGAAAATAAATCCGCAGGGCTTAAAAACGTAATGCAATTGAACCAACACCCTATGGCAAAGCATTAGTGATCAAAACTTTAAACGGCAATATCTCGAAAGTGAAAATATGTGACATGCGCGGCGTTCTTCCCGATAACCACAGATAAATCTGTGGTTGCAGAGTATAGGATTTACGTGTTTACCAGAAAAATAGTCATGAAAATAAATCCGCAGGGCTTAAAAACGTAATGCAATTGAACCGACACCCTATGGCAAAGCATTAGTGATCAAAACTTTAAACGGCAATATCTCGAAAGTGAAAATATGTGACATGCGCGGCGTTCTTCCCGATAACCACAGATAAATCTGTGGTTGCAGAGTATAGGATTTACGTGTTTACCAGAAAAATAGTCATGAAAATAAATCCGCAGAGCTTAAAAACGTAATGCAATTGAACCGACATCCATAGGTGACCAAAACTTTAAACGGCAGTATCTCGAAAGTGAAAATATTGTGACGTGCGCGGCGTTCTTCCCGATAACCACAGGTACATCTGTGGTTGCAAGGAAAAACGCCGAATGTCACAAGTTATACATTAATTGAGCTTCAGAGTATAGGGTTTACGTATTTACCAGAAAATAGCTCATAAAAACAGATTCGGAAGGGTCAGAAAATAATGCAACTTAACCAATGTCCTATGTCAAAGAATTAGTAATCATAACTTTAAACGGCAATTACTAACAATGATTTCAGCGCACTGGTTCGATCTGATGCTACTACTCAAGCAATTTTGCAAATTGCCACAAAATTTTCAACGTTTCGGTCAAATCTTTAGACCATTTTCAAATTATTGAATTAATATAAAATTGTGTGACCGAAATATAAAGTTTTGACTGAAACGTTGAAAATTTTGTGGTAATTTGCAAAATTGCTTTCGTAGCAGCACCAGATCGAACCAATCAAACCACCAAATCATTGTTAGTAGTTATTAACAAATTGTCGATCGAGATCAAGGAAACAGTTTAAACATAAAGACATAAAGCGTTGTTCCTTACAACCACAGATATACATATTACACTCTGAACGCCAACGAATCGGTTCTCCGCCACGGACCTCTTAGAACCTGCATACTAGATTCGTGTGGGACAGCAACAGAATCGATCGAGCTCGTCCCGAGAGCGATTAGGCTGGTTCAATTATTAGAAATTGCAGGGACGTTCCAGGAAGCAACGTTTTCCATATTCATAGGAAACAGATGTGCCGGGTGCTGGAGGCAGCCGACCCACGTGCTCGACAGCCGACGCGACACCGCGCGTCGCTCGTCGCAAACCGCGTTACACAATGCCTTTGTCCGCGCACGCTGTCCGGCACACGTGCGAACTACGAGCCGCAAACTGCGAATTCATTCCTACCAGGCTCCGGCTCGATTAAGACACGATGCCTTTTTCGCGCGGGCCAGCCGCCGTGAGCAAACACGTGGGGCGATGATCACGCGTTCCACCGCGACTCCGCCATTGTCGTTCGGTCGACTACGACGAACCCGCCGATCTCGAGAATCCCCAGGGAACCATCCCAAACGGGTTCAAGAGGGACCTTTCGAGGTTCTAGTTTCGAGACCTGGATCTCTAGCAACGAAAATTTCGAAAGGATCCCTCGGGAGATCCGAAACGGTCGTAAAAGATCCTCGAGTATTCGCGAGAGTTCTGCGTGGAACGAAATCCGAATTCGTGGTCGAACCAGTCTGAGGTTAACTCGTTGTCCGTTCCGAGGCGTATCGAGCATGCTCATCGCACGGTTCGAGATTGGCCTCGATCTAACGAGTAAAGATTGGCCTCAATCTAACGAAGAAAGTGTATCTCGCGAAGACCCGGCGAACCGAGCGAGCACCGGCGAGCGATGATTGTTCGCGTCGCGCGCCGCTCAGTCAGTGGTCCGGGAGCCCGCTTTTTGCGGCCAAAACTATTGTAGCGTTGTTTCAAGGTTTAATGTTACGTTACTGATAGGTTGTTGGCAGGGAGAATCCGAAATATCGGGACCGCTCGGGAACACGAATTTTTTTCGGGATCGCGACAGGTACCCGAAAATTTCGGGATTCTCGAATTTATCGGAATTCCCGAAATAATTTATTCTTTATATATAAATATGTCAAAATTATATATAAAAATGTCAAAGAAAAATGGTGTATATATATATATATATACCATTTTTCTTTGACACAAATACAAAGAATACAGTGTCGAATGTGCTGTTTCTTAAACGCCATGGTGCAAAGTATTGTTTTTTGAGGTAGTGTGTTTAGTAGGGTAAAGTTGTAATATGACTGTAATATGAACATATGTAATCTAGCACATACCTGATGGGTAAACTTCACTTTCCGGACTCAAAATAGTACCTTTCTCCTACGAATTATGACGTCTTTGGTATGTAATCCAGTAGATTTGTACCCGGCGCGGATGCAGATCGAAGTTTCGATCCTCTAGGATCAATAGTTGAGGAGCTATGGTCGCTTAAAGTTGAGCATTTTTGACAGGTAAGGGCGTCGCCTTGGTTTGTAGTGACGCCGCGTGCCGCTTACCTTGTTGCCCCCCGCCCACCCCCTCGACCTAATCCTAACCAACTCAGTAAGCGGCGTGCGACCGTCACTAAAAACCAATATGGCGGCGCCCTTACCCGTCAAGAAACTGGGAATATGCTCAACTTTAAGCGACCATAGTTCCTCAACTATTGATCCTAGAGGTTCGAAACTTCGATGTGAATCCGCGCCGGGTACAAATCTACTGGATTACGTACCAAATACATCATAATTCGTTGGAGAAAGGCACAAATTTTGAGTCCGGTAAAGTGAAGAGCAGCCTGCCTGATTACTAGACTAGCAGTTTTGCACTTTAAACGGTGTATCTGCTCGGTAGGTTATCTGAAAGATCTACTATTTTGAATTTCGAGGTTTCAAAGGGTTCTTATTTGAGAGAAATTTTGGCCGAAGAAGGGAGCTCCTGGACTACTGTGCGCCGTAGGAAACGGTGGTAGCTCGCTGATCCACGATCGTTCGCTGTCGGTGCGCGTACGCCGAGTATTATCGGCACCGACGATGACGGCCGAATGTTAATTTAATCGAAGCGAACGGCGCAACCTGTAATCGGGACTTATTTATGGGAAACCAGTTTCGGAGCTGGCGACGCCCCGACCCCGGCCCTGGCCCCGGTCCCAGTCAGAGTCCCAGTCCCATCGAACGGGTCCTACACCTTAACTCGATAATGTTAACGAGGACCAATTTCGTTGTAACAACGATAACATCGATACGACGTATCCACAACAAACCGTAGCCGTACACGTATAGCTCCGCTACGGATTATGACAACACCGACCACGGCTAACTTGTTCAAGGCCCATCGAAACGGCCCATCCTTACGCACCGTCGAACCCACGTAATTATTTATAGAACCGTTGCCCCCCCCCCCAGAAATCACCCTTAGACTCCGCTTCGGATAATAACCGTCTCGATGGCGTATAAAGGAATCGTCAATTTCACTGTACACTTTCGTTTTCTCTTTGGTAGTTTAACCTTCGGACGCTGTTCGGATCGATACAGCCCGAAAACGCATCTTTCCATCCAACGTTTACTTTCGCCCGTCCGTGACTCAACTGAACACTCTATCGACCGGAAGCCTATTAATTGGCGTTTTAATGAATGAGTCAGCCGTATGTCGAAGTAGTTTTATCATTTTCACGTGCATAATCATTTCGAACGATCAACGAAATTGCTGCCGCATTCGAACAACTTGTTGACACGTCCTCAACCGTTGATCTTCGTAAATTGTTGTTTCCGAAAGTACAAATATGCTTCAAGTATATGGTCTCCGAAAAGCGTAAAGTATGAAACCGTGCTCGAGAGTGTGCAGCATAAATTTCTCAGGTTTTGTGCATATCAGACACGAACAATCCAATGTCAATCTTTGACCATGATTACTCTAAAATATTATGTAAACATAGTCAACCCGGGAACATTATCTGATCGAAGAATAGTATCCGACCAGAGCTTTATTTTTAATTTGTTGAATAATAATATAGATTGTCCCGCTCTCCTGAGGCAAATCAATTTCTACGTTCCTGAACGTGTTTTGAGAACGAGAGCAGGATTTCAAACAATGAAATCCGAATCCACATATGGAGTAATAAATCCTTTATCAAACACACTGTATAATAATATCGATTTTTTAAATGGCACGTTACAGGCATTCAAAACAAAATTACGCGAGATTATTTGTTAATATCGCACCTGTATTCGTTTAGTTTTGCGCTTGTCCCTTCTTATGTAGATTTTAGGTTGACTTTCTTTTTTTTGTATTTTTGTTATTTTCTATTTGTTTTTGTCAGTTCTACTAAACGTCTGTAAACTTTTGTATAAAAGGACCTCGGTCCGTATATAATGATAATAAATAGCCAGTCAAAATTGCCATATCATTATTTGTAACAGTTTTTAAATGATTAACTTCTTCCGTATTCTAGAAATTGCTAGAAATTCAAGTGTCGTATGCGAAAACAGGTTGAACTTCATGTGAATAGCGTAAAAAAGATTTTGTAGAATAAAAATGTTCTAGGTTGGAAGATATGTCTTGATTTCGGAATTAGGATTGCTTCGAGTCCAAAGGATTAGAAATTAAAGACTGGATAGCTGAATAGAATAGATGGGTATTGGGTGAATCGACGTTAAACCTTTCGATTAATAGCAATTCGAGCGGTCGTGCATCGACGTTTCGTGCAGCCAGGCTCTAGCTCCAAGGACCACCCGGCCGGCCGATCTCTCTGGCGCAACGGCCAAGGATGATCGAGGTGCCGGACCAACGGAGCCAGGGGATTGTTCTCGAATTGATATCTCTCCGAATCGATCGACGGATGGCACCTGGCCGACCTAGTAGTACAGTTAGACAAGTGGGAGGAGTGGTATTAACCGTCGCGCGGCTGGGAGGATCGAGGTTAACGATAAGTCCTCCGCATCGCGAGCTAATAAACGTCCGGGAAGAGAACGGAGAGAGAGACTAAAGACGTTAGACACGGCCGAGGACGACCCTGTATCGATTCGGAAAAATTCTAGAGTCCTTGATCTCGTCGAAACGATCGATGGATCGCTCGTCGCGTCGGAGAGAATCGTTAGCAGAGATCGCGGTTTTGAGCGTGTACTAAAATACACGTGGTACGTGGTCCGTGTAGTATGTATTTCAGGGGATGGGCTTTTTTCCAGGATTGCAAGGGTGCGGGATGCGCCTTCTTATTATTCGATAATGCAAAGCTGGGGTTTTTCAGTAGTCAAAAACGCTAGATAAAAGATGAATCTAGGCCGCGATAGCCTTCAAAAGTCCTAGTTTTACGTTTACGAGGCGTGATTTGCATTATTCTGCAGCATGTAGCTGTCGCAGCTTTATGAAAATAGCTACAGTGAGGAGCGAAAGTGAACACTCATACGATATTTTTACAAAACCGTATTTTTACTTAATGTTGGATTTGACCGACAACGACTTGAGACGACCATAGTAATCAACAGTAACACGATTTACAACGATACGCATATGATGTTCTCTAATAAGGATGTGCTATCTTATCGAATATGTACTTTTTCTTGATATAATGAATGAGAGGACAGATTTACCAAGAAACACAGTGAAACCAGACTGAACAGAATGTATTTGTATATTATTTATATGTATTTAAAGTATTAGATACAATATATTATTCTCTCAAACTAGTGGAAAGGAAAAGTCCATTTAACTAATACTGAATATAATAAAAATTTCAGATACATTTGATAGACTGTATAACAAAAACATTTATGGCGAATTGATTATTTTCAACCTGTTAAACATATTAAGTCGGCTAACGTTGTTGTCAAACAATGTTACTGTTGGTTATTACTGTGATCGTCTTAAGTCGTTGTCGGTCAAATCTGGAGTCGGTGATTTCCATGGGACCCCATCCGCAACCCGAAAGTCACATCAATCGCGGGAACACTGTACACGTGAAATAGGGATCCCCACTCGTTGCCGAGTTTCCAGAGTCGATTTTCTGGAGGATGACGAAACGAAGAGTTTGACGAACGGCCGGGTCAGGGGAACTCGGCGATCGTTCACTTGAACGTCCACTTAGGTGGGTTTCTTTGTAAACGGTCTTGCCCGAGGCACGTGGTCGAATCGAGGGCATTAGCGTGGCCGAGCGACGCAAATAATTAGGATAGTTGCGTATCGTTTCTATAGGCTTATTGAATAATGGCGGGGCAAATTGGTGTGATTTGCAGACGAGCGACCGGCGACGACTGAAAAGGATCGAAATTCACGAGGCGACCGAAAAAACACGCCTCGTCCGAATTTACGCGATTCGCCACGACAAAAAACGAACGAACACGCCGGACCCTCGGAGAGTGACCGTAAAAAGACGCGACACCGCGAGAGAACGAAATTGCCGGCAATAAATAAAGCAAAGTTACTGGGCTGGCAGCTCTCGAGGTGACCCAATAATTCCGGATCGTGCCCTTTCCGTTCGATGTTCTGGCAATCGGGACGCGCAGCCGATCGAACTTTCGATGAATTTTCGTACGTCCTCGAGTTTCACCCTCGACCGCGATCGAGTTCCACGCCGAGGTACATTCGACGACGACGGGGTATATGACGTCGATACATAGGGTGATTTTTCGAGGAGCGGTAGGAGGGGCGAGCTCTCTTTCTTTCTTGCGAAATTCTTGAATTACAAGCGGACGGTACGGGGGAAGGAAGTATCGATTTAATTGGAGCGCTCGCAGCAGACGCGCGATCGATTTCACCGGCAAAACGTGTCCCACGATCGATACGACGCTCCACCGATTGTCTCCGCTCGTTTTCTCGAAGCTACAACAATCGCGCATTGTTCCTCGAGCCGATACGCGATACAACGAATCGACGCGCGCTTCCAATTCTTCAATTACAAAATCTACGTACCACCTGGATTTTTACCGTACGCTGCAGAGGTATCGAAATCGCGATAAATCGTTCGACCACGCGTGTTTATCGAACGAAGATGCGTGTAACAAGAGAACCACCCGGTACAGTTGGAACCTGTGATCCGAGGACACATTCATCCCCGGTCCGGTTATTCCCGCATTTGGGATCTCGTGACGGCCCTCCTCCGTGGGTGGTAGACGGAATAAGACCGAGGGTTCTCTTTCTCTCTCTCTGTTGAATTTTCTGTGGGGGCCTGTTGCCACCCTGGTCGAGCAGGCGAGCGGATCGGTACTCGCACGGATCCGGTTCGGGCTCGGGTTCGGGTCGAACTGGGGGATGGCGATCGAGCAGAGGGTGGCAGATGTGCTCGACCGAGCCTCGGATTTCAGCGTTGCCAACACAACCGACCGATTTTCCCCTGGGTTTTCCAGCAAAGTCGCGCGAGCCACAGAGAGACCATTGCACTTTCCACTTTCCTAGTCGACCGTTCTTGGCCCTAGCCACCGGCCTCTGTTTTAACGTGCTTTATGCACTGTTTTCTGAGCCAGTCCCCAGGAAGTGTGGGATTCATCATTGACAGGTGTTGTTGTCATCGACCTACCCACTAAACATCCTCCCAGCACTGTGTCATTCCTACCCGTTGGCTGTTTCTTCTATCCTCTTCTTCGTCAGTGGTCACGCACTTATTGTTTCAAGTCTATTCAAGTGTATTCATGTCTGTTGTGTGCGTTCATTGTTGCAGTCAGCATCGTGACTGAGCTCGTGATAAACTTCGCGGTACTGTTGTGTTATGAGCGTAGTAGCGAGAAAACAAGATTTCACAGATTAGGGTTATGTTGTTACAGGTATTGTTGAGCCTTTCCCATTCGTATTTTTGTCTTTGGTTTTCAGTGGCTTGATTTCCACTATAAGGATAACCCCGCACAGTTTTTGGAAGTCGCCCCAGGCTTGCACCGAAAATGTTTTCGATTGAGAGGGTGGAATTCAATATACTATATATTATATTTAGGGGTGTACGGGTACCCGAAATTTCGGGTAGGGATCCCGGAAGTTTACAAACTCCGAGTACCCGCGATTTCGGGTACCCGAAGTGGTAAGTTCGCAATACATATTCGGGCACTCGAAGTTAAAGTTGTATTTATGTAAGTATAATGCTGTTCTACGATTATGTTCAGTTCGATCTTCTATTTTCACTGGCAGGTTCAGAATGATTTTTGTATTTTTAGTGTAATCGGTTATCAAACTTCGGTTTCAAGCAAGACATCGTAATATGCACGGAGTTATTTATCGCTGATTTGATCGCAGACTTGCCCCAACTCTAACTTTGACTCGATTCCCATTTCGGGTACCCGAGCTTTATAAACTGTCGGGATCCCGACTCGATCCCGAACAAATTTCCCGACCCGAACCCGACATTTCCGGTACTCGCACACCCCTACAGTTCGCAGTCTGTTAATTCGTTTTAAATAAGTTGCAAATGTGTCGCGTCACTTTCTTATATCTTTGACCCATCTGCGTAGGAGTTTACCGGCTTAAAGTTGAGAAGTAACCTTCTCTATAATATATTTATTAAATTCAACCCACTGACTTGCAGCAATATTCGACAAAATGTTAAACTGGAATGAAAATTTTATATATTTTTCGTTAAAAGTTGCTTTTCTATGGGTAGTCTTAAACTTTCGTCCAAAGGCATATAAGACAAGTTCGGTTTCCTTTCGTATACATATTATGGATATCCGACTTATTCGTTGAATTAATACGTTCATACAAATTTCGTTCTCTCAATGACAGACTGTACCGCGCTGCTGTCGAACGTTCCTCGGTTTCGACGGTTCGTTTCTCCTTGGTTATTGGTTGGGAACACTGATTAACTTTCCAGCAGCCTCGGTATAGAGCGAATGAACAGTCAGGGTAGCTCGGAACCCTTCGAATCGGTGAAACGAAGCGAGGGTGACGGTGAGGGCGAGGGCGAGGGCGAGGGCCGGAGGGTTCGTCGACGCTCGCAAGGGCAGCAAGGGCATCCGAAAGAACCGAGACGTATCTCGGAGGGGACGATGGCGGCTACGAGGACTACAGGGTCTGGTCAATGGGGCCCCATCTCGTGCACACCCTCCGACGATTCTTATTTCGTCGGCATTGTCAGCGCTCAGCATATGGCAGCCCTCCATTCAGGCTCTCCGCGGCGAAACGGGTCTCTGGAGCGACGGGAACCACGGGGACATCGAACGAGGATGGGAAACGGTCCTGCCTGAGCACGTGGGAGGCAGGGATTTCAGGGATGTTTCTCGCGCCTGACAGACTAGGGGATTTCATTTCGTACGATACGTTGGCTGTGCTGAGATTTCGCTCGAGGAGAAAGCCTAGGAATTTATTTTGGACGCTAGAAACGGTAAGTGGAATCGATTAATCGATAAACTGCTGTTGGATGTTTCAATTCGCGCGACAGAAGCGTCGGCTATCGAGATGCAGGTCCGGTAAGCGTTTTGAAAATTAATCATTACTTCCTAGCTAGAATATTTCCATTCCCTATGATTTTTGAAATTTTATGGATATGAAATTGGTATAGTGCCTAAATGTTCTGTAAATGATTAGTAGATCTTTATGCACATTTATTGGAATATAAAATTCGTACAATTTTTATTTGTACTAGGTCCACCAAAGACGCTGTGTTCCCGTTAAAAATAGGATTCTATTTCACTCCACTTGTGGCGCCTCAGAGTCACACCATTCGAGTGCCAAGGGTTCATTTGGTCGATAGAAGCGTGAACTGTTCTGGACTAGACCACATGCTGCGTTTCCAGCTGAAAGATTCCGTCGAGCTTGGCGTAGACGTAGACTGTAGACAGTGTCGAGTGTAAACGATTCTCCGAGCAACTCTCTTCGGCTACGAAATGTCGAGAGTGCTGCGAGCTCGAACGCGGGGAGGGGAGAAATTTGAAAAATCTCGATCGCGCGAGCCGCGACAGGACGCGCGCGCGCGCGCGCCGGAAAAATCGAGAAGAGAAAGAATCGTTCGCGTGGAAGAAAGTCCGAGGAGACTTGGGATACAGCGAGTAGGTAGAACAATATATCGAGGGAATCTGTGCTAAAGTTTTGCAGACGCGAGGTTCTTTCGCTCGCACGCTCGCTCGCCGGCCGAGTGGGTAGCGAATGGAGCGGGCAGGCTTTCCAACGATATTTCTGGTGGTAACTATGCCAGGGACTGCCGGGTAAGTAGTCACTGTAATACGGCTTGAATCGAGTAAAAGTACATGGGTAACCTCGTAAGCGGGTTCACCATGTCGCTTTCACTCCCCATGCCGCAATATTATCCGTCGCTCGGGGACCAACCGGTAGACAATCCTAGATACCGTGGGCTGCCATTCCTCCGAACCGAACCGAACCGTACCGATCCGATCCGATCGGCAATCCCATAAAAATAGTCGCGTTTCCATACAGGGTGTACCGTAACGATCGAGCGTTTCGCCTCGATCGAAAAGATCAAACCGATCTAACCCACCAACTCTTTTCTTTTACGTAATCCCACAGACGTTCGGTGTCGGGACGCGTCGAGAGGCGAGAGCCGTTCGCGTTGGGAAACGCAGCGAGCAACGCTCGCGCACGTTACAAAATACAATTAGAAGGAACAGCAAAGCGAAGCAATTCATTTCCGAATACAGTCGATTCTCTATATATGCAACAATTTCTGTACGATGGATGCGACCAAGAATATTCCTCCCAACTTAGTAATCTGATCTCGGCTCGCTTCATCGGCGTGAACCACTACTAACACAGTTCAAACGCCCGTGCGTCATCACCAGACTGCGGATCTTCATGCAAAATAAAAAATGTTTGCATTGATTGCATCACACAGGAGTGAAATAAAAATTTCTTTCTTGTTTTAGTTATCTGATTAAGCTGAAACCAATAGGCTGATGTCTTTGAATCTGTTGTAGGAACTTGGCTCCTGTTTACAGGATGTGTTTGTTGGGATAGAGGATTTACTGCAACGATGTCAACGATAACAACGAAGAATGAAAGACGGTCGGTAGGATATAGTATGGTAATTCGGCGGCACACCCTGTACAGAGAAGTATCGGTGAGAAGCGGATGATATTTGCAGAACGGGAATCGTCGGAGCTTTAACGCTTGTCGTCAACGGTGTCGTACATGTATCATTGGTTTCTGCTTGGACAAGCACGGCCTGTCCCGGAGCGATTCAATAAAACGAGCCCGACACCGATCGAGGACGATACGAACGAAAGGTCGTCAATTTGCAAACGCGTTGTAGAAAATGGAAGGAAATGGAATCGCGGCGTTCAATGGGAGACGATATTGCACCGGTGACGCTATACACGATCCTTCGGACAGTCGATAATTTCTGACAGAGAGATGATAAACGGTGGATTTGTAACCGAGCCGGACAAATTTATTACCCGAGAAAAGCCCGATCGAACGACGAGCAATGTACATTCGTATCGAATAATATGACTTTCGAACGAGCGAAGAATCGACAATTTATTCTATAGAAACTCGAACAAATTGTAGGCAGAATAGGGTGATACGTGAAAGCGTGTTTCAGCGACCGATTCCATGGCAACCGATCGTCCGATTAGAATCGCCCTGTAGCCTCCACGTTTTTTCACCGTCCTTCGGTTTTTCGCTATTTTCCTTTCACAGGCCGGACCTCCGCGGCGAGGTCACGCCGCTCGATTTTTTTCCACTCGAAATTATCCACGGTCATCCCGCGTTTCGCTTAGGTAATCTATTCCACCCCCTGCTCCCTACTACCGACTCCCTACCCCCGAGCTCCCCATGCGCGATAGATCATTCACGGTGGCTGGCTTTAAATCGCGGAATTATCTAACCGAGGTCAACTGGCAAATTCGCGAGTAGCTAATTTTTATTGCCGCCTGAAAAACTGTGTGAACGTTGGTATTTTTCGGAAAATTTCGACCCACGTTCAACCTAATTTACAATTCATAGAGTCAATCTTCCAGTCTATTCTTCGCGATGGGGCCATTTTCATTTAGATATAGATGGTCCAAATTAGACTACGGGTCTGGAGAAAAGCATAAGACGCTGCGCGTGAAATGCGTGTTTTGTATGATCTATGAATTTTTTCTCGTCGCTGAAAATTACTTTTTTCTATTTTTTCATCCAATGAACGTGCTCACGAGCAAACTTAAAGCTTGCAACCTTTTGCTGTTCCGTTAAAGAGGGCCGTTGTCTTAATTCTTTCCGTTAAATATGCTGACTTATTTGTACAAAAAAATTATACCGACTTCGAAACGCACTAAAGTAATGCACTGAAAAGTATGAAATAATTTCCATTCGATTTATGTGAGAATACATACCGACTGGTAATATAAAACAAGAATTCACTAATAATAAAAGGTATGAAATAGTTTCCTTTTGATTTGTATGGATACACACCAACTGTTAATAAAATTGATTGAAATAAAATATTAAATACCATATTAAATACAGTACAATCCAAATGATAGATGATTATGATTTCATTAGAATATGGTGGACCTGGAAATCAGTAGGTGAGAAGAGAAGATACATTAATAAAAAATAATCAAAAAAGGCACATACAGATCGAATTGAGTAACCTTCTCCTTTTTCGAAGTCGGTTAAAAAACGACGTACATCCTCAAGTTCCTCCGTCTTCGGCAATTTGCCTTGCCAGCGCGTGTTAATAAGTTTTAAAAATAATAAGTTTTGTTTTTTTAACATTTTCGAAATTTCGCTAATGCTGTAATTATCTGTCCGCAAAAGTACTGTTCGATCGACTTTTATCTAACGCTTTTCTACGACCCATTGCTTCTTGTTTATTTAGGCGAATATAATATATTAAAGCAAAAGGATAAAAAATAGGGGATAAAAAATATATAAAAAGACTTTTTAAAAGCACGCTTATATTAATATGCACTAGAAAGTAGAAAATAATAATTCCCCAAAATTTTAAGCAATTAATTAAAAATTTCTTCTGTTATAAAATTAATGTCGGAATAGATAGATAAATTTTTAATATAAATTTAAATAAAATCGTGACATTAGTGACTATATAAAAATAAAAGAGAGAGAGCGCGCCGCGTGGAACGCTGAAGTATATTGACGTAGTCTTCGTGGGCGCTCTCCACGCTTTTATTTTTATAGTCACTAATGTCATGATTTTATTTAAAATTATTTTATATTAAACTTTTCTATCTATTCCGACACATATTTTTTAATTTTATAACGGAAGAAATATTGAACTAATTGCTGAAAATTTTGGGGAATTAATTATTTTCTCCTTTCTATTGTATTTTAATATAAGCGTGGTTTTTAAAAGGTTTTTTTATATATATTTTATTTTCTACTTTTATTGTCATCGGAAGCAAGTGTGTATACAAAATGTCAACAAGATTGGACTACGGGAAGAGATTTAAAATTCGATTACACGATTTGCCGCATACAACAACAACAACAACACGGCAAGTTAATATAAGCGTGGTAATAATAAATTGGCAATCGAGACGCGATGACACGAGGCGCCAGCTGCGCGACAAAGAATCGATGGAGCTCCGTGTCTCGTTTTGGTTTCCGGTCAGCTAGACGTTTCTCCATGCGCACCGGTGGAAAAGCAGGTACCTAGTCGCGCACCGGCTCTATTGTGCCTGGTATACTTTAAACGAGCCATTTTACTATGGGAACGTTTCCTCCGGGCTTTGTGTCGCACACCGTCGCGTCCGAGATAAGATAAAAGGTTCCTTTGTGTCGAGTCGAACGCCGCGCCGATGCTCTCGCGGTGACCTTTCGCTCGCGACGCGTCCAAACGAACACGCTGCTCCACGATCTAACCGTGTACAATTTAGCTGTGATTCATCGGACCCCGCACACGACGCACCAACGGTTCCCCTGATCGCTCGACTAAACTATGTATCGTGTCCCACTCGGAATCTAAACATTACACCTCGAATTACTCTCAAAACTTTTCTACTGTTTGATCAACTTTTCGGAACCGAATTCACAGATTACTCCCGCCGGATATTATTGTCGCACGATCGCCAATACATATCTCGAAGAGCTTTCGACGGGACAGAAATAATTGTCGGTTTGATCGTGGCCCCGTGTCCGCGCGCGTCAATTTGCGAAATGAATTAATCGATTCCCACGGTTCGCTCTTGGAAGCACCCACTTGAAACTGAAGTAACGGTGGAAAGTAACGCGATCTCGCCTGAGAACCACTTTTCTCAAATCGGCGCGCACCGGAACTCGAAAGCCATCCGATCCGATCGACTGACAAATTAATTTGCTCTTGTTCTACTGAAAAATACCGCTCGCGGGAGAAATTTCTTAACACCGACCAAACTGTTGTCTCTCGTTCTAATGTCGATGTTCACTATAGACCTTTTCACAAATTACTAGACAGCGTAATTTAAGACAGTAAAAACATTAGAGGAATTTTAAAACACAGTTATATTATTTTCAACCTATTAAAAATATTAAGAATGAAAATAAATGTCCATTTCACTCCAGATTGTTGCAATTCAGGCAGAACATATCAGGTCAAATATACAGGGTGGGGCAATAACTACGTCTACTTTGAATATTGCCGTTATTTTTAATACTGTGAAAAAATGTTATATACAAAACTGACACGGTATAGAGGGGCGCATATTGTGACACAAACATTTTCTACGTGGGTGCAGGCATGGAGGATATTTCAAGGTCACCTTGATTTTTTTTAATGGAATGTCCTATTTTTTATACCACAGATCGATATAGTATCAAATTCTGAGTATAAAAGTGTCGACCTTCATACGTCCTAGTGGCAAGTACATACAGATAATTATTTCGATAATATCTCGTTAACTATTAGATTTAGGACATATGGAGGTCAATACATTTTTACTCAGAATTCGATAGTCTATCCATTCATGATACAGAAAGTAGGTTTTCCCATTTAAACAAATCTAGGTGACCTTGAAATCTCCTCTATGTCTCCACCCACGCAGAAAATGTTTGTGTCGCAGTATGCCCCCCCCCCCCTCTATGCCGTGTAAGTTTTGTATATAACATTTTTTCGCATTATTACGAATAACGGCAATATTCAAAGTTGACGTATATATAGTTATTGCCGCACTCTGAGGACCTCGCTGTTAATGCGACCACGCACAAATAAATAAATAAACCGTTTCTTCCTATCGAAGCTGTTTCTCAGAGAGATTCGGGGAGGTAGTGTCGGGCGAGATCTCGAGAAATTACGACTTCGCGTTCACCTGCGTCGACGTCGTTTACGAGAGGCGTGCCCTCGAGGCTCCGACGGTGAATTTTCGCGAGAGGAAGCTCGGCGGGTCGGCCTCGCGCTCGAAATTGTCATCGTAATCGGAATCGGAATGGAAATCGCGTGCGCAGAGTCGTAGCAGGCTCGCTCGTTGGAAGATGTTCCGCGGGGAGCTACTCGGCGTGCAACCTACCTACCTACATAAACACGCTGCTCCGCTTTGCTTTCCGTTCTCCTTACGAGCCCCTGCATTGCACCTCGACGAGAAAATGAGAGAAAGAGGAGCACGGAGCCAGGAGCAGTGGCAGCGATGGCACCGACGGCAGCGGAGTAGCACACAGTCCGCTGGATGAGGAGCAGCAGCCGGAGGAGGAGAAAGAGGAGGACGAGAAGCAGGAGGAGTTGGAGGAGGATTACTAGGGAGGGGACGCGGAGTAGGAGGGCAACGAAAAAAGGTCGAGAGTTGAGAGTAGGCAACCCAATTTTCCTCGGCTCTCCGCTCTCCGCTCTCGGCTCTCGTCTCTCGGCTCTAGGTGTTCCGATCTGTATTGCATAGGTCAAGGTCGACCGAGACATTTAACCAGAGAAACGTCAGTCGTCCTAAATGCGCTCCTCTCCCAACCCGGACCTGGCCGACGTATTTCGCGTAGCTCGGCACCAAGATTTCAACGACCGTCAACAAGGAGACCATCGATCGTTATCGGGCAACGTCTACGCCGTCCAACGGACGTCTCTCGTTCCCCTTCAAATTGCTGACCCACCAATTACACTCCGATATCGGACGATTCGGCCGACGTCCACCCATCTGCCTCTTTTCACGAGCGTGCGGAAAAGAGACGAAACATCGGACGTCAGTGTTCGATTAAGCGAAATCCAGAGAGGGTACCGACTCTCGCGACAACGACATTCTGTTCTTGAATTTCTCGACTCGTTGATCGCGCCGTGTTCGGTCTGCTCGGCTCGATCCCAGAGGATTTTGTTCTCGGAGGAGGAACGAGTTTCGCTCGCGAGTTTCAATCCTCAGCACGAAAAATTGCTGTACCATTATTCAAAATATCGTTTACATTATTAACACGTTCCGTGCCAAGCCCTTTTTGCCTGACTTTGTCGTTCAGGCCATTTACTAAACCATTTTGACTAAAGATTGATATATTATCAAAATCATCCATTACATGTAGTTATTAATTATTGTAAATATAACAATTAAACAAACCTATGTGCTTTGTTCTATACTGCATTTTGTATAATGCAGAGGAAAAGTACTAACGAACACTACTATCGAAACAATTTTCTTTCTTCTTTGGTAATATCTCGTTAACTATTACATTTAGGACATATGGAGGTCAACACTTTTATACTCAGAATTTGATACTCTATCGATCTATTGCATAAAAAATGAAGGTGACCTCCATATCTCTAAAAAAAATTACGTAAAAACAAACATTTTTTTGGTATCGTATGAGCCCCATTTTACCATTCAACTTTGTCCTTCAGGCATTTGACGTATCTTTAGAAACAACAAAGACATTTAAGGTGGTGAAGAGTTAGGTGAAATACCCGGTATATAATATCGAACTAAATAGTAATCTATATGAGCCACGTGTGCTCTCTCGCTCCGCAACGGAATATCTCGCAAATCTCTCACCCACGTTGCTTACTCTCCCGTGGTCTACAGCGCACTCGCCAATTTCCCCACTCTTGCGTTCACCTCAATTAGTCACCGAACATTCTCACTCCTGGAATGTCTTCCTATATTCAAAACATACATACCGACGTTCTAAAGCGAAGTGCACGAATAGGAGGGAAAAAACTGAAGAGAAAGAAGATTGAGACGTATCTGATCAGTGCTCGAGGCAGCACGGACAGTGCCGGCGTTGAACGCGCGCGGATAATCCCCCGCGCGCGAGCGCGAGCATGCAGGTTTGTAGCTCGAGAGATCGACGAGCCATAAAATCAAATTAATTGTACGATCACGCGTCGCCAATGCCCGGTCCGCGTACACGTACTACCCGCGTCTCCACGTGGGCGTAATTCGCGCGCGTGTGCGTGCCCGTGTAGGTGTGGTCCGTTGTGTTACGTGACCTCGTCGTTGTCGTACGGCTGAATAGGCTCGTCAATGGCTCGTTTCATTGAATTAAATAGGCCATTCGTGCATGAACATAATTACTCGCCGCCGCGATGAGGAGGAAAACGGGAGAACGTCGAAAAAAACGAACCACCGGCGAACCAACCAAAACGAAGAACAGACATTTCATTCCCACGATCGATCGCGTGATCTTCGTCGGGACGATTTATCTCGTTACAATTTCCGTGGACTCGATTCGCGGGAACTTCGATTCGAAACGGGCAAACCAAAATGTGCAACGATAACGCGGTTAGGAATCGCGCGGAATCAACGAGGACTGCAAGCCCGGGAAGAGGGAAAGAAAGAACGCGCTGATTACACGTTTCGACATCGAACCGTGACGCAAACCGCCGCGTCTCTTGGCAAACCGGTACGCGATCGTGGAATCGCATTGTTGCGCGATGCTGTTCTACATTTTCGGCGCCGGTCGAAAATTTGCTGCCCGCGTCCCCGCGATCAGCGAAACTTTCCCGGGGAACCGATTCCTCGTTTCGTTATCGACGTCTCGTCCGTAGAACAGAGAGCGAAGCCTAATCGCGGGGAAAGAGAGAAGCTCGCGCGTCGTGTCGGGACATTGCGCAACAATGGCGTAACGAGCAAAAACGTCCATCGCCCTGTCGCGATTTCCGGTCGACTAGCATCTTCGAACGGCCCGATAATACGAATCGAACGTAATCGAGAGGCGATTAAACGTAACGATTTCCAAGCAGCCGGAGCTCTCTTTCGCTGCTGGCTCCCAGCTAGCTACCAGCTAGCGGCTTCACCTCCACGCGTGCTCCAAATCGCGAACAGAGTGTGTCTGTGACTCCGCCACGCGATAAGTGGACCGAGACCGAGTCCTGTCTCGTCGCAACGAGCCTTTTGTACGAGCCTCCGCGATCTGCCCGGATAATCGCCGTGGCTGTTCCCCGTTTCGCTTGCGCGTGTGTCCGTGCTCGTACACGTGCGTCGATGTCCCTTTTATTCCCTCTCTTTTCTACTCTCTGTTCTTTCTTCGTACGCGCGTTAATCGTCGACGATCGGTAACGGTAGCGCTCCGGCTCGTCGCGTTCAAAGAAATTTGGCAGACCGAGCGAACGAATCGAAAGTAGAATGCGGGTACTTTCACGGAATGGCAACGATAGTTGCCGTCCCGATCGGTACTCCTATTGCATTTTTTTATTCTTCCTATATCTATCCTATCTTCCTCTATCTATCTTCAGGCTTACTTTTCTTTTATTGTATTATTGTGTTAAGTATCGTGGGAGATTTATTAAAACATTTGGTGCAAGCAAAACCATTGCACATAGAAAGTAACCTGTACAAACTAAACATAAGGGTATACCACTTTTTCCCTTCTCGTTTTTTTTTAAACGAGCAGGCCACAGGTTTTTAAGAACGACACGACACTGTAAAAATTGTTCTGTCACATTATGTATTTCACCATACTTTCACGAATTTCATACAAATTAAACAATAAAGCTATAATTGTGTCGCCAGAGACATACGTAGTGTTTAATACTTATCATCTATAAGTAAAAATCGATTACTCCTGTCAAATTTCTCAATTAATATTTATATCAATTATAAAAAGATATACGAGATATCTCGTCCACCGATTAAGGGGGCATTCTCGTTTCCATCGATCCAAAAATCAATTTTATTCAATTCTCTTCAAGTGTGAGTGTTCTCAGCGACGAGGAGAATTGAACCTGTGAAATTACCTAATATTGGTAAAATGTTTAACCGCGTTACGTTAACTGTATACACTTTGAATAAAATTTAGCGCAGCGATTCGTTGCGACTCGTCGACGACAACTTTCGTTAACGAAGAAGTTTCGTAACGGAGGTGACCGAGCGGGGATGATGTCTCCGGGAGAGCAGCTGGCATTTAGCTCCCCGCGGCATATATTGGCGAAAGGAGAGTCTCCAGGGTCGCGGTGAAAAATTGATTCGCGCCTAGGTTCACCGAGTTAAATTCGGTCCGACCTCGCAGCCTTCCCTTCCACTTGATGTAAAATGGTAGCGCGACAAGGGAACAATCGCGAATTCGAAAAGTTGTACGAGATTGTCGGCGGTAAATCGTTCGGAGATATTTAATTATCCGAGATCGCGCTAATGGTTTGCCCGATCTGCGAGTATAATTTTTCAATCAAATTGTCGATCACGGCTGGCCGATTAGCATGGTAATGGCGGTCGAGTTCTGAAAACCCACTCGTCGGAGAAGCGTGGGACGCGTCGCATCGAAAGCGTTATTGATCGCCTGCGATATCTGCACGTAATTATGAAAGTAGTCTAAGTCAAAATTTAAAAAAAAAATGAGTTTATCAGTTATTTCACATCACATTATTTGAAACTAAACGAATTCGGCGTAACTTTTACGATATTGTCAAAAATGAACCGTTCGATATGGAAATATGGAATTTATTTAGTGTTAATATTAACCACATCAACCACAATGAATTTATTTTTAATTTAATTAATAATCATATTGATTGTCCTTCTCTACTTGTGCGCAAATCAATTTCTATATACCTGAACGTGTATTGAGAACTAGAGCAGGATTTCAAACACTTAAAGCCAGATCTACTTATGGATCAATTAATCCAATAGATCGTATTATTGCAGACTCTAGAACTCTCTCGTATTGATTTTATTGAGTCTTTGCCATACCATATCGTTTGTACCACACATTAGTTTCTGTGTATGTCCCTTCCTTGTTATTACACGAGTAGTCCTTTATCTTTTCCTATTGTAAACACACACACACACAACCTATAATAATAATAATATCCTTCTCCTTTAAATATATCTCGGGACAAACATCAGGAACGCCCTCCTCTTCTCCAAATCCATCGATCTACTATACGAACTGTTATGATTTTATGCTACTGCCTCTCATCCTAATGTAAATGTTAACTATAGCCCTTTTCACAAATTACATGTCGAATGTATGTATTATAACAAGTGTAAACCATGTGATCGCCACGACCACGCTGTTAATGCGATCACGTTAAATTAAAAAACTAAATTACCATAAACTCTCTCTCTTAGACCACTTTCATGATTATGGGCAGATAAATCGTAGGCACCGGGGAAACGTGAAAAACTGGGAATCATCTCGAATCAGGGAGACGCTTGGTTATACGGGATAGAATGTATAGATGATTTATCGAGCACTCGTCCAGGCCAATTGTTCGGGGAATTGTCCGCAAATTGGCTGGAGGCAAATAAACCATCGACGACGGTGATTTATTCGAATCGCGATTCAAGGGCCGGGACTTTCTAAAAGGATCCTTCATTCATGCGAGAACCTGTTCATTCTTTCGATTTTATTGGCGACGCGAGCGACCGAGCGAGAAGGAGACGAACGAAAGGAGAAAGAGCGGCGACGATGGGATCGAAAGTGTCTCGGCGAAGCTCGATAGGCCTTCGGAAATTTCGCAACGGTCGTAGCGATCGTACGATACCTTTGCAGGTTTCGAGGATTCCACGATCGAAAATTTCGGACGCACCGTTCCGAAAAATCGATCGGGAATTCCTTTACTCGACGTCGACGAACGATCTCGAACAGTTCGATCTCTGGAATACGAAACCGAAGGATCTGCTCTTTCGAAAGACCGTCTGGCAGAAATTCCGAGGAACCGAACGCTTTCTCGAGGGCGTTCGAAACGCGTGAAAGTTTTCGAGATCGCTGAAAAATCCGCGTACCTTCGGCGAAAAAGCCGAAGATACCGGAGTAACAGCACAGGAAGCGAGGCGCCGATGAGTATCGAACGTTTCGAGAGAGCGAAAGGACCCGAAGCTGCCGGTAGAAATGGTGAAATCTGAATGTATACTTACGCGAAGGTGACCTAAAAGTGAAACCGTTCGCGAGCGCCGTGTAAAACGCTAAAAGTCGGAGATCCCACTTTCCATCGTTTTGACTTTTTCGCGAGTCGAGGACACGGACTCGTCTACCGAACTTGGTCGACGGAAAACCGACTGCTGCAAACAAGATTCGAAGCGGATAGCTCATCGACGCGAGGGCCGAACCTCCGATCGAATGGGAGCAGACGTTTCCTTCGTTCAACCTACTTGCCCGAATAATTAGCCGGCCGTCGGGCGCAAGGGTCAGAGGTGGGCCATCCCGAGGAAATGGTCTGTCGATCGAGGTGGACTCTTTTGGTCTCAATGCGGTGGAGTTTCGTTGCACCGCGCCGCTCCGCTCGTAATGCGCGATCGAGCAAACATTCTAATTTCGCCTAGTTCTCTCGGCCGGTTAGCCGCGCTCGCCTACTTGCATTAGAACGTCGGCTAACCCGAACCGTGTCGGCAATATAGGATTACACCGGTCGCCGCGTGTCGGCTTTCTAAGAGCGTACCCCTCCCCCCATCGGTTGTGGAACGTCGCGTTTTCACGAGAGAAATGGATTACGCGAATCTCGGCTCCGACCGAGAGAGACGTCGAGGTCCAAAGATGGAGATACCGAGAGACAGAGAGAGAGCACAACGAAAACCCGAGAGACGGGGTCACGGCCAATCAGATCGATCGAGCCGATTGGCGAAATTCGAGAACCACGAGGCGAACCATCGAACTTTGACCAAAGCATTCCCATTGGTACGGCGTCTAACGATATTCGAGTCGTTCGCAGGCCGAAACGATTAACAAACCTATCGAACGTTTTCAACATTGTCCTGCAAGAACTATGCTTAAAATTTCGTCGTCGTGGACGCCCGTTGGGAGAAAAAGCCTAGAAACGCGTCTTCCGTTGCGCAGTTGGCGTTGCGAAATTTTTCCCTAAGAGGTCTTGTCGGTAATAAAAAGATAGACTTACTTGCAAAAGAAGTGACGAATGAAATGGCCACGCTGGATATCAGAACCCCATTTACCGACTTTGTCAGCGACTTTAAAACCCAATCATGGAAATCCATTAACAACTTCATCAAAGAGCAAGGTTTATTTAAGGATAAAGAGTACGTTCAACTTTCTCATAAAGATGATGGGAAGTCATGGTTTTGTGGGTGTAGTCTACCTAGGAACTTTGTCACTTTTGTCAATAGATGCCGTTCTAATCATTATAATTTGAACGCTTCGTTAGCCAGAGTGAAATTTATTGTAGACAGTACTTGCGAGCGTGGTGAAGAATCCCAAGATCTAGATCACGTCATTTGACAATGAACAAAAAATATAAAATATGTATAAAATGCTTTTTATGTGGCCCAGATATTAAAGGCCTGTCAATTATCTTCGATTTTATTAAGCGATGCGCAATTAAAATCTAATCTCATTAAGTTCACCAAGTAGAAGCCATATAAACTAGTTGTAAGAGAGTTAAGTTACTAATATGTACTATTATGTATATTGTTAAGAGAATTAATATGTAATATGTCAATATGTTCATGTATTGTTTATGCTACATAAACCATACTTGGTTTAAAGCATTCAATAAATAAATAAATACAATAGAAACTGATAGATTCTCGATAAAATATTCCTCGTTTCATAATCGTTACATTTGCCGATGGAACGTCACCGTCGAAAGAATCCACATCGTCCTGTTCTTGCCTTCGACAGTAAGCCCTCGACTTACGCGGATTCCTATAAGCGAAGCAGAAAACCAATTCCGAACTGTGAAATTCGTTATTTGACTGCCAGAACGGGATCTTTGTCGGTACATGTACAGTGGCGGCCATGAGTTTAAGAACGCTTTAAAAAAGACGAACTTTTTTGGGAAACTATTAGTTTACTAGAGGATGTGAAAAGAAATTTTTTCAGAAATTGCAATTGATCTGATTTGTTGAAAAAATACTAAAAGTTGCATTTTCAACTTTTTCTCATGTGGGCCTCTCTATATTGAAAATTTAAAAAATACAAATATACAATGAATTTATTTAATATCTCTGTCAGTTATGTATATATGAAAAAACTCTTCAAACAAAAGTTGTAGTATGTAAGGAGGTGAATATAGTATCAGAGAAAAAAATTTGTCATGGTAATTTTTTCAAGTTTTCAAGGCCACGGATGTTTTTTCTATATTAACAACGGTTTATGCTATATATGGATTCTTAAAAAGAAAAAAAAAGACCAATTCAACGGTATATCATAACGTCTATTTATGTCAAGATTTAAAAAATTCAAAATTTTCAAATTTGCTGCACATCCTTTTCCCATGATCCAATCGGCCCAAAATGTTTTTCAATTCTGGGGGGTTAGACCAAAGGAATTTTTTGGTTAAAAAATAAGGTCCACCCTTGGCTACAGCCATAAACTATTACAGTTCGGTCATACATATATTATAAACTATTATAGTTTGGTATGTACAAAGCAGATTGTATTAATAACCTTTCAGCGATGGCGCTCAGGCACTAATCGACTTACGCGGTTCTTCGACTTGCGCGGAAATGTCTGGAACGAATTAACGGCGTAAGATGAGGACTTACTGTAGCCGAATAACTCTACGTAAATATTTCCGACTTTACTCTCGGTGCAACGAAGATCGATTCGCGTTCTCGTTCCCGTTCGCCGACGTCGCGAATCGCGTCGAAAGAATCCAGGCGCACCCTTCGCCCGCGTTCAGGTTCGAGCGACGCTGCGAGAGAGGGTTCGGCAACGATCGGAGCTCCTCCCACGATTCGCGGAACACGAAAATCGATGCGCAAGCTGCCCGGATTCCCGGCGAAAATGTCGCGCGAACAGATTCTTCGGGATCCGGGTGAACGGTGCTCAAACGAGATCCGAGCGAACGCGGAGGTTGCCAAGGAGTCGGGGCTGACTTCGCTAACTAATCTTCCGGTGGGAGACGTTCCGTACTATGAAAATCCGTTCTTTATCGGCAGGAAAATATTCGCTTGGAAACGGAACGTGGCATTACTGAGAACTGACATTGCTCCGAGGGGCTTGAACTTGATTATTATTTATCGATTCTAACCCTTTGCAGTCGGGGCTGTTTTAACTCGGAAATTAAACATTTCTTCCGACCTAGAATAATTCCATTGTATGCCTAACTTAGATCGCCAAGCTCCGTCGCGCTTAAATCGTGGGATTGCTGTATTATCCCCGCAATCAATTTATAGCAAACCGCGACAGCGCGTGTAATCCTCATTCGTCCCTCGTGTCAATTTGACTCAGTTTTCCCGAAATAAGTTATACCGTTCTGTTGTTATCTGTAGGTAAATTTGTCCGAGACTTTGTGACTTTTATATTTTTAATGCGAAGCACATAACCGAGACACCTAAGATGTATTAGGTGTGCAAATAAACTCCTTCCCCTTTTTTTATACGATAACTTCTGACTGAATTCGAATTACTTCCCGATTTTGGTCCCATATGAAAGAGCGTTCTTTTAGTTTTAAGAAGAGTCGTGATGAGCGCTCTAAGAGTTTCCAGTCTTATGCAACAATTTCAAGCAATATGTCGAACGAGGAGCATCATTTGCGTCACTGCTTACTCTTTGCATTCCAGCTTGCAAGGGAGGTTACCCAATCGTAACACGATTTTAATGAAATTTTAGTATGATATAGAACTCAAAAAAATATTTGACACGTATTTTTTTTATAGCGGCTGTAATTCATGTTAAGGGGAGGTGAAAATAGCTTTCAAAGTTGGGGCGGAAAAAATGTTCCAAAGCTTATGCGAGGCACGGTGGCAACCGTGATGGAAAATCTATCCCGGTAAAATCGGTTGGACTTTTCATATGTTGTAGCTTATGATCTACTGAACAAAAGATGTAATGGGCACAAAGCACAAAGCACCGTTCACACTTGTGCCTAAATAAATATATAATTTAATCGAAATAAATAAATAATTATTTTCAACTATCCTTAATCGGTGAAATGGATTTACAGAAAGGTGAAATTGACTTGCAAAAAAGGGTGAATTTGGAGTGTAAAACCTATAAATTGTCACCAACAATTTTGAATTTGGTCGGGCCGTGTGTTTGACATGCCTGATATAATACCTCATGCAATACTAAAATGTTTAGTAATTGGTTAAATAGCAGCATGTTTAATAATGTGAACAATATTGCGAATGATGGTGCAACAATTGTTAGTGGTGACGCTGAGTCAGCCCTCGACTGCAAAGGGCTGAAAAGGGTAAAATGTGCAAGGCGAGTCGATGCGACGCGAGCCGCGGAAATTCGAACGAGGGTAATGGAAAATCGTGATAATGGCCACGACGAAGGAGACCGTGAGGAGAGGAACGCTAGCAAGGCATTAGACAGATAGGATGCTAGGTGGAACAAGAGAGGCGAAAGAAGAGAGAGGGAGAGAGAAAGAGAGATACGACGAGTTTCTCAAGTGATGCGACCCTGTTTCCAAACGGCGCGCTTCAAGATCGCTCGTAAATCAACAGCACGCTACGGGAACGCTTCGTTTTCATTATCAGCTCGCGAAAATTAAAGAACAGTCTCTCTCTCTCTCTCCGCGTTTCCATCGTACCGACGAGACAATGCGTTTTCCCCGCTCGCGAGGACGATTCACAGTCTTCTGCTTCTGGTCGTTCCACGCTGAATCCGCGGCGCATTGTTCTCTTTTCGCGTTATCTTTCAGCGGTGGTCGAAAATTCGAATGAACGCTACCGAGACTGGAAGTTAACCGGAGACCGGATTGGTAGGAAACTGCTGAACCGGGGATCTGGAAGATGGTGATCGACCCTTTGTAGGGCGACGCGGTTTCCGGTCCATCTTTAAAAATGAAAGTTCGAGCGTAGGAGGCGCGGACGGGTCGAAAGGCGAGCTGCTCTCGCGAGACGCCTCGAGGGAAGCGGAGGCAACGTCTCGTAGGTGGCTGATCGAGTACGTGGAGCTGAGGCGAGCGTCGCCGCGCAGGAAGCGTCGTTAGGGACACGCACACGAGCGATCGGACTTCCGGGGATGCGAGCAGGGAAAGTGAACCAGCAGCGGCGGGCTGGCACGCGTAAGTGTCGTGCGCGAGTGCGTACGCGCAACAGAGTTGGCCGACAAACGATCAGGAAGAGGAGCGAGAGAAGAGGCAGAGGAGGTGGAGGCGATGAAGGAAGTGGAGGGAAAAAAGGCGGCGACAGTCTCGCGCGAGATCCACGGAAACGGGGAACCGTCGACGACCGGGTATCGAGTGCGGCCTATTTGATCGGGAGGTGGCAGATCGAGGGAGGGGAGGTAGATGAAAGGCGAGGATGGAGGAGGCAACGAACAAGGCGGGAGAGGGCAGGTAGGCGCGTGCCACTTAGCCCACCAAGAAACGCGGTCATAGCCTCGGCACGTCTGACTCGTCGACGATGTCGTCGTCGTCGCCGGCGTCGTCGCCGGCGTCGTCATCGCCGCCGCAGTCGTCGGAGACTGCTGCTCGCGAGACCTTTCGATCCGCGATCGACCCGAGTGGATCCTTTTACTCTACGCCCACGCCGAGAACCTCGATTCTCGTCGAGAAATTAGAATCGCCAACCGAGGAATCGGGCTCCCAGACGAGGAAGATCTAAGGCCGTCACTTCACTTCCAATGCAAATCGCCTCGATTCTAATCGCGTGCGATCTCGTAAGCGAAGTTGGAAAATCGTGTGGATCGTACGCTGAGGTGGGCATTATTTGGCGAAACAAATATTTGAAATACTATTTAATATTTTAGATTTTTTTATTTTGCTTAAAGAAAATATATAGCATTTTAAATAAGATTAAAATTTCGAGAAATCGAGATCCACGAAATAAAATATTTCTATTTTAACAATCTGAAACACGAAATAAAATATTTTACTTTTTGCATCGTTATAATACTCTGAGAAACCGCATAAACATACAGTCTATCTTATCGTTGAGAAACGATTTACACTCATAAATGTATTCAATTCGAACCAGTATTTCCAGCAATAATATTTATAATTGAAATTGAAAATGAAGACAAAATACAAATATTTTCAATATTCTTCAATGGTCGACGCGATTTGGTCGACGCGATTCCAGAAACAATCGACCCGTGTGCGGACGGCTTAACTGTTGAATATCGAATCTCGAGACGCGGTAAGATACAAGCTTGCAATGCCAGTGAAGTTGCAGAAGAAACCCCCGGGGCTGTGTTTGTGCCCCGAGTGGGCGTGACTCTGCCGCTTCCGATCTCGCCGGAGACAGGCCAGTGCCCGACAGGGCAATCCGTGGCCCACGCTTCTCGAGAACATCCGAATGACCTCGCTCTTCGAGCGTTACTCGTTTCGCAGTACGCTTTTGAGCCGCGCAGCGCGAGCACGAGAAACGAGTCCGACCAGAATTCACCGGGTCGGCGCGACTCGACACGACACGCGCCCGCGCTGTTTTTCGGCTCGGGAACTGGATTATCGCGTACCTTCGAGACCTCAGATCACATTCCGTCCCTCCTATCTCCGTCTCTTTTCTTCTCGGCGCAGCTCGTACGAGAAGAGAAGCCATTTCGCGCGGGCACCGTCTCGTAAATCTTTCGACGCGCTTCGCGAAACGTAAATCTTCTCGCGACGCGTTCAATCGGGGAGCAGCTTTACTCGCAATCGAAGTGCTCCCGGTAAAACGCTTACCGCCGCCGGTACATCAACACGCGTTCAACCTTCCCTCGAATTCGCCGACCCTGAATATGCACGAGGCTGTTCCGGGACGCTTTAAAAGCGGCCAGACCGGCTGCTCCTATTTACGATTATTTCAACGCGCTTTCGTCGGCTTCTGCAATTTTTCCGACCGCATTCGGCCTTTTCCCGCCGAAGATCTCCCACGGATCGGCAACAATGGGACGCGCAAACGTTCCCCCGCGGTTCCTCCCGTTTGTTTTTTCACTTGGCTCCCATCGTAAGTTGTTCGTTTCCGAGGATCCGGCGTAACGAGCCCGAAAAATTGCAAGCGAGCAGCTGGCACGGAACGTGTCTCGAACAAAGTGGCGACCAAGTTGCCCAGGGGCGTAGCCACTAGTGGGTCGTGGCCGAGAGAAGATGCCTATCGCGGAGACGGTTCTACTGGACGAGAGAAGGTCGCTGATTTCACGAGCTCCCGCTCTTTTACGGGCCGACGGCGACGACGACGACTGCCTGCCCCCGAAACCCTCATACCTCGATGCGCGATGCACGATGCACCAGTGGAGATATCTCCTTTTCCGCGGTTTTCTCTAATTGAACTAGTTCTCGCGTAATCGTCGTCGACGATCCAAGGACCCTCCTCGCACCGTCCCCCTTCGCGCATCCACGCGTCGCAACCCCCATTCCTCGTTTCATCGATCGATCGCGATCGACGCGTCGCCACGCTGTTGCTCGTCGACGATCCGTCAGCTTCTCTTTCGTTGCTCGTTCACTTTCCTATGCGATACAGGCATCAGAGATCGCGTTCCTCGATGACATTCGATTATCTTGTCGTCGATGTACATTCAACGATATTCTTTTCTCACCGAGTCCGCGCCCTGCGGTCGACGTGAAAACCACGCGTTAGGAAAAGCAGGCGTTCCCTTCGAACTAGGCCTCCTAGGCGAAAGTGTTTTCCAGAGGTGAAAGCAAAATAGGGGAAACGCCGCGGAGAGGAGAGGTGGGGCGGAGAGAGACGACGAGTGCTCCAAACTTCGAACCGCACGCGGCGATACCCGCGACCCGAGACAAAAGAGAAATCAGAATAATTGGAAGAAACGCGGTATCGTTCTATAGCGGCCGCGCAGAGTCGCTCGCATTATTCGCTTCTCGTTTTAGCGCCGGTCGCTGAAAAGACGGCGCGCGGGCGGGGAGAGGGATGCGGAAGAATGGAAAGAAAAAAGGACGCGGAAACTTTCTCGGGAGAAGGGGGCCGCGACCACAGAAATTGCTACGGGTGTCGACAGTGCTCCGGGTCGAACGCTAAGACCCCGTTCAGACACGGCGGAAACCGCGCGTTTTCGATCGCGCGGATCTTATAATTGCATTAGCGTCTTCGTATTCGTTCACGCGTG
Source organism: Lasioglossum malachurum (assembly GCA_028455605.1). NCBI lineage: Eukaryota > Metazoa > Arthropoda > Insecta > Hymenoptera > Halictidae > Lasioglossum > Lasioglossum malachurum. The sequence goes on from CM052311.1 coordinate 12,318,851, forward strand.
CCCGCGCGGTCGAACAATCGACGACAATAATCGCGCGGTTTCCGCGAGCGAGGAGCGTCAAGCTGTGAAATAATCGATGACGAAGCGACATAGAACGAATCAAACACATTAACCCTTGTGTAGTCAACCGGGTACCCATTTACGCTGGTGGACAAAATGATAAGGCACCGTTGTACACACAAAATTTCATATATACAGTTAGGAGCATAATTGATCAGACACACTTTAAATTAAAATAACTTTTTTATGAATGGAGCAACCGACTTGAATTTCTGTGTATGGTTGGAAGAATTAGTTTAATAAATGACGTCTAGAAAATACGCCGAAAAAATGCATTTGGTCGGAATTGTGAAAAACAATAGTAAAAATCGATTTTTACGACTTTTTTAGCTGGGGCTATAAAATTTCATTGAAATTGGTTCATTGGTTTACGAGTTATAAACGATCAAAAGTCGTAATAATTGCAATTTTTCAAGATTTTCGGGCTTTTTACTTACCACTTTTGATCGTTTATAACTCGTAAACCAATTAACCAATTTCAATGAAATTTTCGGAGCGTATATAATTTATGCAAGTTGACCCAACGCATCGTTTAAATTTTCGTTATTCAAGAGAAAAATGATCGAAGTGGTACAACGTAAAGGGCAGTCCACGCATTACTGAAACTGCCAAAAATTGTGTAATTTTGTTGAATTCTAATACTTTTCTAATTTTATATTCGAAGTGTCCCTTATCATTTTGCCCACACTAAAAGTCAATTTTTGTAGAAATAATAAATGGTTTGAACGAGTTATTTAATTTTTAGTATACATATTATATAAAAGCTAGTACCTTATTTTGTTGTACATTCACTTTCTACGTGTATATATGTACAAATGAATGTTCATTGCTAAAAAACTTGAGGTGCCTTATCATTTTGACCACCAGTGTACTGTTTTCTTTCAACAATTTGTTAATGTTCTACAAAAGGTATTACAAAATTTCTTATAATGAGAATTTATGCAAACATATTAACTACAGAGGGGTTTTAAATAATCTATACATTTTGGTTCACTACACAAGGGTTAAATTCTATGACAACAACTGTCGTCTGTCGCGAATATCGCGACTCTCCCGCTTTCCGCGGCTGTCGCTCCGATCGCCGATTCGAATGTTGTTCGCAAGAAGAGAACGATCCTTGGAAACGGTAATATTCGATTAGCCGAAACGAAGACGATTCGACGCGCTCGTACCTCGGAGGTCGATCGCCGCCAAGTTTCTCTTCCGAGTGTTGCGAAACAAACTTTTACGGGAGAGCACGGTTGTTTCTCTGTTACAGGCGTAATCGTTTCGGGAAAAGGAAAACGTGCAGTCGTTTGTATTATTCTTGCATTGCGCCGAGCGATCCGGTGAAGTATTGTTCGGGATAGCGACCGACAGGTCGGAGGTCGATCGCAGAGCGGAAAAAAGTCTAACGGCCTGTTCAGACACGGCGGAAACCGCGCGAATTTTTGTTTTTGATTTTTCGGCCGCGCGAGTGCGTATGAACGAATGCATAAACGCTAACGTAATCCGCGCGGATCTTTTTTACATTAGCGACTTCGTATTCGTTCATACGTGTCCGCGTGGTCGAACAATTCAAAACGCAAATCGCGCGATTGAAAACGCACAGTTTCCGCCGTGTCTGAACGAGGTCTAAGGCTCGCCACACACCGTTTTTCTAACGTGCGGCGACCGTGCGGCAGAATAACGAACGTGTACTGTCCAGAGCAAGAGAGAAAACTAGCGAGAGGGGAACGGGGCAAGAGGAACGCAAAAGCAATCTGAATGGTCAGGTTTCTTTCCCCGTTCCCTTCCCGCTAGTTTTCTCTCGTGCCCTGTAGCTCGGAAACCAATTAACCAATTTCAATGAAATTTTCAGAGCGTATATCATTTATACGAGGTTGACCAAACACATCCTTTAAATTTTCATTATTGACCCAGCTAAAAAAAGTAATAAAAATCAATTTTTACTATTTTTTTTTCGCAATTCCGACCAAATATTTTTCAGAAGTCATTTACTAAACTAATTCTTCTAGCCTCACAGAGGAATTGAAGTCGTTTGGTCCATTCATAAAAAAGTTATTCTGATTTAAAGTGTGTTGAATCAGTTATGCTCGTTAGTGTATGTATACACCTCGGCACTATGTAGAGGAGGAACAGTTAAAGTTATGGCAGTAGTATTTTCTAACTATTTCCTGAAAGTGAGAAAGTAACAGTCGCGTTGTGTTGTATCAGAGTTACCTGTTCCATGTTCTTAGACTTTAATACAATATTTCAACTATTTACTCAGTTTCATGACAACTCTTACTTATTTTGAGTACATATTTGTTCAATTTGGCGAGTCGGAGTCGGAATTGGACTTAAGAATTTTGTCTACCGACTCCGAGGCCCAGCAAATTTCCCACTGCGCTACGGTTCAAACAACTGTGCAGCGCCTAATTGAATCCACGGTGCAATTTCAAACCGCAATTCCGGCACCGCACGGTCGCCGCACGTTAGAAAAACGGATGCGTGAAGCGGGCCTAAAGCGTTGCGCTGCGATTCGTCGATGGGAGCCGCGTACGGGTGCAAAGCGGCCGGATCGTGGATCGCGGGTCAGCGTGATTCCTTTGGTGGGGCGAGAGAGGCAGGCGCTTGTATCGAAAAACTCGTCCTCCTGTTCGAGATCGCGGGCGCCTCGACCTGGCGCAATAATCAGCTTTAACCGGCTTCGGCGTGAAACGGATGAAATATCGACTAAATATAACCGGGGCCAGGAACCGGTGGCAAAGAGGGGCGACCAGACACGGTGGGAGAGCCTCCTCGTGCCGCGAATGTAGGACATCGTGCCTCGTCTTCGAAAAGATACGCGAACGGGAGAGGGACACCGTCGATTACGTTACTGTTCACGCCCGCCCGATTCTCCGTGCTCGCGATCGAACCGAGCTCTCCTCTGCTCACCTCTTTCACCTGTCCTGCTCGCCGGTTAGCTCATCCCCCGACCGTTTCTCCTAGAGCCTACTCGCGATCGAATACCGACGCAGCATACCTCTACATTCGCCCTAAGTAATTGCAGGTTATAGTGGATGAAACGAGCCATCCACCCACAGTTTTGCAAATTGGATCGCGAACAGACGTAACCAGCCTATTACGGGGACGACGTTGACGAATCGATTGCCGATCCGCGTCCGCGGATCAACACGATAGAAAATCGCGTCGTTCGTTTACGAACGGCATCGAATCCTCGGCGAGGTCGGGGATCGTGAATAATCGGCTCCTGTAGGATCGTCGGCAACAAAAGGACGAGGAGAGGCAGCGCCGGTTTAGGTCAACGGATGAAGTAGGTGCGAGGTAGGTTAAAGTAGGTAAATAGCCTGCCGGTGACCCGTCACCTGCGTTCTCGTTCTATCGAGAGCAACGTCTCTCGGTGGGAGGGACGGAACGGAACGGAACGGAATGAAGATAGCACTCGCTCGCTCGCTTGCTCGCTCGCTCGTCCGTTCGTTCGCCTGCTCGATTCTCCGTGTCCCCACCCAGGTCTCCTCGAGCTCTTCGTGCACACGGAACGGTGGCGGTGACGTTGGGCCGTTCTGGTTCCAGCAGGACCGATCCGATCAACTTTTCACCTATTATTGCCAGCCGACATGCAAATCGTTCCCTCCGACTCGGTCCCATGAGTCGGTGAACACTGCGCTCCCCTTCATCCCTGCGACACCCGAACGGTGGGATCTCCCAGGCGCCCGTGGACGCGGCTGTTATCGCGATCCATAATCCATTTATCATAACCAGACTGCGGATTTCATGCATTTAGGACAAAAATGGGTGCGCACAATTTAAAACGATGGACGCGTTGAAAATATTTTAGGACATCAATGTATTCGTTTCAGCTTAATAGAGTCATTAACAGAAGAATACAATTTTTATTTGGGTGTCCTGCAATCAATGCAGACGTTTCTTTTCTTTTTTTTTTTGTTTGAAGGTCTTACGTCGCATCAACTACATGGTTATTAGCGACGAGAAGGTGTGTAGTTATAGTATAGCTTCCTGGATTTTCGACTCCTTAATGAATTCCGGTAGGTCTTGCATTTTATCTTCGTCAAGATTCTCTTTCGGTGTCTCTCCAATTTTGTATTTTTCTCGCAATGCATTCTGTTTCGGACAACATAATACCACGCGGTCGATTGATGTCGGTATATGTTGCGTGTTTCGCATAATGGTACTGGGTCCTTTGTCATCCGGTACGCGTGTGTTCCCGTGAGGGCTGTCGATGCCTGATCGAGCTAGCCGCGATGCTCGCGGAAGCCGCAAATCTCCGAAAGAAAAAAAACCATTTCTCGTCTCGAACGGTTCGGACACCGTACGCGATTCTAGGTCGTCGACCAACGCTGCGCCGGCGAACAACGGACACGGCACACAGCCTAGTCCGTTTCGCGTTCGAACGTCCGCCGGCTTACGGGAACCGGCTTGCGATTTTTGCGCGATCGCGTGTCGGTTTTCGCGTCTAACCGGAATACGTCGCTTCCTTCCTCCGCGAGGAGAGGCTCCGCGGCGCAGATGAAACATCAGGAAAGTAGGCTTCGTTTCGGTTTAATTGAACGGCGGCGCGGAGCGTTCTGAAACGATAATTCACCGTGTCGCATGTCGCCGCGACGCGATATTAAAGAGTTTCACCGGCGAACGGGGTTACGTCGCGTCCGGAGGCCAACGGAACGCGCGAAATCTAGTTCGTCCAATTAGAAATACCACGGTGACGGGATTTAATCGGTGTTGAAAGAGGCTATCGTTGGCCGGAGCCGATGCTCGTGGAAAGTGCACGGCTCGATCGCTCGAGATTCGAACAGATTCGATCGACTGGACCGATCGAACCTCAACTTCGAGCGACTGGATCGCGGATTCATCGACCGTGTCCCATCGCTGGGCAACGTTCCTTCGTGGGATCGCAGCGGCGTTTCATCGGCCGGCCGACACGGCACGCGGCCGTCGTAAAACCGTCGTAAACCGCGATGAAACGATTTCGTTAACTGTCAGCCGGCGCGGCGCGGATCGTCGCGCGAACGAAACGTCTAGGTCGCTCGATACGACCACGGCCGATTCCAGTATCGCCGGCCAGGTAGGTTAACAGATTAATAGTTTGTGTATCTAGAAGGCGGCTCAACAACGAAACCAGGCCAGCATCGCTGGCGCAAGGTTCGTCGATACCGCTACTCGCCGCCGATCCAGAGAAATGCCGAGGAAAAATTGGAAAAAGTCGAAGAGAGCGGACCACGCGAATGGATGGATGCGTGTCGGCGCCGGGGCTACGGAGACATTCGAATCGAGCTAAACGTTTCGTCTTCTCGCTCGCGAACCACTAGTTGCGCGGAACGAGGGGGTGCAACCTCGCGGAAATCAGGCGCGATGGATGACTGTATCTGGCTCGATATCTATCGCGTTTTTCGGGATTGGGACCGATCCAAAAGGGATTCGGCGATCCCCTAACCGCGATATTCGTGGCAAGTAGAACGCGCGAGTGACATCCGACCGTGCTCCAGCTAATTGGAAGTCTAATTCGAGTAGAAGTAGACTCGGACACGGTGCTTAGGTCAGGGACAGAACAACAGATCGATCGGATCGAACGCTGTACGAACGGTGCAAGGTCTCGCGGCACGCGCGCCTCCGCGATCGTGTACTTGTGTACACGAACGCGCGGCTGATGGTGTGTCCGATCGTTGCATCGATTCCAAATGCCCCCCTCCAGTCGTCTACGGAGGAACGAATCCGCGCTTTTCCATCGGACCGGTAGATTTTTCGACCGGAAACACCGACATTCGGACGGGCTGCGCGAAGGAATGGCGAATCGAGCAACGGTTTCGAACAGGTTGGCTCTCTAAAGGGTCCAGTAACAGCGATAGATCTTTCAATTGTCACAGCCGCCATGTTCGTTATTCAATTTTTAGTGTCACATGTTATTTGTATTCAGTAATGCTCGGCAAGTCATCGTGGATATACGATTAAAAAAGTCAAGGTGACCTTGATATCTCGAAAAAAAATTACATGAAAACAAAAATTTTTTTGGTATCGAATGAGCCCCATTTTACCATTCAACTTTGTCCTTCAGAGATTTGACGTATCTTTAAAAACAACGAAGATATATAAGGTGGTCGTGTTAGGTGAAATTCCCTGTATACCCGGTTGCTCAACGCCTCGAAATGATTAAAATTTATCGCTTTATTGAAATCGGAATTCAACGATAGGATTATATCGAGAAATCCCGCTGTCGATTGGCCTCCAAGATCTTGCGACTTGACGCCATTAGAGTTTTCCTTGTGGGGCCATGTTAAGTCTCTTGTTTATTCCAATAAACCGCAAACTGTTAATGATCTTAAAGCAAATATAATTCGTGTTATCGGTGAGATACGACCTGGTATGCCAGAGTCATCGAAAATTGGGTTTGTCGTATTCACTTTGACCAAACGCAACCGTGGCGGTCATTTATATGATATTGTATTTCATGTGTAATGCCGTCGAATGTACTTTAAACTAGAGCAGTGAGTACTAGATTATCTTCAGTACTTTTCGTTTTATTTCAATTCAAAGTTCTATCGCTTTTATTGAAAGACCCTGTATTTAGCTTCCGTTGTACGTGTGGTGGCTGCTCTTTACTTTACCGGACTGAAAATTTGTACCTTCCTCTATAAATTATGATGTATTTGGTATGTAATCCAGTAGATTTGTACCCGGGGCAGTTGCAGATCGAAATTTCGATCCTGTTGGATCAATGATTCAGGAGTTATGCTTGCTTAAATTTGAGCAATCTGCAGTGTTTTTGTCAAGTAAGGGCGCCGCCATATTGGTTTGTAGTGTCGCGCGCCGCTTACCGAGCAGAGCCACTAGGTGGTAGTTGATTGGTGATGAGGGCGGCTCGCGGTCGTCACTACAAACCGATATGACAGCGCCCTTGCCTGTCAAAAACACTGCAGATTGCTCAACTTTAAGCCAGCATAACTCCTGAACCATTGATCCTACAGGATCAAAACTTCGATCTGCAGCCGCCCCGGGTACAAATCTACTGGATTACATACCAAATGCATCATAATTTATAGGAGAAAGGCACAAATTTGAGTCCGCCAATGTAAAGTTTACCCGTGTGGTCCATGGCGTTACGATTACCGTCACGTTTGGAACAGCGCGGCGCGCAACAGCTCGGCCTACGGTCGACGACTGTTTCGGTTCCAGGGAAGTTCCACTTCCAGATGAATTTACGGCGCGATATCAGCGGCCGTTTCATGACGCCGGATAATAAATTCGCGTTGTCCGACGCTGCCCAGGGAAATGGCCTCCCTCGTTCGTGGTACCGTGGAACTCGCGGCAACGCTCGATTAAGGTAAGTGGAACGGTGTCGCCTGCGAGTTGCGAGCTGCGAGCCGGCCAACGATATCATATTTGAATGGAACCGAGAGGATCGAGGAATTGAACGAGAACAAATGTATCCCCAGAGCGGAGCGTATCGATGCAGAGAGAACGAATGAGCGAACGAGAGCGAGAGGGAGAGAGGAGAGAGCGATACGTTGGTGAAGTAGCCGCGTTGTCGTGTCCGTGACCCTAAAAATTGGACTGGAAAGCTTCTGTTGTTCGATTGGTTCTACCATTCGACGGAAAAGAAAGACGAGAAAGAGAGAGAGAGAGAGGAACGAGACAGTTCGGGAGAGACCGTCCAAAGAGATGAAACACTGCCGCGGCCAATCGATAGAAAACGGTGGGCCGTGGCGCGGCGTTCCACGTGTAACGAGGAAGTGTTCTCGCAAACAGTTACAAGTGGAGTAGGTTACGTAGATAAGTCGTCACACATACCTAGCCCCGAGCGTGTATGTGATTCTCTGCCGAGTGGGCATGTGGGCTCTGAATACGCACGACCGACATCGCAGGTATCGCAGATATCGCAGGTGTAATATACGACGGCCCGGGTTATTGTCACTGCCCCGCGTCTGTCGGAGTAAAGTCGATGATACTTTTTCGGAGGAATCGCTTTTCATCTATCCGCGCTCGTATACTCCTTCCTTCGCAGCTCGCTCGCGCTGTTGCTTCTCCTTCTACTGTCTTCAGCCCCTACCCGCCCGTTCTGCCTTTATCTTTCTCCACTCACCGCGTCTCTCTATCCCTCTCCTTCTTCTCTCTCTCCTCTCTCGGCCGGCGTACAGTCTGAATGAACTCGATGTGCCCGACAACGATTTAAAATATCAAACCCCCGCGCGACGAGCGACCGGCGGTGGCTCGTGATAGTCTTAGGGTGCGAGTACGTCGGAGGTGCGATACTATCGAAGAGAGCCAGGCGAAATAATATAGAATGCTTTTACAGTGGAAGCGTCGGTCGATTATGAAAAGTGGCCCGCTCCGGCGACGCTCTCTTCGCTAGTATTGCAGCTCGAATGTGCCGGTACCCTAAAAGAGAACGTTCTCGCATGGTGGATTTCTGCAAAGGTCCGCGGCCACTCGAACCGTTGATAAATCGAAGAAACTCGGGACGGTAAGCGACTCGAGAGACGGATCGAACGCGCGCGTGCTCGATATGTGCATCGAACGAGCGCGCACCGGATCGGCAGGCGAGGAATGGAGTCGCGGGCGAGGCTGGCTGACCTCTCCCTGTCCGTTCCCCAGATCCTGGAAGAAGTACAGTTTCCACCGTGCCTCGTTCCCGTTCCCCATCGCGACGGCTCGTTATCCGAATTGGACGGTGACCTATGCTCGGACAGAGGTGTAGAGAAAAGGCGGGCGCGAAACGAGGCTTTGGATATCAAACTGGCCAGCGCCTGTTGATATTAGCATTTATTTATATCTCCTGACCTCAAATATGTGTAACGTGGCTCCCCTCTTAGCCGTCGCAGGCTTGGCCGTACACGCACGCCTCTGTTTTCGAGGTTACGCGCGGTGCTGATATCGAGTTCCATCAAATTCTGTCGGTGTAACACCGGTGGGCTTCTCGTTTCGCGATAACGCGCCCGAGGCCTGGCTTTTTATTCTTTTTCCTTTTTCTTGCGCTCTCTTTCTCTCCTCTCTTTATTTTCCTCTCTCTCTCTCTCGTTTCAGACCGTCTGCTCGTGTACGCCCACGCAACGACGTCGATCGTCTCTCGACGATACTCTCGATCGATCCCAATGGGACAGATACACAAAACGCGACACGTACATTCTCCGCTCCGTGTAGCTATCTCTTTCGACCGGTCTGTGGATTTTCCGTTTCTATATTATGGTAATCGTGTCTCTGTCCAATCATCCTTCGACAGGTATACACAAAAGGTACATGAAAATGATACGGTTTCCGTTTCCATTCGATTTCAAGGAATTCTCTTTCGCCATTTCAGCGGCAACGCTGCGATCCGCGACACTTGTACCAGATATGTAAATATGAAACCGGAATTTTTGTATAGAAAATACACGTTTATTGTATGACAATTATACAACATATTTTATTCGAAGTATTGCCCATCGGTAGCTACACATTTTTCCCATCTCTCTGACAATTTGTGGACACCACGCCAAAAAAACTGTTCCTCTTTTGAGGCAAACCAGTCATCGAGCCATTTTCGTACGTATTCGGAACCCATTTTCCCATCTTCTGAATCTTTCCCATGGCTTTCAAACGTATGGAGACGACTTCCCGTATCACATTTAATTGATCCGCGAGTTGTTGTTGCGTTTGAGCGTCATCCTCATCCAACAATGCTTCCAATACGCTGTCTTCAAACTTTTTCGGTGGTCTTCCACGTTCTTCGTTTGTCACATCGAAATCGGCATTTTTGAATTTTTTAAACCACTCAAAGCACTGTGATTTACCAAGAGCATGCTCACCGTAAGCTTCGACAAGCATTCGATGCGATCCCGCAGCAGTTTTCTTCAAATGGAAACAGAAAATCAATGCTGTCCGCATATCGTAGTTTCCAGGCACAAAATTCGACGTGTTCAACGTTATGAAAAACTATGCTGTTGTATGAAACTTGTATGCTTGTGAGTTGAAAATCTTTACCAGATGTCAAAACAAGAAAATGGCGTCAATGACGCGGTTTGACGGAAACTACATTGACAGCTAGAGCCACCTATGGGCAAATTCCGGTTTCATATTTACATACCTGGTACTTTATAATAAGCTATTTGCATATAAAGCGACACGCTACACGCGTGTATGCAACGTACAGCTATCTCTACTTCGAAAAGTCGCGAAGTAGGCACTCCGCAAAGTATCCATATAATTCTACCGTTTGTCATCGCTCCCGTTTCGAAACGCGAGACGGTGCGCGCCGATCTTCGCCGCGGAAGATCCACGTTCCGTTGAACTCGACGGATCGGGGGCCGAGGGAACGAAATCGGACCGATCGCGAGATCGGCATGGTTTCTTCGGGCTCCGGAGCGGCGTTCGTACAATGAAGTATTCACGGCCGGGCTAATGTGGAACAGAAGGAAAGCCAGCGAGAATACAGCCGAGAATAAGTAGAATGGCCGCTCCGAAACAGATCCGTAGATAATCGACGGTCTCGTTTGGTCGCGTGTTCGACTAACAGCCGCCGCGGGATCATTTTCGAAAGTGCTCGCCGCCTGCCCGACAAGCCGCCGCGGGATTTTCATTTCACGATCGATTCCGCCGCCGACAAATTGCCTGTCGATCATTCCGTTCTCTCGCGGAGGATCCACGAATTCTTTCAACCGTTTCTTCCGGTCGTACTCGTTGCAAGAACGAATCGAATTCCCCGACCCTGCCGGAATGGGAAAACTTTGCTGCGCCCGGTTTCCTTGGCGACCGACAGAGAAACTGCGAGGAGCTCTCGTGCTTTCGAAGCTTCTTTGCCGGCCGGTGTGAGCGCAGGCGAAGTCCAAGGCGGGTACGTATTTTTAAAACGGCTGGACTCGTTTCTCGATACCGGTGGGTCTCTAATAACGAACTTCAACGTCGGACGGTCCCCTTTTTTCATTCCCGGCTAACGGGAATAGACCAGAACCGAGTCGGAGCTTGAGTAACGAGTTTGCTCCAATTTTCTGGACCCGTGTCTAACGACAGAGAGAGAGAGAGAGGAGAGACAGAGGGGAAAGAAGACTAGAGCCACGCGACGGAGATCGGACATCGAAGCAATTCGGGAAAACCGATCCGAATTTTCCAGGCTGATCTGAAATCCACGGACCCACGTCACGGTAAAACGATTCGCCGATTATCGCAGAGTAAAATTAGAACGCGGGATACGGGCGACTCGATAATCGTTTCATAACACCGATCCGAATCGATGCGAGGATACGATCCTACGGCTGGCATCGTCGACTCGTCACCTCGTCGAGCTCATTTTTCAGGCACTCGATTTAATTAAGGTTATCTGCGGTGGCAGTGGCTCGTAAACCCCGGCCAGATAACGGATCGTTTTGCATGAAGATAACTCAATACATACCGAGCGAGGCACGATTAAAACGCCCCTGGGGCGTGGGAGAGGGGCACAGAGAAAAACTCGTCAATCTGTGTCGCCGGCTAATTAAGAGCAATCGTTATCGTCGGTATCGCGTCGCGTTTACCGACGATCGTGGCTTCCCTCGAGGGAAACGTCGAAATTCGAGTCTCGACTCCGGTTCGCCGAAGAACGTATGTTATTCCCGAGATTTGATCTTCGATCTCTCGCCTTGCGATATCGAGTCGCGAATACAATTTTCGTAGGCGAATCTTAAGAAAGTTGAAAGTCGAAAGGTTTCGCGGATCTCAAGAAATAAAAAAGTTGCGCTGAATTCTGTCGAATTTGATAATCCACCCTTTCCTGAAGAATTTCAGAAGCCATAAATATCGCTTTAAATCGCGATATAGAACACTTTATCTCTCTGTTATCGATATTCGGCGATCGGAGAAAATATAGCCATGTAATAGATATAAATTGACTTTCTCCTCCAGGAATTTATGAACGGGCAATGGAATAGATCGTGGCGCGAGGGGTTAAGGAACCCCGTTGATCGACGTCCTCGCCGGCGAAGGAACGATCCAAAAACGAAATAAAATTACGTCTGCTACGCGGTAAACGGTAATACTTTTATAAATACCGCGGCGCGAGACGCGGTGCAACATCGTCGCGAAAGAAAAGAAAGAAAAACAAGTCCACGGTGTGTGAAAGAGTACGCAAGAGATTCTCGCGAGCAACATAATGGCCGGCCTAATGCGAGGCTAAATGTGCGTGGGGGATCCTTCGTAATGTGGACATCCTTGGCATAAGCATAGAAAGCTAGAAAGCCTCGACAGAAACGGCGGCGGTGTCGGTGTCGGCGGCGGCGGCGAGGATGATAACCCAAATACGAGGCGCTGTTGTGCTCGGTTATCCGACTTTGTTCGAGAGAAACCTTCTCGCCGCCTAAACGAATCGACCGGGGCCTGTGCTATCGCGCGCGCGGCATACGAAAACGTCGCGCGAAGCATGAAACGTTTGATCGGACGCTCGACCAAACCCGAGGGAAACTCTATTAGAATCAGAACTGCCGAACGAGAGAGAACGAGAGCGAAAGAGAGCGTGATACGGCAGGGAATGATGCGATAGCGATGGATCGAGGATTAAACGCCCCACTGATTCGAGGTGCTAGCTGGACAAAACCTTCTTTATGACTACAGTAAAGTCGCGATAGTTGTCAGGTGCCTACCCCCTCCACTGCCGGCCAACGCCACAGGGCACAGTGGTCTGAAACGCGAAATTTAGTGACATTTTACCCAAAAATGTCTCGCATAGATATCTGTTGAATATGTTTATTGCTTTCTAAATATCCATCAACCTCGAAAATGAAGAAATTATATAATAAAGTTTAGTAAAAACCATTACTGTAACAAACAGTTAAAGTGGGAAGTTTTGAAGATAGCCTTTCTCATGGGAAAATTGCTTTTCTTCTTTAAGATGCCCTGCAGATTCTTTTTTATATTTTCCTTCCAATTTTTTTTTAAATGAAAGGTTTATCTTTAAGCTGTAAATTACCATTGCCAACTGGAAATTAGTATTTGTAATGTATTCAAAATGTTACTTGCCTATGTTTATTGCCTACTTTGAGTTTGTTGAATATTGCATACTTGACCTTCACAATATATATATATAATCAACCTAATTAACTTAAAAAATACTTTGGGAATTTTACCGACACAGAGAGATGCTAATATTCTTAGTGTCTAGACATCGCTTCATACGACTAGTATCTATTTTTTATGAGCGCAACGCTGTGGATCGGTTCGATATCCAATGTATGCAAGTACAATAACTTCGAATCCTCTTAGCGAGCGATTCGACTCGCACGATTACAGGCCGAGGCGCCGAGTGAACGCTCAACGGGACGGAAGAGTGGAAGAATGGAGACTCGTGTCGGGAATTCCGCAGGTTGCCGCGGAAGATTAACGACCAACTAATTATTGCGAATCGCCGTGTCTCCTTGTCGAGTCTGGAATCGTATCGGAGCTGTTCTTCCTCATCGATCGAAGCGTGGTCAGGGTTGCCGGAAGTTTTAGAAGATACACGTTGCAATTTTTAAAAACTCCACGTTTGCATTATCGAGAAATCGGAACCCCCTTAAACCGCGGTAGTGAACACGCTGGCAACAAGGCGTCCTTATGGCTGGAATTTACTTGAGCGGTCACTCTTCCAGTGACGCTCGCAGCGTTAACTTCTTGTGGTAGAATAAAACATGAAACAAACTTGTTGGTGGACGGCTTCGCCATCGATCCTGGTTTCATTCAACCCCCGCATCAGTTATCCCCTTTTACAGGATATTATATTTCTTACAGAGCCAGCGGAAAGAAAATTCGGTGAGTCTCGATGGAAGGCGATTACGCCATTCGTCGTTTAGGGTGACGAGGATCGACGGGGAACGGTGTAATGGTCTGGCGGTGGTTCGCAATCGGCGTTCGCAACCTCTTAGAAAGCCGGTTAGACCTTTTTCTGCAACGCTGCAGCGCGACCGGGAGAGTTCGCGCTCACTTTCCCTGGCAGCCGAGCAAAATGCCAATCGTCGTTCGCTAGGAACCACCGATTTAACGTTGCTCAACGAGGTCTGCGGTTCTTTTCGGCCGCAACAAGCGCATCGAACCGTCTGCTGCATGCCCGCCTGCCCGCCTGTCTACCATCTCGCGGTTTTGCGAAAACCGGAGAAACTCAAACAGCGAAATTTCGTAAAATCTGAATTGCCAAGCGCAGAGCCAGAGCTCCGAACCGCGAGTTACGCTCCGCTGGACGAGAACCCGCTTACGGTCCGCTTAAAATCACAATCGGTGTTTCATCCATCGATCGTCGGGATATTCGACTGCCGCGTCGGCGGAGGGATTGTCAGGAATTCGCTCGGGTGCCCGACTCTCCGATAAAGAGAATACGATGACTCGAAAATTTGTGCGCGAATCGCTGTCGCGTACAGGGCGATCAAAAAAAAAAAAGAAAGCGTACCAGGCCGCTTAGCTTTTAGAAGAATCGTGCTATCATCTCCCGCTGGAAAGACAAGTCTCTGTAATTCCAAGAAGGCAGAGCCGGTGGAACAAGACTCGTGGAGCGAGTCGGTTATCGCCGGGGCCCTACGTTGCGGGAACGTTATTGGACTCTGTGCGGCTTGTAGCCGAGAGCCCGCAGAGTGGTACAGAGAGGAGAGCGTTTCGGCGAATGGCGGGCAGCTCGGAGGACAACATCTGTTGCTCGTCAACGGCGCCGGCAGCGTAAAGCCGACGCGACTCTGGCGCGATACCCTAATCGCGGCAGCACGCGATCGAACCTTCTAATGTCAGCGAATCGAGCAAACCGAGCGAACCGAACGAACCCAGCGAACCCGGTGAAATTCTGGAAACGTTCTCTCCCCGTGAACACGAAAGGTCCATGGGGGGAGCGCCGTCAAAGGCGGGGTTCATCGTACACCGAGTGGGTAAAGGTAGGTAACCCATTTTGGGGGTGGTTGGCTCGGCTACCTCGCTCCATCCCCTGTCCTCCGTTCTCCGCCCTCTTTCCATCCTCCTACCATCCTCCGGTCCCCCAGCCAAAGAGCCAGCACCCGTCTCTCGCCCTGTATTCTCGTCGTTCTCTGTCCGACGTGCCTCGACGAGAGCTCGCGGTCGCTCGGTTGTGTGTCGTCGTTCAGTATTGAGCGGGGTGAACGCTCTTGCGCAATGCACGTACAGCAACCCCAACCTCGACGACCTCCGGGCTCCTTCGTCCGGGTCTGCCCTGGCCCGCTGCAATTGATTAACCGAATACCGATCGCGTTCCATCTTGTTACGATTATTAACCCTCCCCTCCACGCCCTGGCCGGACGCGGCCTCTCTCCATTCAACGTTCTCCATCGCGGGGGCTAATCGTTTCGCCCTTAGGCTGCGATCACAGTGAATCCGACGTCCATCGTTTCGTCCGTTTCTCGCGCGTTCGAAAAAGGAGGCAGGTTGATCGGACGATCACGGCAACAATCTTTCGGAACATGTACTCCTCAAACGCGGTAAAGGTCCATCTCGATGCGATTACCAACCACCTCTTTCTCTCTCGCCCTTCCGTAATCAAGACACAGTCGCTTTACCCTTAGGCCGCGCTCACAGCGGCTCCGATATCGGCCGAATCGTCCGACATCGGAGCCACTGTGAGCGCGGCCTTACTCGGAGCATTCGTAAAACCCTGCTCAAGTAAAATCGTTGTCCAACCACGGTAGGCGTGGGACCGCAAATGGCTGAGCAACGATAAAGCGTGCGGTGTTTTGTTGCTCGTTTCGTTTCCTTGGTGTGCTGGATTGCGCCGCTAGTTCCCTTTGCGTAATGAGCTAATATTTGTTACGGATAGAATCGCAGCTGTACTATCTATTCGAATACACGATCCGAATTGGTTTCGAAGGATGAATCGGCGACTCCAATGGTTGGAGTATCGAGGCTCTGGCGACAATTTTGCCTGGCGCGGCGCGCGGCGAGTCCATTCAGCCTCCGCGAGACTGATCTCTGACGAAACGGACCGAGGAGTCGGTCTGGCCTCTCCTTCCTCTCGTCTCCGTTCCCTTCCGTTCCTGTTATTTCGCACAAGGCTGTCCTCGCGCGTTCGGTGAAACTGTGTTTAACGATCGAATATCCTTTCTTCCCGGCCTCTCTTCTTCGGAGACATCGTCGGATTATGAAACGTCCTGTACACACGCCACTTTCACTGTCGCGGCCAAGTTTCATAACTGTTATTATCGAGGTCATACGTAGGTTGGAGCGAACTGGCCGGAGAGAGAAAGAGTACCGGGAAGGAGAGAGGCAGGGACGGGCTGGGGCGAGGGAGAGGCAGAGAAAAGGGTCTGGGCACGTCTGCTACCAATAATTATTGTCGCTCGCTGCCACTGCATCTCGAAGCGAGCGTCTGACAAAAGCCAACACCCCATGTCTCTCGAATAGAATCGAATGGATCGCGGACTCCGATCTCTCCGCTCTTTGGCGGAGAGTGGGGATTCCTCTCGATCGCGAAATCAACCCCTCGAACGATCTCGCTGGATTAGTCCCTCTCCGCTGGAAGCATTATATGAATAAAAGTTCCTCCTTGGCAAGATCGGATTAATGGAACGAAAAGAGAGTGTGCGCAACCAGGAATCTCGAATATTTTGGAAATCGAACGATCAGCTTAACCCGTAGCACTCGAGTGGGGACTCTGAGCGAGGCGCCACTAAAAATTGCTGTACCATTATTCAAAATATTGTTTGCATTATTAAGTATGTTGGTATCTAATCAACTGCTACACATTTAACGAGACACGCTCGTCGTGAAGATTCGAAACGAAGCCTAATAAATATGAATAATACCATATCGTTTGTACCATTCGTTTCTGTGCATGTCCCTTGCTTGTTATTATACGAGTAGTCCTTTATCTTTTTCTATTGTAAACATTTATGTAAGAGAACTTCGGTCTATAATAAATAAATAAATAATAATAATGAATGTTACGTCCTTCTTTCTAAATGATATAAAATTTGATTCGTTTGTAATTAATATTTAAGCATTAAAATAAACGTAGCCATACAAAAAATATAAATTTTTTTTCTCTCCTACGACATTTTTCGGGATAAAGCCGTTTTAATCGCTGCGACTGTAAAGAAAATGATACAAGATTTGTATTCATAAAAAGAAGAAGATTAATATAGAATGGGATTATTCTAGGTCGGAAGAAGTGTTTGATTTTCGAGTTAAAATGGCTCCGAGTGTAAAGGGTTAATCATGGAATCAGCGGCCAGCAGAGGATTCGGGTCCGAGTTGGGTCTGTTATTTCCAAAGCAGCTTGGTCGGATTCGCGAGAAGCGTCGCAACATTTAACAGAGGCCGATATCACGGCTGCCAGGCAAGCAGAGGCAAAGTAGCGCAAGCGAGTGCGAGAGAGTGCGCGAGCGAGTGCAACGCCGGCAGCCCTGACACGTGCAAACACCAGAAAATTATGTTACACAGCCTCGGCTGATGTGTGCGTAACCGTGCAGCCGCCGCGTGTGTGCACGTGTCGCGCTCGTGTCTCGTCGGTGTGCTGGTTTGCCCGTGTGATCGCGCGTGTGTGCGGCATGGGTCACACAGAAAACCGCATCAGCCACGCTGCGATGCACGTAACATGTGTGTCAATGCGACTGACAAACCGCCGCACCGTACCGCGCAGCGCCGCGCCAACGTTCCATTGTCCGCAATTATTTTCTGTAACGTCGTCGCCTTCGTTCTTTCTCCCTTTTCGTCTTCCTTTTTTTCATTCGCGAACTGGCCTCCTCTCGGGCCCGGTTCGGCCGTGAAACATCGCCTCGCCTCGCCTTCCCCCCCGCTCGACGCTTCTTCTAGCAGTTTTAGCATCGTTTCGACACGATCCCAATTTTTCGAATGCTAACTGTCGAAAATGTCTTTACGTGGATTCGTTAGTCTGAGAAACTACACTTTATATACCGTATATACTTCTCATTAGTATTGTAAAGACTAGTTAGAAAGAGAGTTAGAAGAGTTTCTATTTCAAAACCACCATTTGAATTAATTTCTTACAAGAGGTATGTAGATAACATTATTACATGTATCAAACCAGAGCAATTGCAAACTGTGTTGAACACGTTCAATAGTTTCCATGATAGATTACAGTTCACACGTGAAATTGAGAGTAATTCATGCTTGAATTTCCTTGAGGTAAGTGTGATTAGAGCTGATAAAAAGTTAAATCTAGCTGGTCAGGTAGATATGTCAATTTCCATTCTTTCCATCCCATACAAAATAAAGTGGGGACAATTAAAGGTTTGATTGATCGTGCAATCCTACTAGCAAATCCTGAATTTATATCGGATAATTTACTGCTGGTAACAGATGTATTGAAGCGAAACGGGTACCCGGTTAATTTTACATCAGACATCATTAAAGAACGTATTGTTGAAATATATCACCCTCTTGGCGTCGAAAAACGAAAAGGGGAAAGATTCAAGAAAACGAGACCAATTAATTGGGAAAACAGGAAAAATATCATACTATCTGAGAAAAGGGTTTCCACCAATCAAAGCCAAGTTACCACTTTCAAAAAGTTCTCTCTAATATAGTATATTCAATACCTTGTAAGGGATGTGTAACCAAGTACATTGGACAAACGTCGAGACACTTAGAAACACGTATTAGAGAACATAAACGTAATATCTTGCTACCTTCAACACAACACACTGCTTTGACAAGACATTCAATAGAATTGGACCACAGATTTGATTTTTGAAAATGCAAAAGCAATTGATAAAGAAGTCGATTTATTATAAATCAAAGTCATTACTGAACCAGTAATGTTTTATGATGAATTTTCCAAACAGCTTTAATATCCTGTAGCTTCACCACATACAGTAGCACCTAAATGTAATCATTCGCGAACAGAAATGTTAGTAATTTTGTCAAAATCGATGTTAATTTAATAATAACATAACAACTTGGTATACAAGCAGTTTGTTGGTTATGACTAGACAGCGGATCTTTATACATTTGTGACTACGCATTTACATTATTTTCAACCTTCTGAACATATATTAAGAGAGAAAGTAAATTTCTATGTCATTCCAGTTTGTTGCAATTCAAGTGGAAAATTTTTATTTTGCATAAAGATCCGCTGTCTAGTTATTGGCTCATATGTCGATCGATGATCTGATTCGTCGGTTTCATGAATATCACGTTTGTCTCACTGTCAGTAGCTTGTGTAACGGCATGGGAACAGCGCGTCTTGTCGTTTCAAAGTAGTTAAAATAATTTCATTAAGCAAGTGAGTAGCAAAATACACAATTAGATATTCAATGATTAATTTACTGATGGTAACAGTCGATACTATTTATTCTGATTAATAATTCACAGACGCAGTCATTAATTTTCTTGAAAATTGAATCTGAATAGAGATCGAAACGTCGAAATTTTAATTAATAATTGGCTTTATTTCAGCCTTACAGCTAAGAAATGTGACTTGGTTTACACTAACCTATCCGTACAAAACTATCTTATTTCACACATTCGGTCCATACCTTCTGTCATTAATTTCTATGTCTCACACATTCCTACCCTGTCCTACTCTTTTAGTATCCTAATTATCACTAACCCACACTTAATTTCATACTTATCGCTTCCCTCCCTATTCCCTAACTTTTGCATTTTTGGTTTGGTATTCTCTTTGGTTTATTTATGCTCTCTTTTTTTTCTCAACTTCTCCCGAAAGTTTAATTTAAATTGCAAAATTGCTTTGAAGTAAAATTGGATCGAACCAGTGCGCCGATCACATTAATACATCTTGTATCAACAATTATGCGATCGATAGAAAGGAATATGTATTATAAAGACGTTACTCTAAATAACGCACAGCGTTTCCGCGTATCCTGTATTTAATTTATGTGTGAATGGTAAAAGTGAAAGCTGTGCAATGTTGCGATCTGTTCAGGCTAGCTGCTTCTACCAGACAGATGGCAATTCTGACTCCCGTCCTTGGAAAAAACCGCTACTTACGGCTATACCCTAAAATCGCCTAGACACCCTGAAATCTGTTATCCGACGATTGACTCCAACGCGGAATCCCTTATACATACTTTCATCGAACGATTCGAGCGCCAACGATTCACGGCTAACGACGAATATGTTATAGGGAAGACGGGGGAGAAAAGAAGTTAGAACACGGTCGATACAGTTACAAGCGTGAAAGAGAAGTATGCCGGACAATACCGAGACAGACTCGATTTACGACAGTCCGCAGAAACCCTGAAGACCGTTCGGAATAGAAGGTTGCCAGACTGATGGTGGAAAACGGGAATCGATGTCTCGGCGATCTTATTAGAAAAGAATCGCCAAGGGATTCGCCCTGTATGGTCGGTAGGGATTGCAAAGGATAGGAAATGCTCGCCGACGAGGGGTTGTTCCACCCTCGCGCGGCTTATCGCGCGTTTTGCTTTTCAAATGGCTCCTCGTTCGTCGCCTTTTCCCTCGTTTCCCTGTTTCCGTCGCCCGGCCACCCACCCCGCCGCTGTTTTCACGATCGATCCGGGAAGAGATGTACACCGGCGGTGCACCTCGTTTCTCTTTAATTGTCTGTCGCCTCCTTCCGAATAAAATACGTCCCGGAAACAGCGAAGAACTCGAAGAGGCGGCTGCCTCCTTCGTGAGAGACGTCGTCGAGCCGAGGAAACTGTACGGTAGAGCCTCGATAGTTGCGAAGCCCTGGAAAATGCGGGTCCGAGGTTCCCGAGGCAGAAAATCAATCTGTAATGACGATCCTTGACAGAAAATACCGTCGAGGCAACGCTGTCGAGGTTTCAACGTGCGCTGCGACCGTCTCGAACCTTGTTGCAGCGTGATCCAGCGACGCTAAGCGAATAAAGCCGTAGCAAAGCGTTGCTCCGTGGAACAGCGAGCAAAGAGATCACGAGAAAAACGGAACCGACGCTCCGCGTCGAGGGAAGCTGCGCCGAGAACGTAGCCGTTCGAAACGGGCAGAGACCAACCCGACGTTCTTGTTTCCAGAAAAAGTTACCGGGGTGATAAGAAACTTATTGAATCCCTGGAGAGAACAGAAGAGAGAGAGAGAGAGAGAAAGGAGCGCTGTGAAATATCGCGGTCGGTTCCATTTCCGGGGTGAAATATCGAATGAAACGTGATATCGAAGGGAAATGAGAGACTTCTCGCGCGATTCTACCCTCTTCTTCTCCATCCGCTCTGCTCCCTTCTTCTTTCGGTTCTTTTTCCGCCTCGGTCCGGTTTCTTACTTTACTTAACCGCGGCGGAGTAATTAGTCTGTAACGAAGTTTTACGGCCGCTTTAATGGGCTTTGATACGAACGAAGAGCGAGGGAAATGGCTTCCCGAGAAGTCTAACGGCGTTTTCGGGAAAGGTAAACAACGGCGATCGAGGCGTTTCAGCGCATCGCGATGCTAAAACTGCCGCCGAACTAGATTTAAACGAATCGATAATCGTGCAACCGTATTTATTAGACGTATCGACGAATTCTCGCTGTCCTACGGCGTACGTAGAACATTTCTTTCCAGCAGCAAGTGTTTCCTCCGTTCCGAGTTGTCGAGCTCGATATTTCAACTCTCCATGGTGCAACGAAGCTCGCGCCGTTGCTCTTACTCGTTCGGAAACGTCCGTTTGTCGAACGGTCTCCCATTGAATTCAATTAAACGCGTCTGCCGGCGATTCCTCTCCCCATGAATGATTTTAATGCGAGCGAGACGATCCTTATCTGTCGAGTTTTGAACGGTAACAGACCGCATCGATAAGCGGACCGGTTACAGAGTGGAAACCGGCAATTAAAAGTTACAAGTAGCGTTGGCAAATATTTCTGACGATCGAGAGAGAGAGAGACGGACACAGAGCGGCAGAGAGAGAGAGAGAGAAGCAGAAGGGTCGAGAGTCTGCCCGCATCGTGGCCGATTATATTAAGTCTGCAGGGAAGTTCTGTCGCTTTCCGCGGCCCTTATCCGATTTCTAGCAGTTCGTTAGTCCCTCCTATTCACATTTCGCTCGGCCCTCGGTTATTCGATCGCGAATATCGTTGCCGTCTTAGACCACACATACTTATAGACCAGACTTCGGATAACGTGCCGTGTTCCAAGATGACTTCGTCTACCAGGTGACGGATGTGTGTGGGCAAAGTGGTTTTAGTCTGTACGGTAAGTCTCCAGTAATAACTCTACTGCTTTAACTAGTTACATTCTAGTTAAAGTATCCCCTGCTCCATGAAATTTTAAATAGCTGCAGTATATTGACCGCACAAAGGTAGCTTAATCATTTGTCTTTTAATTAAGGACTGGAATGAAAGGGTAATGAAATGTAAACTGTTTCAATATTAAAAAATTAATTTAAAAGTTAAGTAAAAATGCTTGAATTTTTTTAAGGGACGATAAGACCCTATAGAATTTTATAATTTATATATATATATAAAATTAGAATAATTTTATATAATATATACATACGCATAAATGTATTGATTTGAAAACTTATACCTTTTTTTAAATGTGTTGATTTGAATACTTTCAAGATATTAAGGTATCGATATTATTTCGAGGGGGAAAGAGGGGGGCAGTATCAGTTTTTTACTTGGGTGGCGTTTTCGAGGTCATTTGAAGGTCAACTTTGTTTTTTCAAATGGGAACCTATATTTTTTATTATGGGATCTTATTGTACGTCAAAAGAGCATCAATTTTCGTAGGATACTTTTTTTCATCCGCGCACTAGTTTCCGAGATATTTAAAGAAAAGTAGAGCGAGGCATGTTATTGTGTAAAATTCTTTGACGCAAATCGTTGATGTTTTCCAGTTGTACTAGCACGTACTGTTTGAAAACAAAATTGTCCTCTATTGATCTCTTGTTTATGTTGTCTCTCTTTCAATATAAGATTGTACTGTTTAGTCAAGTGTGAATCATCGTAATAAGAGATACCACATATATCGTAGTACAATTGATTGTATAAAATGGTGTATTCTCTAGAAGAACGAGTAGAAATAGTTTTTATTTATGGAGCGTGCTCGTCGAACTGCTGCTGCGACAATTTGTTGCAAAGTTTAAGGAAACAGGATCGGTGTCGAATTTAAAAAGAAACCAGCCAAAATGCACAAACAAAGCTGATCAAATCGAAATTATAGGACAGCTTGCTGTGAATTCTACTAGTTCAACACAAATTACTTAAACAGTTTCACCCTTATAAAATGCAGTTGCGTCAAAAGTTATTGGAAGATGACTTTGACAGGCGGATTGAGTTTTGTGTGGAATTAACAAATCCCTTCGAAGATTATATGAAGGTGAACATACAATTATACATGGTTGAATGTCTTTTCATTAGCTATGATGTTACACTAATCGAAATACGTCGTTCCATTTAAAAAGACGACGGTGACCTTGAAATATCGGAAATATCGGAACCAAACATTTTCTGCTTGAAACATTTCCTTGTATTGCTAAAAACAACGAAGTATATATGATCTAAGGTTGCCGTATGAAAATATAGTTCGCGCGTGGGTCGAATGGAGAGGAAATGAATATTTCGAAGGCGGTGGAATTTGATCCGATGCCGGCGTGTTATTTGGTCGGTAGGCGACTGATGGTTCGGAGCGGAGGCAGGCTGGAATTGCGGGTGGAATTGTGGGTGGTATAGCGGGTGGAATCGCAGTCGAGGACAGAGGGAGCCTGGAATCTCGGCTG
The DNA here is from genome assembly GCA_028455605.1 of Lasioglossum malachurum. Classification (NCBI taxonomy): domain Eukaryota; kingdom Metazoa; phylum Arthropoda; class Insecta; order Hymenoptera; family Halictidae; genus Lasioglossum; species Lasioglossum malachurum. The sequence goes on from CM052311.1 coordinate 12,342,455, forward strand.
CGAAAGAGAAACGAATCAAATTTGATCCCCCGGGGGGGAGGATCCCGGGAGAAGGAACGATTCCCAGCGATTCTCAACGATTCGCAGCATCCCAAGGATCCTAGGTATGCGCAACCGTGTCGGCTTATTACCGGAGCAATCATATTCTTGCACAAGAGACGAGTCTCTCGGCGCGATCGCGACCGTCTTCAATCCCCGTAATTGAATGTCAGTAGCTAAACTACTTTGTCGACTTTGATCGACTGCCGCGCGACGCGCGACGGCTCGCCACCGTACTACACGGCGAAAGCTCTCGCGCGACTGGTTCTTTCGCAAATCCTTTCACGAACTTTGCCGTTCGAACGGGAATGAGTCTTCAGGAGGTGGAAGCGAGCCATCCGAACATTTAAACGGACTTCGTTGATGCGAATTTGAATTTAAATTCGAAATTCATCTATTCTGGGATACGTTTTCACGGGTAGCGTTCGATAAAGACTACGAGCAGGCTTGGACGAAGTTGCGCGATCACCCTCTAGCTCTAACCTGTGCTTCGCCTTCTCGAGGCATTTAATGAGTACGGGTTTCCCGCTTCCACCGTACGAACAAGTGTCGAACAAACGGCCGAGTCGTTTCCACGAGGAAACCGGTGCTGCCCTAAATCACCCAACTTTTTCCTCGCTCTTAGCAACTAGCCAGAACCACCAATTCTGGGGTTACCCTTGATTCGTCGACAACTCATTTCACCGACACGATTTGACCGACAGTAACTTTCGTCGACACTATGTTTTCATCGACACGGTCAATCATATGTTTTTATCGACAGTCCGTCTTTAGCGACAAGTTTGAGTTCATTCATTTCCACTGACACCAAATTCGCGTATTTGCTAATGTAGATTAATTGTTATCATCATTGTTACGTTCTCGACGCGTTTAGTTGCTTGTGTAATAAATAATAAATGTTCCTTTATGTCGATCGTAGATAGTGCGAATAAACAATTTAATGATTTCGGCGCCACAGGGTGAAATGGGTTGCCGACGAACTAAGGGTAACCCCCAATTCTGATCGCGGTCAACTTCAATGCGACCTGAAATTCCGCGATTTCCGGGGTGGAGTTAAAGAATAACGAATAAACGAAACACGCGGCGCTCGATGGGAACAGTCAAAGGGCTGATGGTTATTCGAAGCGGTTAAGGGAAACGGTGTTGTGCGCGAGGTGTCGGTCAAAGCGCTCCGTTTGGCTGGATAAAAGTTTCTATTTCAGAGGAATCGCTCCTCAAAGGCACAAAGAGAGTTTCTTGATTAATTGCACGTGCCGGTGGAACAATGCCGAGCTGGCTAATGTTGCGGCCCATTGTCTCGACACACGCGGCACACGGAAGAATCTACTTGGGTGGCACTTTTGCGACGCGAAGGATCGCATACCTGCGGTCGGCTCCTAATCTCGCGGGAGCCGAACAAAACTTCAACTTCGTTCCCTGGATGCCGAGAATGCTCGGTGCTTTCAAAAGCGGAAGAGCAAACGGTGTATATAGATACGTATATCGGATAACCAATAAAGATCGGATGAAAGTTTTCGTTCCGGCGAGACGAGATAATGGCAATCCTATTAAGTTCTCGAAACGACTTGCGGCTACCAAGCGGCGAGGCTAATCGTTCAGGCTTCGATTCTCGGCTGGTCTATTGTTGAGCTAACGAGGAGAGCCTAAGGTGGCGTTCCTGCGCTTCGAAATGTTAAACGTTGCTCCCTGGTAGGCGTAAAAGTCGCGATAGCGAAGTGAACCCGATCGAACGGGGCAAGGGGGCAAGGGTGGGCGGCGAGGGGACAAACGGGGGAGCGGGGGTAATATTTCAACAATGGAGCATTATTTAAGGCCGCGCGCGCGCGTGTACTCAGCGAGCCGAGGCGAGGCGAGCCGAGCCAAGCCGAACCGAGCCGAGTCGAATTAAGCCGAGCCGAGCCGAGCCGAGCACAACAGCCACGCATATGGAAGGAATCACTCCGTGGTCCGACTCCGAGATAAAAGAGTTCCATGAGTCATGCACGTAGAATCTTGAGTTGATGATCGTAAGTGATCCTTGACGCTTAACGGCTCCACGACCTCGATTTTGGTAAAACAAGCGGAAATTGGTTAAGCGTCCGCGGACACGGGTTTCTAGTGTTGCACGCGTCAGCGAATCCCCGACAATAGGGCCGGTTAACTTCAAATTATCGCTTGCCGAACGAATCCTCCCGCGCTAATTCAGTTCTCCTCGTTTAGATCCCCGCCCCAAGATTACTCCAGCCGAGTAGTATCGCCATACGCCCTTCGCTTTTACTCCTCGCAACTCGAAATGCACCGTCGTCTTCCGCTCTTCTGCTCGTTCACTGATTACAATATTCACACGATCGCTGTTATTCCAATGTCGACCTTGCTATCGGTTATAATTTGAATAAATATCGACCGCGAGCAATAGGAGCCGAATA
>CM052311.1:12345398-12386398 GCA_028455605.1 Lasioglossum malachurum
GCTTAACGGCTCCACGACCTCGATTTTGGTAAAACAAGCGGAAATTGGTTAAGCGTCCGCGGACACGGGTTTCTAGTGTTGCACGCGTCAGCGAATCCCCGACAATAGGGCCGGTTAACTTCAAATTATCGCTTGCCGAACGAATCCTCCCGCGCTAATTCAGTTCTCCTCGTTTAGATCCCCGCCCCAAGATTACTCCAGCCGAGTAGTATCGCCATACGCCCTTCGCTTTTACTCCTCGCAACTCGAAATGCACCGTCGTCTTCCGCTCTTCTGCTCGTTCACTGATTACAATATTCACACGATCGCTGTTATTCCAATGTCGACCTTGCTATCGGTTATAATTTGAATAAATATCGACCGCGAGCAATAGGAGCCGAATAAATATTTTTCTCTTTAAAATTTCGATTACTCATTGTCTTGAAAGCGTAACATTGATAATCAAAAGTCGGAAACGAAGGACAATAATATTTGCATAAACATTGGTAATTAGACAGCGGATCTTTATGCAAAATGAACATTTCAAAATTTATTTTATTTCTTAACGTGTCTAGGAGGATGAACATTATATAACAGTATTTTTCAATTCTTCTAATGTTTTTACTGTTTTCAATTGCACCTACTCATTTTCGTCTATTATTTAGATCTTTATGCAAAATAAAAATTTTCTACCTGCATCGTAATAAACTGGAGTCAATTAGACATTTATTTTCTATCAAAATATGTTTAATAGGTTGAAAACAATATCACAGTTTTTTTCAATTCCTCTATTGTTTTTCCTGTTTTAAATGACAGCTATTCATTTTCATCATAAATGCATAAAATCCGCTGTCTATTGATAATCTCGGTAATGGTCGCCGCCAACACAACACAGGCGCACAGTGAAATTGGTCTGTCCCGGAAAAGTGAAACCTCCGTAAGCATCGTTACGTGATATTAGCGAAAAAACAGCGGAAAAATGCTCGCTGCCAACTAGGTCGGCAATAAGTGCCAATACTTTACTTTCTAAACGGTTTTGTTGTTTCTACAATTTTTCGTACGATTGAAAAAAGCATTAAAATTAAAGGACAGTTTGAAACGGAACGGTATCGATGACAGTGTCTACGCTGAATCACGTAGTGTCATGGTAGCCGTTTGAATTTCATTTGTACGTCACGACACACTGAATAGTCAACGAATAACAAGACAATTGTAAACTGAATTGTTTATTGTAAATAATGAAAGGAACGTATCGTTTCAATAGAGATGTAGAGTACTATTTGCATATCAGTACTTTTATCGACAACCTAACCAAAAATACGTAAAACCTACGAATCAATGAAAAAAATAGAAAACTAACGCAATGAATTTTTCGAACATCGACACGATTTCCTCAAATATTCCGTGATTTTGTTCCGAATATGATAATATGCAGGTGCTATAGCATTATGTTTGAAACATGTTTATAAATAATTCCTTGAATGTCACATTGTACATACTTACGTTGCAGATTTTCGATATTTCCCAGATAAATAATGGAATTCCTATTCTTGAACGTTCTCGTTTGGAGCACACAACACAAACGTGGGGTCAACAATTTGTTTCAAATACTAAAATCTCGCAAAACAGTTCAAAAAGATTGCTGCCGAAATCTGATTACAAAGGCACGGGAAACATCGTTAGAAAAGATGCCGGACTGCGAGCGTTATCTAGCGGTGGAATTACAAAATTCTAACTATCCTCCGATAGAATTCCGTCGATAAACATGGCAGCTGTAAACTTTCGTACCTCGGACGAGATACGAAGTTTTATAATAACGGAGGATAATTAGATTTTATATAAAAATCTAATTTATACACTTGATGTATTCAAATCTTTTAGAACACGACCATATCTCAATTTTCGTGTTCATTAGTTCTCATTTTATCGAGTACATTTTACTGACGACTGTTTTCAAACTATCGCCATGGAAAATAAAATAACTAATTAAATATATATATTGTTTCATAAACTATTGTCACACTCCAAAAGAATTTATAAAATCAATCATCAAATACGCTCAAAAGAACTTTGTCAACAAATGGTATGATATATGGATGCTAATATTAAGACACCTTATCCTTGTGTACGAAATGACTCACCGAAATGTAGATGCCAGAATAATTGCCACTGCACCGTAACAAATGCGCTTATAGATTATCTGCAAAAATAATAACGTATTTACATTATAACTTGGCTTTTTTACATATACGTTTGTCTACATGTATATACATTTCGCAATATGTGCAACATTTTCTTCGATTTGTTAACCGGCTGTGATTTTTCGGTCATGGATATGGATACCCAAATAATAATAATTTGCAGTGATATGCTCCAAAATATTTGACACTGGCAGTCATTGCAGGAATAGAGCGAAGAGTAAGAATAACAATGAAATTCGACTGTTTCCCGGTTAACCTTTAATTACTAGTAATTTCGATGTCTTCACAAATGCGTAATTCCTGTCAAAAAATGTTGACAGAGACAGAGTTAACAGAGAAGAGAAATGTTAAAATAGTTGTATCATTTGAATTGAAACATTATTGTATTGGGTCCTACAAGATCCCATGCGAGCAATTTTGCACAAATCGAGTAACTTTAATAGGTTAAGTACCGGACAACAAACATTTTTCGAACACGCTGAAGCACACAAACTACATGACATATTCGATCGATAATTAATCTTCGACAAAGTCGAGTCCTTGTTAAACTATCGAAATGAAGCAAACGTGAAATTGTCATTCGAAACGTATAAACAAAGCAGAGGGTTCATTGACGGGTTACAGACGAACAAGCTCGATGCAAGCAAATCTTCTGTTTGTCAATATCCGTTTACAACTATCATTTTATCGATTACAACATTACAATTACTGCAGAAAAGGTTAGAAACCGTAGTCGACAATGGTGACTACTCGGTCATTGTATACTTGCCAAAGTCAAGGTTGTCCAACTTTCCATTGTAAGGTCAAGTAACGACGTCGTGTTTACAATGTCAAATCGGAGCTGTAATTCACGCTAGGCTGCAACGTACACGCACATGTCCCACGCACTAACATTTCGAATGAACTTACGACATTGTTCGTGGCTAAAAAAAGGCGAAGCATCCCCGCTTGATCGAATAACCTCGTTCCAACAAAAAGAAACGAAAAGAAAGAAGAAAAACGTCTGGACGACGCGAAAGTTAGGTTAGGCCGACGTTTAATGAAATAACGAACCGGTAACCGCACAACCGGCTGAACGATAGTATCTCCGATGCTATCGCCGTACTCGTCGCGATACTCGCAGTTTTTCAATCTGTCGCAGCGAATTAGACTGCGAAGAAAGGACAGTCTGTACCGACGCGATTGCCTAGCCCAGCGGATCGGAATAGCAGAACGAATGTTTCGATAGTAAGCATTCGCTCATTCAATCTTTCCCTAGCGCGTAATTCCTCGTACGACCCAACGTACTTGACATCTTACTGTTATTACCGTATCTTATTCACTAGCCGGCGAACGTGTAATAATCACACAGAAAAAATAATTCGCGATGTTGCCGCTTGGGCGCTCTGCTCCAAAACGATACCAACGTTAGGTGACCGCAAGCGGCGGACTACAGTGCAGTGGATTGAAAAATATGCACTTATTCTTATTCACTCAGGTTTCTTTTTAAATAACATGAATTTTAAAAAGCTGAACACTTTTTCGATCCACAGTGCACAATGGGGATAAATGCAAACACGTTTCTACGTGTTTATAAATATTCGCGGTCTTTGTAAATAGTGACGACATATTCATAGAAGAATAGTACACTTTATTTTATACAAAACACATTTTCTCTTAAAACTATTTCTCTTAAAAAGTAACTTACCAAGAGTATTTTGAAATATCACGGCTCGTGTTCCTCCAGGAACTGTTTCAACAATGTGTTGCTTAATGGAAGCACGAGATGCTCCACGCTATCGATATTCCGTTTCACTTTGACTAACTTGTGATCTATAAACTCGGTTAATTGTGCTCTTAATGCCAAATCCGAGCTGACAAGGAAACCTTCGCGGGCTGCACGATAGAGATCTTTAAATGCCATTCCTAATAACAGAGATAGATTATCATTTCAAAGCGTGTAGAATTTCCTTAAGGGGGGTAGACTTGTTTTCAGGATTGCAAGGGTGCGGGATGCGCCTTCCCATTTTTTAATAATGCAAAGATAGGCTTTTTCTGCTTAATAATGGAAATTACATAGATTGATCTTTTATCTAGCGCTTTTGACTGCTGAAAACCCCCATCTTTGTATTATCGAGAAACGAGGAAGCGCATCCCGCATTCTTGCAATCCTTAAGATAGATGATTAAATGATATGAAACAAAGAAGTACCTGCAAAAGTGGCATTACCACTATTACTTAGTTGATGCTTGGCAAGCAGTACATAAATAGATTTTGCGTTCGATGTTAACGAGAGGAAGACGTTCTGAAGAGATGATAAAGCTAAAGCACCGCTTTGTTGTACCAAAAGTGAACTTTCGTAAGACGTTTCTTCCTGATAAGATAAAAGCGTGCTCGTGTCCCACCAGAAGAAATTAAATCTTGAACGTTTTATATGGTCCCATACTGTAAACATGAGAATATGTAGTAATTATTAAGAGCCTCGGTAAATAGACATTAACGTAAAAAACAACTCGTACATAATGGAGCATTGATGTGATCGACCGATGCCAAAACACACACGTTTGGTATGCTTGCAAGTCTAGAAAGCAAATCCTGAGCTTTATTTGAACGTAGCATTATACCGTCAATGTTATGTATTAATAAGTAGAGTCTGTCTTTTGGATCTTTCTTGAAAGCCTTCTCAATAATATCTATGCACGCGGTTGTGTCGACAGGACAACTTAGCTCTAATAAATCAACGATTATGCCATCCAGTATCTGAAATAGTAGCATCTTAATCTATTGTGTCACAAATTATTTTTATATTTTCATTCTACTTGTATAACTTACATCCTTTACGGTCAGACTGGGAAAGAATCCATTCACCACCAACGAAGGATGATAGCATATACTTTTATGAAAATTATTAATTAAACATCTTTTCGATCCTAAGCCATACAATAATACACTGTATCCTTGTCTAAAATAAAACAGAATATAAAATAATTTACAAAGGATGAATACTTATTGTTTCATATGTACCTAATACATACTCCATAATAAAATACCACGTGGGAAACAAGGTGGTGTAACCCTCGGTTAATGAACAAATATTCTTTTTATGTTGTGTCGATACATAATTCTGATTTTCTAATAATTCTTCCAGTTTTTCTTTTGTTAAACGAGAATTACGTAAATGTTCCAAAGTTCTATCGGATGTAACAACTTTTCCTGTTTGATTTTCGAAGTATTCATCAGTTTTCATGTGCTTCAAAGGTATAAATTATGAAATATTATTACATATAAATTCTTCGGTGCATAGTCTTCTGTAAAACTAGTTCCATACTTACAAAATCCTTGTGGACAATTGCTGGTTTATTCCTGTTACTGGTTTTTCTCGGTGTACTTAATAAATTCGATGGGATTACTATCTTATGCTTAATGGCTTTCAGTTTAATATTGTCCTCCTCCTCCTCGTTAGATTCATTATTGTTTTCGCTCGATTCATCCGAAGATTCTTCATCAGATGGCATGTAATCACTTGGCTCCGATACACTCTCGCTTTCGCTGGATGTTAATCCAGACTTGTATCTTCTACGATCTTGCGAAACCGCTTGTTTGTACTAAAGGTTAGTAAATAATTTCATATTGCATAGTTAAAAATGAAATTAATACCTTTAGCATTTTTTGTACGTCCTTGGGATAAGTCTGCACCATTTATATCTATTCTTTCGAGAACAACTTTCGGTATCAACTTTTCCTTTGAACTAACAGGTGTACGGCATAAATTTGCCTTTTGTGTCATAGCATTTCTTTTGCTCGGTGTTTGAAATTTATATAATGTTTGACCACTGACATCATTTCTGGAGAATAATTCTAAACAGATGCAGATTATCAGTTATCAAAGCCTAAAAGAAATGATGGGATACAAAAGTCTGAAACACTGTTACAAAATTACCAACTGGTTTTTGCACTGTCTCTTCTATGTCATTCAATTCCTTTCTTAACGCAACCGATGCTTCCGCGAAAGTATCCTCATCTTCATCCGAATTGTATGTTGTAGTTTTGAGTACTGTAACAAAGGAAAGAATAATGTCTAAAAGTTACGCGACTTTAATATTTGAAATAAACTGCAGTTGCGTATTTTTATTCCATATTTTTTGATTTTATGTTTCCTTAATACCTTGGACACGAGCTTGAATTCTGGACGATCGTCGTAAATTCTCCGCAGCGGACATTTCTTACGGAACGTCCGGAACGTACACAATAATCAAACAGAATCCTAACTGATCCTAACTGAAACAGCCGCTCTTAGTTGAATGAAATGAACGGTGTCGCGGATCTAGAATAACCGCTCTACGTGCGAATTCAAAAATGTTCTGCTCGACGCGCCACCACGCGGCAAAATTAAATCGAATATTAGAGAGAATAATTTTCATTGTTTTCTCAAGGGAAAATGCCTTGATAGTGGTGCCGGGCAGGTGGGGCATGGACCTAAAAAAAGGACTGAGCGTAAAGTAGGGTTTTAGGCGAGAGGGGCGTCTAAGCGAGCGGGGAGGGATGGTTGACTGCGGCCATATTACTCCGATAAATATGTGGTGCGCTCTATAGGCGACTTTAAATACTCTGTACTACATTTTTAGCATGGAACAGAACCTTTCACAATACACACTGGCATTTTTACAAATTCAATGCGCAGAAAACACAAAGCCACGACTTTTCACCAACTTTACCGCACATGTACCGGGCACAAAATGACCGCGACGCGTGTATTGTACAGATCACATGCTACAGACGCTACGGGTCGCCTCGACATCAGCCCTTGACTTGCTAACACGGCCAATTCTGGACCTGTTTCACGTTCTAGCTACATATTTTCATAGCTGCATGCTGCCGAATAATGCAAATTACGATGATGAGAGTATCTTACCGTTCTCGCTGCATTTATTTGTATTGGTGAAACCTTGTGCGGCGTTCGAAAATTCTTTGATATTATTGTTAACATATACCCATACATGTCACAATATTGAAATTAACATGTAAAAGAAATCCTAAAATACTGATTCCTGAGAGGCAGTGGAGATATTAATTAACTAATGCAATCGATCATCATGTTCTGATCAGTACGTTTCTTTTATTAGCTTACTTTTTTATTTGTGGTAATGTTGACTGAGAATATAATGACAGTACTATTTTATTCGCAATATATATTTAAAATATTTCTCTTTTTTTTACACAGGAAAGCATTCTTTTATGTATTATGTATTATGCATTCTTTTATATACATATTTGAACAATTTATTTTTTAATAAAAAATTAATTTATGTATTATTACGTTATTAATTTATGTGTATTAAAGCTTGTACAGAGTGATTTTTCAGGCCGCTTACAGATCCCATATAGAATTTCTGTTCTTTATTAGCAAAAAATTGAGTTATATGACTTTTTACGACTTTATTTGAAATGAAATTTGCACCGCATAAAGAATGTTGAAAATATCGAAAAAAAATGGTAATCCGATGGTGCATCCTCTCTGTAATTAGCACACATCTTTTTCTTTTGTGCACTTCATTTTTACCCTTGCGGTAATCAAAAAGATTTTGCATATTTGATGCGATGATAAAAAAAATACTTGAAATATCATAAAGCATTGCAAGACACGAAATGACGTCCGAATAAATACCAAAAGTAATAACAAATGGAAGCAATGGAAAACGAAATTACTTTCCGATAGACCTAATACATTATATCAAAGAGGATATCCTCTCTAATTATATAAAATAAATATCGTGATGATCTTTTTATAAAGTAAAAACAGAAATACTCTCGGATAAAAATAACCGCCTCATTTTGAATAATTCTTAGGGACATATGTGTTTACGTGATTCTAGTAACAATACGTGTATTGAAAGAAATTGCAGATACTGTTCGAAGACGCCATTTTTAAAAGTAGCCATTGTAAACGATGAGAATTGATGGGAATCATAGACAGTGATACGCGCTTTTCGCGCGTATGCGCGACGATTGACGATTCTAGCCTCAGACGGCCTCAGTGAAGTACGAAGATCGGGTACCTTGGGCGCCCCGATAATTTTTGGCCCCTGCCGTACGGCAGCTCCAAGGCCGCCATAGTTCCCCACACACTTCGGACGTAGATGCGTTCCTGACGAAACTCGCGCATGCGCGTGAAAAGCGCCAACAATCCCATCACTGATCATAGTATCATAGAGACAATTGTGCGGAGATGTGGAATTATTTTCGAATTAGACGTACGTACTTGTATATATAGACAAATTGCAGCAAAGAACATATATACATATACATATGTATTAGCTGCGTTGGATAAACATCGATCGAAATCGACTGCATACATCAGAACACAAGAATAAAGTAAATTGACGAATTATTTCGATAAGAGGACATGTTTCCGGCGTATGCCTATCTGTCTGCTTATGACAGACACAAGAAACTTATAAACGATTACTTGACCCTGCACGGAGGCTCCATATCATCTATAAAACGAGACACGTATGTTAAATTTTCTAATCGATTTAAAATGTATTTTATGCCACACTCCATGCTTTAGAATACTATATCGCAGAATTTCCTTCATTTAAAATATTCTCCGATACTTTATCGAGAAATGGTTTCGAGCTAACCTACGAAAAGTTCGTCCGATAACCTCGCGAATTATTAACCGGGTAATTGCATACAAGAGAGCCCTTTTGTAAATAATTACTAGACAGCAGATTTTATGCATTTACTGCGAAAATGAGTAGGTGAGAATTGAAATAGTAGAAACATTAGAAGAATTTCAAACTATTGTTATTTATATTGTTTTCAATCTATTCAACATATTTTGAAAGAAAATCAATTTCTAATTCACTGCACTTTGTTACAATGCAGGTAGAAAGTTTTTATTTTGCATAAAGATCCGCTGTCTAATAATTACTATTAATCGTAAACGACGAAGAAAAATGATAACTCTGTGAACCTTAAAACGAGCAGCACTTGACGTTTCGGCCTGTGTTTCGAGGTCCCGAGATAAGAGAGACTATGACGTTATAAAAGAAAACCATAAATTTCTTTGGGATCAGGATAACGATGTACCAGAGACATGGGGTGCACGGTTGGCAAAAAAATATTACGATAAATTATTTAAAGAATACTGTATAGCCGACTTATCCTACTACAAGCAAAATAAGGTATGACATTGTTGTTTTCCATAAACGAGTAGTGTTATTTCAATGAATCTGAGAGGTCGTTATTGAACAGGTCGCCTTAAGATGGAGAACAGAGAAGGAAGTAATAGTTGGGAAAGGTCAATTCGAATGTGGGAACAAAAGGTGCAATGAAAAAGAAGATCTCAAGTCTTGGGAAGTGAATTTTGGCTATATAGAGCACAGGGAGAAAAAGAATGCACTTGTGAAATTAAGTAAGTCAATTATATTTATGGTATTTTCATTTGTTTCTACCTGTTTGATCTATGGATTTCCACTGCTATTCTTCAATTTAAGGACTATGCCCCGAATGCTCAGTGAAATTGAATTATCGATCGCAAAAACGCGAGGTAAAGAAACACAAAGCGTTGAAGAGATTGGGAAGAAATTCAGAATCGCAAACCGATGTACCGAGTACATCTGCAGTAACTATTAAAATCGAAGAGGACAACACCATAAATAATGCAGCAGAGGAGTCTGTCGCACAAACGGAGAAAGACGAATCGACAATTTGGAAAGAGAAACCAGCGGACAACTCTGAAAAGACCAGGGAAGAGGAGTTCGAAGAATATTTGGCGGATCTGCTAATGTAACAAAATATTTTGGTTTATGTAATGCCATTGGGTAATGTCAAAACATTGTTTATTGATAATGCTGTTAAAGAATATAACAATTTTTACGTATAACACTAGTCACGTTTAAATAAATATAACAATTATAATCGTTGTATATTTATTTCAATCGATACATGATTCATATTTTACCATTATACCACATGGTAGCAAGGCTTAATATTCACATTTGTTTAATGTGTACAGATACAGTAATTTCCCGTTCATGTACACTCGTGTCATCGAAAGAACTGAAATTTTTTATCGTGTGGAAAAAACTAGCACCAGCCAACAAATATACGTCGATGTATATTTTACAATAAATAAATACAACTATTTACTTATTTTATTGCAGTCCAGAATCTTCAACAACCTTCGTAATATGTATATATACACTTTGAAAAATAAAGGAAACTTTTAGCTTACCTACTCGTGAGATGCGATTATTTTAGTTGCATTTTGCTGAACGGTGAACGTGTTTTATGTCGTTTTATCATTTACAAAGTAAAGTTATACAAAAATTGTATATTGTCTGATTTTCATAAGATTCGCTAATCGCTATTTCCATGCAAAATTTCTTGTTACAGCAACAAGATTTCATATTGTTAGCTAGTCGATATGAATTAATCATATAGTTGAATAAGAGCACACGTTTTATGCATTCTTCATGCAATTTTTATAACAAAGATAACAATTTGATTGATTAATTTTCTTTAACTTAGCTCTACAGTTTTTTTACTCTCATCATGTCAATAAGCTAAAATTTCATGTAAAAAGACTAGCCTAATACTCAAACTTACTCTATCCTCAATATTTATAACATTTAGTACTCTTATATAATGTTTGTAACAACTTACAATGTGTTGTATAAGACTAATTATACAAAAACGTACGATACGTAGTTGCAAAAGTCTAGCTCAAAGATTCCTTTTACAATGGAAAAAATATCTCTAAGAGAATCTCAATTGTGCGAGAAACATGTACATCTAAAAATAACATTACAATCAAAGAATGTTTTTTTTTATCTTTAATGAGCAATCGACATATTGCTTCTATTGTCTGTTGTTAGAAAGAAGAATCAGCATTATAATACGAAAAAATTAACAACTAATACGTTCTGCATTTTATTTTGCCTTCTTCGTTAATTAATGTATATTCTGCACATGTATATTAATAATATTATATATATATCACTCTATTATAATATTCTTAATATAGACATTTGCAAATAATAAAAATTAGAATTTATTAATGTGTACAAGAATCACTAAATTATTTAGTCTGTATACAGCTTGTATCATTTCAACCGAATTTCAAATAAATATAAATCTAAATTAACGAGGATTGTAGATTATAACATGCACGCTAATATACATTTACGTGTGCAATAATTCATAACTTGCAACTTTAAGAGCCATTTCAAGTGACTGTAAATTCAGCTTTAATATATTAACACGTATATATATATATATATATATACATAATTATATAATTATGTTAATATATATTATATAAATATATATTATATATTTGTAAGTATATAAATAAATATATATATATATATATATTGTATTCGTTTTGGAATAGTTATCGTAACGACAGTATCATGATCATGAAAATAATCCTAGCATCGATGTTTCGCGAATGCAGCAAGGTAAAATACAATAGTGCCGACAAAGCGGCTTCAGTTACAGAAATCAAAGGTCTCTAAATTTTTATAAACATATCGATGTGTCTCTGATGAAGACTTGAAAATATAGGGGGACACGGTTTAGAAAGACCGTGACGAGTAGTTCTAGTCAAGTTACACAATAGTTGAATAGATGCAGGAATGAAGTATAGCATATCATTCAATAAATCCGATCAAGATCTTAGAGTACTCCGTTTACGTAGCAGGGTCGTATAAAATCCTTCAATAATATGATTGAATTATTAAAAAATGTAGGAACGAAACACAACGTAACAGTAACGAAACGAGGATGGAAAAAAAAGAAGATTCATTTACAATTAGCATGAGTTGAGCATGACCTTACATGATTCGCTTGCTTCTGAGAATCGCTGTCTTCGTCGCTACAGTCTTCGTCATGCGTATGGGTTACATTCCGTGGAGTTTCAGGCCTTGCGTGTGGTATCTGATTGTTTGTACACTCCACGTACAATGTTTTCTGATCATTAAAACAGAAAATTTGTCACATCAATTATCTTCAAATGCTAAACACAAAAGACGTTGGTACTTACGGATGGTTTGGTTGGTTCTTCTTCTTCTTCGTTGAGTTTGAATGTTCGAGACCGACTGATCATCGGTGTTTCCATTACGAATCTTTGCTCGTGAGCCACGGTGCTTTCGTGAGGCATCTATAAAGAAATATCGTCTCGAAATAAATAAGAATGAGAATAGAGCATAGGAAGAAGACGAGGTGAATTTTCCACTTACCAACATAGCGGGTGCTCTGAACATGTACGAAAACGGATAATAGATCAGGTTTAAAAAGGTTGCCGCATAGAGATCGGCATACCTAACTACTTGACTACTAAAGAAGGTTTGTCTACTTCCGCTCCGAAACAGAGAACCCATCATTCCGTAAGACAGATCCATTTTGTGCGTAACATCTCTAATAGACGCTCGGAGCTTGGATATGTCAGGTTTTTCTTTTGTGCTGCTATCTAAATTTCTAAATACAGAGAAGATCGTAGAATACGGTGTAGATACTGTTTCAATGGTTGAACGATTCTGCGACTTACTTATACATTTCCCCTAACATAACATCTAGGTTCTGTAATTCAGCAAACAATTGACATTTGTCTGTCCAGACGTGAAGTTCTTGAACTAGTTCAGGCACTATTAAAAATGTTCTCCAACCTCTGATCTTCTTACTCTTCAAAATATCACCAAAAATATGATCACCGACGTATAATACATCTTTGCCCTTTGCTCCTATCAGCTCGGTGAAGACGTCGCACGAACCTCCCGAATAAACTTCCCCTGTGTTCGAACAAAAACCATTTTGTTATCACCGTCGCGAATCGTTTCCGGACGAAGTCCGGACGCATCGACACGTACCCGTGTGAAGCGGGCCCTTGTGTGTTCCAAGCTTCAAAGCGCCGGTCTTCGTGTCTACTTGTCGCAAAATTGTACCCTCGCCAAAGAACAATGGTTTCCTAGCATCGACCACGATAGTATCAAAATAGGTTTTCCAGTTTCGATGCGGTTCGTCCGGCTACGAACAGAGAACCGCGTTAAGTCTAACAAGCTTCCGTTTTACAAAACAACGACAATAACAACAACGACCTATTCAAACACATACTTTCGCTCCATGCGGAAAGTCAAAAAGATAAGTCATGATCTTATCGGTGAAAACGTAATCGCTATTCGTTAACAAGAATATCTTTGCTCCACTCTCTCTGATCCTGTTAAGGAACATCGGTAGCCTCTCGTCCTTTTTCACGTACTCGTCCAAGTTTTCGATAGTCTTCGACTTGAGGTCACCGTGTAGATGGATCCAATCGACCGCGTTCCGAACATCCTGGAATATACTCTTGAAACTCATTGTCAGCTCCCCCTCTTTCACCCCTGTCTTCTCCCGCGTGTATTGCGGTGAATTGGTAAAAAAGTCGATCAGGCACGCTAGTAAATACGTTTCGGGAAGATTGAACAGTGTGTTGAGCACGTATACCCTGGACTCGTCCAATTGTAAAAATTTGTTTGGATAAAGCTCGTATACTTGTGAACTGAAACATTGTCAAAAATCAACTGGCTGAAATACTCGCGCTAAATCAACGGTACTCTTATTGTCAGGCTCTAGAGATCGCGGTTTTGATTTACATATACGCGTAATCTAATGCGTGTCATTTTAAGTACACGGGTACATATCCTCATTTTAATTTGCATACTTTATAGAACATTGATATTAATTACCCAGTAAGCAAAATATTCGATTTTGGACGGGCATCTGTGCGCGCATGAGTATTGGTTTCTGCTGGCAGAAGCTGCGGGCAGTACGCAGTCAGCAGAATGCCAGACATCTGCGCAACAATAAGTATAGGCAGGGTGCGCTGTCCAAAATCGAGTAGATTCCGAGCATCCTCAGCTTCGAGCAGCGTTCTGCCAGCATAATGCCCGCCATCTGCTGGAATCGCGCGACCCTGCTGCCCTCTTAAACGAAGGCAGAATTCAGGACCGAGCTGCCTTCGTTCTGCCCGGCAGATGCCGGCTCTTTCTGTCAGCAGAAAGCGATACTTATGCGCGCACAGCTGCCCGTCCAAAATCGAACAGATTCAGAGCATCCTAGGCAGGCCTAGCTGACTGGGTTAGTACACGTGTATTTAAATATACGCGAAATAGTACACGTGTACCCGTCTACTTAAAACGACACGTATTGAAGTACGTGTACGTGAAATACACGTTTATTTACATACACATGAAATAGGGATCTCTATCAGACTCCTAACAACTACAAACTTCCGCGTCCCTAGATTCGATTCTCGTAGAGTTGAAAATATTATCGACGGGAGCGCGATTTGACTTACTGTTTCAAAAATTCGAAACCGTGGACGCAAACTAAGATGTTTCCGTAGGCGTCCACTTTCAGGAGATTTCCGTAAAGCGTGTCGAACCATAGTCCTCGCACTGGGAAGCTAGGGTCGTATTCGAACGCCTTGATCTCCTGCGGATAACCCAGGGACACGAGACGATCCTTCAATAACGTGAAACCGAGTTGCTCGTACTGTGGCGATTTGTATTCTACAAACATTTCAAACGATCATTTTAATTTTCTGTTGTGCATGTATATCTACCGTGTGTGTGAGTTACGCTCTATCGATATGTACCTGCCAATGTATAATCCATATCGAAGCCATAGAACTTGATGTTTTCTAAATGGAGACTACGGTTGACAAAAATTCTGCAACATAACAAACAGCAGAAATTCAATAAACCATGAAATTTCTGGTCGTCTAAAGCCGGGGTTCGGCGAACTATGGCCCGCGGGTTAATTTTGTTCTTTACATGAAACGATTAAAATCAAAATAATTAGATAATCGTTAGCAATAAATCAGATTACGTAACATAAAATTATGTATTAGATTGGAGAGAAAGTTCTGTCGTTATTTAATGGAAACATTTGAATCAATTTATAAAAATACGTGTTTAATATTATTCAATGATATAATTTCCATTATTTGTAACGACTTGTTGCCATCTTTCAGAGAAACTGTCAATTCCTGTTTTGTGTTTTTGATTCACAAGCAAACGACGGAACTTTCCCTGCAATCTAAGAAAAATATCACTTCTTAATCAAAAAATGTTTAACCTGTTTTTCTTTTGTTGCTCTATGAGTAAAAATTTAGCTTATCGAGACTAAAAATTTTACAATCTGGCCCTTTTCGAGAAAAGTTTGCCGACCCCTGGACTAAAGAATAGAACCTGTTTATCGCGATGCATCTAGCCTTCCGAAAAATGTCTAGGCATCCTGTTTCGAACTCTTCAGGCTCGGACATAGAAAAACGCGGTAATCGCATGATTTCGGAATCGCTAATTCTTCGAATCGTGGGCAGAGTCTCTTGAGAAGACATTATTTTTCTCTCGAATAAAGGAGAAATTGCCGAGGTAAGGTTACAAGAGGAATTAATATTGAAACGGTACGGTTTCAACTGTTATTATCGATATAACTTCATGTCAATTCTTATAACATAATTCATCGCTTGCAATTGTGCTCGGATATCAGTTCGCGTATCTTATCCGTGCATCGGTAAGTATACCTACTTCGTACTCCGATAAATTCAATTGACTTCAATTGTTCGGAGAAATGTTCATCCTTGCGGGTTTCTTTCAAATCATATTAATTTCTGTTCAATAATAACGACGATAAGAAAACGAAGAAAACGCTTGTGTTTTTACGAGTTGTGTGGGCAGTCGTCATCCGCTTGATAATTACGTTGTGCGAATACATTGATTCACGTCTGACCCATCGCCCCAACAGTCTAACATTATTGAAGTGGACCTCGCTAATTTATTCGCGCTACGATAAAGTACCGAACGATGATTCAATCTGCTTCATGTATGTACAAAGTATTCGTACACCTTTTAATAACGAATAACTTTTACAAAATTGGACCCAACAGCTTGAGTACTTTTTGTTTTATAGGTTAGAAGGATTAGTTTAATAAGTAAATAATTTTGTTTTTAATTGTTATTGGTCGCAATTGCGAAGGAAAAAGTAAAGGTCACGATTTTTTTATCTGTGCACGTAATGAAAATCAAGGTAAACTTATGTTGTCAAGGTCATACTTCTAAACAACTTTTTCCTATATGTATAATAGGTGGCCTCTTTTAGTTTTTCAGATATTCGCAAAAATATTTCTCAAGTGTGAGTTAGGTCTGGGGTCTGGACTTAACGTCTCAAAGAAGCTCAAGCTGTTGGGTCCAATTTTGAAAAAGTTATTCGCCTTTAAAAGGTGTACGAATACTTTGTACACCCGCTGTATATCTATCATATTATCTACACTACCATTGATGGATTCTTCGACTTTTTTATTGAAAGGATTAACAACCTGCCTTCCTCATAGCCAATGTGGCCTGTTAGGTTGCAATCGACACCTGCAGATGTCGATACCAGTAGGCAAAGTTAAATTGCACAACGATCCGTCAGATAACACTGTCCAACAGCACTATTTTCTGTTCATCGTCGACACGTGAAAAATGTGAAACTCGGTTGGACTATTAGATTATTAGAGTATTAGGTAATTGCCCGACTTTGATCATACCTCGTAACACGCATGGTTAAGAATGACATAATACTCGTTCAGGAATCGTAGAGCAACTGCGAATAAGAAATTGGCGATCGACCGAGTCTTGACAAATCATTTCGGCTGGAATTGGAAGAGAATGATAGGTGTGGGAAAGAGAGAGAGAGAGAGAGAGAGAGAGAGAGAGAGAGAGAGAGAGAGACTTACTCGTTCTGGACGCAGCATCGCGAGTTCACGAGATTCGCAGCCGGTACGTCGTCGTTTGCATCCTTCAGCCACATTTTTCGCTATTTTCAAATAATCATCGGCACCCTGTGTGATCGATACGAGCACCTATCAGGTCAGTCGGTAACAACACAGCGTTCGGTAGAGTTGTTTCGATGTTAATCAGCGCACCGAAAAGTGTCGCGCGCGGTTCGAGTGAAAGCGATACAGAGTGCCATAACAAATTCGTTGGAATTTCTTATGGTGGGCGATGCGGTTGATGCAACGATGTGCATTAGACACGAGCGTACGGACGCGCTCGATTTACTTCGGTGGCAAGCCGGTTGCCGTGCAAGACTAGGGTAAATGTACCTATTACTGTGGTATTTCTTCCCAATGAGATTAAAATACGTAAAAATGAATATTTTGCCCCGAATAAATTTCTGCAACTCAATGAGAATGTATTCTCGTTGGCGAGGCAAACAAAATTGTCATTCATTCTCATATTTTTGTAAGATTTGAGAAAACATTCTTTGTAGAATGTATTTTCTTCGTCGAAGGTACATTCTTTGTAAATAAGACCATGTTCATTCTATCTTGATCACCAAAGAACTGTTGCTCACATGATTGTACATTCTGTATATTGCTTTAAATTGCATAGGAGAAAGTTTTGTCAGCATTTAGACACCTACTTCGATACAATATAAACATAGAAAAAGAAACTTCTCTTGCCTTTTTAATAAAAAAAACTAAGTCCTCAGTATTATGTACATTATAGTGAAGGAGGAGCTCATTACTGTGGCACAAAAATCACTAGGAATGTCCCTAATACTGCTGTGCGAGTTGCAAATACGTAATACGTATGTAATACATACAAAATATTGTCGATTTTATTTTTTAATACTCCTTCTGTCTTACAATAATATTTAAATTGTTGGCGAATGCAGCTGTAAGTTATGTTGTAGCGCAAAATTGCGAAGCCTTCAGTCAAAATCAATGTTTCATGACATCTTTCAATTTTTAGGTTAACCTAATTATTACGAATTATAACTATTTTTCTAATTTCATCCGCTGATCGAAATCAATTGTTTCATTTCAGTTGAACATCAACTCATTGTAAAAGTAAGATGAAAAAAAAAACAAGTTATGCTGGAAGCAATGAAGAACGATGGCTCCAATAATTTTAACCTCACGCATATAGGGAAAGCAAAGCTTCGCAGCCAGGGGATCCTACCTGCAAGTTTAAAATGCAGTTACGAAATTATTGAAAAATCCAGAGAAACTATCTGAACACTCAGTAGATGTAATCTAGTATTTTTTTAAAATAATTGTTGCGTTCTATACTTTTATTTTCTTTTGCTACTATTATTGTAGGACAGCTGTTGCCAAGACATATTAACAAACAGTTAATGCGCATTTAATAAACAACCTTTATAAAAAGCCCTAGTTTTGAGGACCACCAATTTCTCTTGTATTCAGAACACATCATTCTTCCATAAAATGCTTGCACATATTATTTCATGATAAAGTAGGAATAATATTAAAATAAAGCACGATCGAAGCATAATACCGCAGTAATAGGTACAGTCACTCTATCCAATTTTAGACAATGTCCTCGGCAATCGGTGAAACCCAGAAATCGCCCCCCGCTCGAGATTCGCGGAAGATTTTGCTCGATTCGACGCGACCACGGCAGATTACTGACCTCGCGAAACCAAATCGTAATACGTGATCAAAGAGATTGCGACGATGAGAGAGGGAGGGGTTCCGTTAACGACTGAACAGAAGCTACGAAGGTCAATGTCATTCGATGTTTCGAGGAGCGATATCTATAATACATATAATACAAAGAAGCTGCTCCACGTGTGCTATATCGTCGTACTATCTCGACCAATCTGTCTCACGAACGAGATCAAAAGTTCTATTCAATTCAAATTTTCTAGTGCACGCTGCTCGGCTCCCACGCTTTCGAAAGGCGCTCCATCAGCCAGGCTTCCAGTTTTCAAAGAACGTTATTTCTGTTATTCCATTCGGAGACGATTAATTTTACCGTAGGATCTGTTTCATGGTTTCGCGATCGAGTTACGCAGGCCTCTAATGGTCGCGGTCGAAACGCGAAGCCAGTAAACACGCAGGAAAATTCGAATCACGGCGAAGTTGATCATTATTTTCTACGCTGTCCTTCTTACAGTTTCTTGTAGATGTTGTAATTTTCTCGCTTTATACCGAACTCTTTCTCGAAAAATGTTTTATTCGTTGGAAACCAACGAGATCCGCGGTTCAATCATACCTGCCCGTCGAAGTCAAGCAAATTGGAATCGTATGTTTTCGTTGAAAGAAAAAAAGACTCAAAGATCGTCGAAGGCCACTGCACTTGCCGCGGAAAGTAGACACAGATGGGAGGGAAGGATTTCACGGTTCTCGATCGGAAGACGTCTACTGGGCACACGTGAAAGTCGCGTGACAGAAAACCACGATGTGATCCGCGCGATGATCAAACGTCAACTGATCCTTGACTTGCCGAGCACCCGGTTAATACGCACCGATAGGAATTAACTCATCGTCTTCCGGACACGGATTCATTCTATCACGGTGTTGCAGACGTTCTTCTAGCGTCCTCCGTAATCGGTCCTCCGACGGATACGTCGAACTCCTATTGTTGCGGTTTTCAGTTATCAACAAAAAAGAAATATAGTATCTTGTTCCGATAGATATCGTAATTAGCACCCGATGCGATATTTAATACCACGCTCGAGGGGCATCGCAAACCAAATTAGAACGCGATATAGTAAAATATTTCGATCTTTCCTCTATTAACGGCTCCGGTTTGAAAATAAATTGAAAGAGGATAAGAGTGGCATAGTTCGCGCCACCGATGAACTATGAACCGCCATCTATCGCGATTGCGCAATAATAGTTTTACCAGAGGCAGTATATTGTTTCCACTTTCGACATAGGGGCGAGACCCGCTGTAACCAGCAGAAATGATTGTAGCAACTGATTTTTATCAGAATTTCTTCTATACAGCTCGAACTTAATGCAATAAAAATTTCAAGATTGGATTCTTTGATAAATTCTAGTTCTCCGTGATCAAAGTCAACTAAACGGCACAGAAAACTGGTCTAAAAATTATCGAGAAGGACTTTACTAACGGACTTTGTGAATGTTAATGAGAACATTTACTTATGTTAATGTAGTATACTATATACTATATAGTATAATATATACTATAGTTAATGTTCTTTATATCGAATATGAACGTACGTTTCATAACGACGTAGACAGAACGTAAGTTTCAGGCTCATGATTCATCTCATGATCATTAGGCTCGATAAACATTCCCAAAGAAGAATATATGAAAGTCACCGCCGTAGCATCGCGTCGCGCATCGTTGCGATAGATCGAGCGAAGACGCGTTGCGGAGAAAGGATCGCCTGATGTTAACAGTTAGGATGATTGTCGCGTAATTATCCACTTGTTCGAGTGTCGCTGGGAGGGCTAACCATTTCACGAACAGTCCGTTTGTCTCGTCGAGACGTTGCGTGCAGCGGCTCGGCAACAGACGTATCGCGTACTTATTACGCCTTTTGATGACAAACTAACCCTGTGGGTGAACTTGAATGGAAGGTGTTTCGGTCACGAAACGTATCGAGCAACGTTTTGCACCGGCAACGGGTAAGTTTCGCAATCGATCGATTCGCAGGAAAATCTCGGTTCTCGGCCGATTCGCTCGAGGTCCCTGCGTGAAACGGTTATTGTAATTGCGTCAGCTTTTACCGAAAAACCAAACGACATACTTCTCGTTAGCAGCAACGTGCAACATTCTCGCGGTGCGTAATCCGTGAACGCATCGATTATGTTCGAAATGCACGGTCGAATGTGCCGCGCCTGTGTCACGTCACCTTGGTAATCACTAGACTGCGGATCTTTATGCAAAATAAAGAATGTTTGCAATGATTGCAGGACACAGGAGCCAAATAAAAATTGTATTCTTCTTTTAATTGTCCTATTTAGCTGAAACACTAATACATTAATGTCCTTAAACATTTTTAAAATGTCCACTAAATTAAATTACAAATATCCATTTTAAAATCCGCAGTCTAGTAACCACGATTCGTGCACTGTAGGCGACTGAAAAGGAGGCAGTGGGGACATCGCGGTCCCGTACTACTTCCATGTACTCTCCGTGCGTTACAGGAAGTCCCTCGAGACGGCACAGGAGTGACTTTAGCCAATAATTCGGTTAGAACCGAAAGTGCCAGTGAAATGACCCAATCGGACGGCTTGTTGCCGCAATTCCTTTGGAATTCCTGCCAGGAGACTTCTTGTGAGGCACGGGGAGTACAGTAGACTCCCATATAACGCGATGGAAAACTGTTTAATATTACTGTGTATGTATATCTTCTGTGGCAGTAAGCGTACAGTCGTCTTACGCAATGTTTCGTACATGTACTGTAAATTTACTGCAACATGCAATACATATCGCACCCCCGCAAGAAAAGTAACACAAGTCATAAAATGGCAGTTTTGAGGTTATGTCATTGAAAAATATGTATTTTAATAAATACATATGTTAATAGTAATATTAAATACTTAATAGTGCCCAACACACACGAAAAGCGTCACATCTCTATCTTGCAATTTATCATACTTGCTTGAAATTTGAAAGAAGCTTGAACTATTTCAATATAAGTTTTATAGCAGGGGAAATCGGGGTATTGTGAGCCACTTTTTTTTTATTGCCAAAAAGCTGCTATTAAATTAAGTTTTTCATCAAATCTCAACGCTAAATGTTGTAGTATGAAGATTTACCTTTCTTTTAGACACAATAGTTTAATCGAATATCTGCAAAAAAAGTTAGATGATTTTAAGACTATTACAAAAAATGTGCATTTTCTTGAATTTGAAAAATCTCGGGGAATCGTGAGCCACTCTTTCAAAATCAAATAAAAATTACAATTTCTGTTATGAAATGTTTATTCATGTATCTGAATGACAAAATAATTGTTTAATAATAAGAAAAAAAGTTAAAAATGCTGCATTTTTTAGTTGTGTCACTTTCCTTGCGAGGGTGCGATATATGTATACAGTCTTTTTGAACAAGCTTCTGGTCGCGTTACACGGGAGTCTACTATAGTTCCAACCCATCGGCGAACCCCGAAACCCTTTGGCTTGTTTCGCCCTCGACTATACACGGAAGCAACCTTTCCTAACAACCTAAAATTAGAGTCGCCGAATTCGACCTTCCGACGCGATACAACCAGATGTTTCCCAAAGTTTCGATCCGCCGCCGTTACGAAATCGCAGACAATCGGAAAGTTTCGACGATTGTCGGCTCGCGAACCAAGATAAAGTACATTCATTATCGCGATTGAGACGCGTCGTAACCGGCAGAGCTTTCTCGTTCAACAATATTAATTCCGTTTGCTTCTTTTAGGTAAACAGAAAAGGTGTGTTCCGGCTTTGGTGAACGACGGAAACGGACTCGGAGACATTTTCCCGCGTTTTCCCCCGCTTCGGCACAGGCATAGGCGCCGATTCAACGATTCAACAACAATTACGAACGATGTTCTGGATGTGGCCGAGTAACTACGTCAGGCAATTTCCGGCTGCCGTGACTCTATTAATTCAACGGAGACCGCTGTTTTAATCGCCCTAACACGAGCTTCTTTCGCCTCCGGTTCACGATATCGACTTTTGGTTAAGTCGGTCAAGCATCGAGCGAGGATGCACGTCTACACGCGAATCTCTGGCTAAGGCACGCGTCCTCTGCACTTTCACTCCGACTAGTCAGACAGCTAGAATCTTTCGCGTTTCGGATTTCAGCGAGAAAATCCCGGGGTTCGTAAAGTCCGTCGGTACAAGCGTTCTCTAGGGCCGCCGAGGTAGAGGTAATCAGTTGGAATCACTGTGAAAAAACACCATGATTGGGAACGGACGTGATCGATTCACGAGTGATCCAAAAGAGGTAATCCTTGCGAGGAAAGATATAGTTCGCAGTGGCGCAGACACAGCCACGCGCTGCCAACATTGCGCAACGAAGACGGACACATTGTCTACTACTTTGTTGGCACTGTTTGTTGCAGTCTAGCTGTTCGGAACGTTTCAAATTGCTGGCGTCAAGAGTTCTCGATACGTTTATCGATCGTAGTATGTATATTTCTTTGAACTGCTTCGCTTCAGGATTAGATTACCCGGAGGATTCGAGAAGTTATGATTCAGAGGACGCGCGAGTTCCAGCATGGAAGACCAGCGATAAGGAATCGCGTTCGTCTTTAAGTCTACGATCAACGATCGAGATAAGGAACTGCGAGAGCAATCAGCGAACAGTTCCTCTAGATTTCAACCGAAATGGGATAATCCGAAGGATTAGAACAGCTCCAATAAGCGACTGCGCGACCACAGACTCCGATCCGCTAAAATTAACTTCTCGACATAATCGGGAACGCGCTTCCCCATCGCATTTCGCTTTGTTCGATGCACCCGATGACACTGACGAATGACACGTGTCCAGCGTTGCGACAGTACAATTAATACCTATCAGATATATTGCCAGGGTTTCCTGCCAGTGACCAGAATAAGATGCCTCCATCGTTCTTGCGCAAGAGTTTCTTTAACCCTCTTCAACCTAATCTTTCTTCGTGTCTAGGAAAGCAAGAAAGCGACACTCGGACTGACAAAGGATCATTCGATTATACATACAGTAAGTCCTCGACTTACGCGGTTAATTCGTTCCAGCGCCTGAGGGCCACCGCTAAAAGATTACAGTAAAAGCTCCTTCGTTGTCCAAAGGCCGGGGGTTTGAGCGGACAACGACCGTGCCAGGACACTATTCTTGATTTATGACTGCGTCTTTAGTGAAACGGCTAGTTAAATGACAAAGAAAAGCATTCGCAGTCAAAAGCAGTCAACTGTCTGG
Source organism: Lasioglossum malachurum (assembly GCA_028455605.1). Classification (NCBI taxonomy): domain Eukaryota; kingdom Metazoa; phylum Arthropoda; class Insecta; order Hymenoptera; family Halictidae; genus Lasioglossum; species Lasioglossum malachurum. The sequence goes on from CM052311.1 coordinate 12,369,238, forward strand.
CTTTAGAAAACTCTTTTCTCCGTTCTGCGCGAGTCTGGACAGACCTGTGGAGTGGGTAGGCACTGGACAACGATCGTGCCCACGATTCAGGACAACGAAGGAGCGATTACTGTATTAATACGATCTGATTTATACATACAAATAAACCAACTATGTTCATAGAAAATTTATCACTCATAAATAGCTGAATGGCTACGCTGTACACAAGCAAACACTTATCTTCGCTTCGGAATTGGTTTTCTGATTCGCTTATAGGAATCAGCGTAACTCGAGGACTCACTGTACATGTGTATGGTACTTCAAAGTCGTTACGGAGGGTTAGCCCGTCGACCAGAGAGAACGGGGTTGCTAAGGGCACCCTACTACATACATGCATCTCGATCCCGTGGAAACACGAGCCACCCTTAATTGTCCAAGACAATATACTTGGCCAGATGAGCTGGATCAGGGTCGTTCGCGAACGAATACAAACATCATTGATCCTATCCTTCGCGTCGACGTGCCCACGGGAAGATGGATACGTAAATATACGGCTCGGAATGCGTCACATCCAGCGGGAACAATAGATCGTGACGCGTTACATACGTTGATACGTTGCGTCGCCTATGCGTCACGGCTTTCCCTGCATTTCTATCGTTCAGCTTTGTTTCGTCCCCCCACCCCCGTTGCTGTATTTGTTCTCTTGGCGCAGGACAGCTCAAAGGAAACCGGACACCTTTGACTACTTAGCTGCTGGCACGTGAACTTCATACCGAACCGTGACCTCAATGTACAGGGTGTACCGTACGGATCGACCAGATTGAATCATATCCGAATCTTCAAGGAAACGAAGGCAGTCACACTTCCTGGAATCCGGCGTCCCGTTCCTGAAAGTGACTACGAGCGCTCCAGCACGTATTCTAATCACGCTTCCAACTTCTTTTTCAGGTGGCCGGGCCAGTTCGGAATCCGGAGTACGATCGGACTGGCACGTATCGAAAAAAACCCGCTTTTGTGCAAGAAACGAAAGTTTAACGGAAGTTTACGAGATGAATCAAGAAAGTAAGCTTCGATGCAACCGAAAGTTCTGGGATGAGGAACGAATTCGAGGAAAACGCTCGACGAGATTCGCTAGAATGAACACCGTTGTTCCGAGTAAACCGGTTAGCGCAAAGAACCCGATTAATTTGCGAGCTCGCTCTTGTTCATGGAAAATCGATGCAATGGATTTCCAGGAAAGCACCGATGCGAAAAGCCGATACGAAGATACAATTTTTCGACGAAGAGAGCTCCTCTCCTCCCGCATTCGCGATATCGATTCGCGCGGCAGTCTTGGCTTGGCTGCTGGAAGAACCGCTTCCTGAAAATTCCGTCGAGGATCGAGCCGCTGCTGCACGGCTGCTGCGCTCTGAACGTCGCCGCGTCGGCCGACGAGTCGAGACAGATTGCTGCAGGACAGTTGCAACATTCCGTATGTTGCAACGTGTTTAGTGTTTTCGTCCGTATTCAAGGCGATACGGTGCCGTTTATTTCTGGCCTCGTTATCGGGGGTCGGTCTCTCTCGATGCTAACAATAAGCCAATAGTAGAGAAGGAATAATTGTTAAGTGGTAAATCGAATGCTACACCTTTATCGCGCGAGATCGTTACTCTAGAGCAGGGATGAGCAACCTTTGTTCACAACGGGCCAGCCACAAATTTAAAAATGTCGTGCGGGCCGCATGTAAGAGACTTATGATAATACAAAGACTGAATGATGAAATCAAATTATCTCTTTATTAACACAATAAACCTGATATAAATAATTACAGAAATAAAACACTGATTAATAGAAATACTATTAAAAAACGGCGAAAGATATACAGTAGCGGACAAAAGGTTAAGACCGCTGTAAAAAATACGATAAGTATTTTAAAATTGTACTATACGATTTGAACCTTTTTGGGAAGCTAGAGCAATTAGTTCACTACAAGATGTGAAAAGAAATTCTTTTCAAAAGTTGAATTTTTAACTATTTTATGTAGGCCTATATTGAAAATTTAAAAAATACGTTTTCTAGATCTATGTCAAGTATATGCACTGTGAAAGTTTCATCGAAATCGGTTGATGCGGGACAAAACGACAGGCATTGAAAGGTGTAAGAATTTATTGCAGTTAGAGGCCGAAAGTCGTGAAAATCTGCAATTTTTACCATCTTTAAACATTTGTAGCTCATTGCAACGTCAACCGATTTTGACGAAATTTTCAGAATATGTTTAATTGACACAGATCCACAAAACGTAATTTTTAAATTTTCAATATAGGTCCACATAAGAAAGTTAAAAATTCAACTTTTAGCATTTTTTCAACAATTCCGTTCAATTGCAATATTTTGAAAAAATTTCTTTTCACATCCTGTAGTAAACTAATTGCTCTAGCTTCCTAAAAAAGTTCAAATCGTATAGTACAATATTAAAATAGTTATCGTCCGCTACTGTATGTGTCTTTTGTAGAACAACGGGACACTGTAGAAATTTTTGAAAGTCAAAATGTAAAATCTTCGAAAGACCGCACGAGAAAGTGTGACTCATCCCTGCTCTAGAGCAATTCTACGGGTCGTTCAATAAGTAACGGACCTTATTTTTGGAAACAGTCCGAAGCATATTCGGGTTTGTTTTCTGTTTCGAGTATAAACTTGTTAGCGACTCGGCTTGTAGAAAGATTCGTTTTATCACCGAGAGAAGTTGCTCTCGTTGCTTCAGCGAGGATGAAGGTTCATTTTGGAACAGTCTGTAGCTCTGTGCTCGATGGATGCAGATCGTTGCAGATACGCGCGCGCGCGTTATTGTCAAGCGAACGAGCAAAAGAGAGAGGACAAAGAAATCTCGGAACACTCATTGTTGTTTCGAATAACCCGATGGGCCACGAGCATCTTTCGGTAATAGGATCGGGAACGCTGTTTCTCCCGAGCGATCCCCTAAGTTCTCGCGGCGCAACGGATATGGGGTACCCTGTACGCGACGGGACGCTTAATTTCATTTCATCGAGACACCGATCCCTTCTAACGAGGCCAGCCAATTTTCCGTGGGCACCATTTCTTTCTCAAACGAAACGAAACCCGGAAAACGATAAGAAAAAGGAATTACCTGTGCCCTAACTCGCGTTTATCGGTTCGTACACCCTGTCTGCTGCCCTCGTTGTAGCAATCCAGGTCCTGCTCGCTACGATCGTTCCTGGTCAACCTGATCCCCGGGTTCAAATCGAAACCGAGCATCGACGGATGAAACGACTCCCCGGAGAAGATGTTCGGCTCATCCGGAAATTGAACTTTCCACCCTGCTTTCAACATTTCAATAGCTTTTAATCTATGTTCTATCCAACGGTATTTCGATCGAATCGATTCCAAATACTGGGTACAAATAGAGAGAAGAATTACCGGTCCTCATCAGCGGTGTGAGCGCATCCATGCTTCGACGGCTCATCGTAAAGCACCTGGAAGAACTCGATACGATCACTGGTCCCCGATGGTGTTTCACACTTTTCGTCGATACAGAGAAAGAGAAGGAGAGCGCGCGTTTTGTGTGCGGCGCGAACAACGGCGGCGTAATGATCGATTGCTAATGAAGATTTTCGGCTGGTTCGCTCGCTCGCGACGCGCAAATACTTGGTCGGAATAGCAACAAAGATAAGAAGGCTGCAGGGGTCATCCGTGTGACGATAATAGGCAGGAAGGAAAAATACACGGAGCGAGTGCACACAACGTCGTCTCTCTAGACGAAAGGAAGAAACATCTCTAAAAATGCAGTGAAACATTCAACCTTCAATTACTTGCACTCCACTTTCTACATAACTGGGTACATGGAACTTTACGTCACTCCAATATAAATAAATATCAGTTCAATGAAGTAACTACTTTAATGTGCAAAATGAGTATTTGCTAGTGTGGCCGACACCTTTGTTTATGCTTGAAACACCGTCGTTTATTCTTGCCAGCCCAATATTTATATGCGAGTAATTAAAAGTTAAACAGTCGATTGCTCGGTTTGTTTCCCTATTTCTGGCCGATAAAGTTGTGCGGACGCGATGCGTCGAATTTGTTTCGACGAGGCGCGATTATAGCGTCGTTGCGTCATGCTCGACGTATCGTTTTTGCGTTACAAGGAAATACGGAGAAATTTGGAGCGGGATCCCCGCAGCGAATCGATAAACCGTGGGCGTAATCTCTTCTGCGGGGGAACGTTGCGGACCGGAGCCGAGTTTTGAGCCAACACATGTATTCGTGACTGCGGCCGATAATATAATTAACCTTTCGCGGATCACGACGTTCTCGCAATACTATCCGCGCGATATTCGCAAATTTCTTTTCACTCGCCGACTGACTTTGTTGCTCCTGTACAATTTTCAACTATATAATTATATTAGCCTGCTGATTATCTCTATGCAAAATAAACATTGTTCGTATTAATTTGAATACGTAGGAAGCGAACAGGAATTTATTAATAATTATAATTAGACTGCGGATCTTTATGCAGTTACAGCAAAATTGAGTAGATGAAATTCAAAATATTTGGTTCTCCTACATTGACATCATTAACGGAAAAAATAACATTCCATTTAGTTTCTACTTCTTGCAATCGATGCAGACAATTTTTATTTTGCATAAATATCCGCAGTCAAATTATGATATTACGGCGTCGGTTTCAGAATTTGACGTTGAGTCACGTTTGATACAGAGCTTGTTGAAACAAAGTCCAATATCCACTCGGCTGCCACACTGTACACACGTAGTTAACACCGCGACCAACAGCTCATTTCTAAGTTCTGAAACGCCACGTCTCCTGATACATACATACTACGTAATTTAAAGAAAATTCGGAGAACGCGTATCCGCACCTCGGTCGTCCAACGCGCAACGAGTTTATTAAATCGAGTAACGTTTCAGAGAAAACATTTTCATTTCGCGATTCGAACGACTCTGCAACAAGATAGCAGAAATTAGTCACTTTGACCAATCCGGTAGTTCTAATGTTAAGTTGAACGAGTTATTTTCGCGCGTATGATCGAGCCATGGCTGACAGTGCGTAGGATGTTTCGGCTGGCCTTGAACATATTATGAATAATATCGTAAAATCTGGTAGCTTGCTGCGCGATACCGCGCTTTTATCAATAAGCATCCGTATAGATTTCGGAACGCTGTCGATCGAGATTTTAATCGATCAAAACATCGTTGGCAATGTCTTGTTTTCTTTTCTGTTGTAAAATTGTAATCTTTGTCATCTTAAAACGATCAATTAGCGTTTCAACAAGTCTCTGCGCGATAAATTTCAACGACTTAATTAGATTGACAACTATTATTTGGTGGTACATTAAGATCCTTGTCACCCATTCGTCTAATCGCAGTTCCAACTTATTTAGCACCACAATTTTCCTCTAATCTGTAAATTTGTCTATCCTATAATATTCACAACAGAACGTAGTTTCTAGAACTACCTTTAATTTTAACTGAATAAATCAATTTGATATTAAAATCGAGGCTTTAACTGACACTTTGGAAACTTTACTGTCAAATTCCGTGGAATTTTTCAAACGTGAATCTCTCGCAAGCTAGTTGGTTTTTTAATTGGGTTTTTACAGGGTGTTTTTAGTATTATAAGACCTTCCAACTGCAAAAAAATTGTTTGTGATTTACAATCTTTCAATTAAGTATTAGGAAAGTACCAAAAGGTACCTTTCACTCCGTTTTTTAACCACCTTTTCGTTACCACGGTTGTCGATAGTACGGTGATTTGATATTACGGTCGTCCTTAAGTGCATAAATATGCACAAATGTCAAAAGTAGTAGTTTATTTAGCGTTGAGAAACGCGTGCGTTCGCCGTTCACGCCTTTAACGCGGTAAACAAAAGGAATTCTTAAATACTCCCAAGTTTTAATTCCTTCTTATGAAAATGTCGATGAACACAGTGTACATAATATATTACTTTCATTTTTAATTTTCATGAAAATTGTATATAAAAAAAACCACTTTTTACTCAATAAAAAAAACAAAAAAATATCATTTAAAAAAAATTTTTTATTTACCAATCATTTCATCTTTGCATTTTATTTCGAAAAGTACAAAGGTATTTTACTCGAAACTTACATAGTTTAAGAGTTATGACTTTTTCCCCGAACGCCCATACATATACTCAACACATTGTGCTTCGTCGTGAATGGACAAAGGATCGTCCAATTAGCAGTTCACTTGTCGTGTAACACAATTGTCTCCAGAAAATAATTTGAAAGAAATGTTGACTTACCTTTGGCTAGCTTGTCGGTAATACTTTCTCGTTCCGCTGGGATCATTTTCGTGTTGAGGCGTGTTGGGTCCGTTTTCATGATCGCCGTGCGAATTGCAATTTTCCAGTTCCATGATTGACTATAACAATAACAACGAGAACGAAAAAGTCGTCAATTTATCCATTATCTGCGGAACAATTATGATAGCAAGTACACGTTTCTGTGAAACGAATTTCCGAGTCCCTTGTTCTCCGGTTAAACATCAGACTTTGTCTACGTACGTGAGAATACCCCGTGAAATTCCACAATTCAATTATCACCGAACGTTACAGTTGTGCAGACAGAATCCAGCGAACGCGTCGCGATATTAATAAATCATAGGTGTCCGCGTTATATCGAAGTTGAATCTTCGATAACGCTTATCAATGATCAAATTTCGTACGAACGAACGAAAACACGTCAAAACAGTTCAGCTCCAAGCAACCTCCACAAATTTAGAAAAATTGGCTTTCTGAGGAATCGATGATTGCGAGCATGGAACAAAATCTTCCTATTTAATCAGTTTGTGACAATGACAACACAGTTAACGAGACAATATCGCAACGAGACTGCGAACGCTGGCACTGTTGTTGTACGAGGAAACATACAACGAGAGAGAAACGTATTCAAACGCCACTATCCAATGTTTTTGTGACAATTAAATAGACCGGTCTGTCATCAAAGAAACCGAAGTACATACACGAAGTAGTTGAATACAAACGATTGTTATGTTGGAAATAGTATTAGCGGCTAAAAGAAAGCAATGGTGCGCGAATGTTCTTTCTTCTGTTATCGTACTTACAGCGCTGGGATTTCTTAAAAAAATATACATTCGACGCTTCGCAGAGGTCCGAATACGACTCAGAATATTATTTTGATATAGGTTAAACACCGACACACGGCACGACGACCTGTCATTTGAGCACTAATTCCACACTGCCTCGGAACTCGCAATGAAAACTGCACCACGCACTGTGAGGTCAGTTCACTGAATCGCGTTGACCTCCGCGCAAGTATACCAATATAGAAAATCGAAGTGTTCCTATGTGGTTCGACACTATCGAAGCTTCCGCGGCGGGAAAATTGATTCGAGTCGAACCCGATGTTTTTCCGTGAACAGAGTTGATCGACAAGTTTAACTGTACGAGATAAATAGACTGCGGATTCGATGGATTTACAGAACAAGCAAATACACTTTTGCGAAAGTAAACATTCGCGTTTGCATAATAATACGCGGTTTAGCAAATAAATTGTGCTCGGTGGATTTGAAGCGCGAGTATTCAAGCGCGAGTATTCAAGCGCTCGTTGTCTCGAAATAAACAATTGATAGCAATTACTTGTTCCTGCAAGTGCGTACAATTCCAAGGAAACGATTACATAATACTTGTGCGACAGACTGTACGCTAGGAATGACAAACTGCGCGAAATGAAAAACTTGAAATAATGTTCGAACACGAAATCGACACTTGCTGTGAAGCTTCGTGACGACGAATTTCAATGAAATATTTGAACAATTGGGGAGGCACTCGGAATCACATGTACATGTAGTATTGTAAAATGTGAAATTAGAGAATGCAATAGTTAAATGGAAACAATTAATGTGACAGTACAATGAAATCGTCGCGAGGGAATAAATAAATTCTATCTATATATACGCGCTGGTAACTAAACACCTATATATATATCTACGTATATTGAAACATTGTTAACTGTTTTAAAATAACTGCGTTTCAAACTATACGTATACGTATATAAGTATACTTACGTGAAAACGAACAATACGTTTACGCGTTAGTATTATTTAAAAAATACGGATAACTATGAGCTAGAAACTTTAACCCACTAACACCCGAATTTGTTAGATTCGGTTAATTTTTGTTTTTTTTTTTCAAAAAAAGAATAAAAAAAGAGAGAAAGTGGTTCTAACGTGGAAACAAACGAGGATTAGAGCGAAGAGCATGAAACGATTGAAATTGAAAGGACAGTGATGAAAATGGGGCAGCGGGCGTTAATGGGTTAACGAATATAAAAGTGTTGTAGAATACACATGACATACTTAAAAAATTGTTGACTCGGCATTATGGACACGTCCATTATTGGTATCGGCGTGTGGGTGATCGGTGATTTCAATGCAAGGAAGGAAGAGGGTAATTATCAGTAAATGATGCACCTGCCGGACAGTTGAGTTGCCAATCGCACGCGTGTCACTTGGACTTGTAAAGGCGGCGGACAAATTCGTTCGTAGCGCCGTGCTTAACCCGTCCGTCCGCTGTCGTCTGAACGCCATAATTCGAGGTAAAATCCCGTAACGAAGGAATTTCGCGATTCTCCACGCGTCCGCGGTGCACATCGTGTGACCGACGACACTCCGAGACGCAGTCCCGAGGCCCCCGTGGCCAAACAATTACGTTGCATCCTCTGTATTGCGTAAAATTAATCCGATTTAGGTGACCTCGACGCGACATAACCTAACAGCCCTGTGGTGTCCGCCGACGTTCATCCGGATGACCACGCAGCGAGTCGTTTGCGTGCTCGCTTGGTTTCGTTGAGAACGCAACAACGCAGTTGTTACCAGAATACAAAACGCATCGAATCACGGCTCAGACTACCGTTTGGGAATGTGTCAGGTAGTGCATGATCCTAGATGCACCGCCACTCGAACCTCATCGTAGCCCAACCCATTTTTCACTATCCAACGCTTTGGACCACCCCGTGACACTTATCGCTCAGGAAATCAACTGTGTTTTTCATTAATTTCTCGCATCGATTCGATCGTGATTCTCACCGTGACAGACGGTCGTTCTTTTTACCTTCTTTTTTGCACTCTACTATCGTTAAACGATACAAACACACATAACCTTTACGATCGTTCAGTATCGCCTTCGTTCTAATCGTGTCGTACACCTTTTCGATGACTTTTTAATGAAAGACATTTGTGTTGTTACTTCGTGGTACACTACTTTTTGTAAGTAGGCTGTGGATCTTAACCCAAATTCCGATTCATCTCGGTACAGACATGTAGATAAGTACTTGAAATTTTTATACCTTTCTGAATTCATGTACAAATTCGAATGAAAAATGCATAAAATCCGCAGTCTACTCGTCATTTTTTCGCTGCTTTCGTGTTATTTGATTTAATTTCTATATTGTTTTGAACTGTACAATGTTACATTTGTTCACGATATTATTTGTATTATAAATATTATTATAAATATTTTTAAAGATTTTAAAACTTTGTGTTTTTATTTTGCAACATACATTTTCCATTTTTTATAGCACTCGAGAGTTGATATATCGTGTTCTATAAACTAGTACATATATCCCAAGTTGTTCAGTGGTATTCGATATTGTTGTACATCTACGTATATATCATCTCTTCGGTGTTATATAATTGCATTAAATAATAGCTAACTATTGTTACAAAAATTGTTCTAATAATTGCACATAAATTATTAAAAGCAATCTTGTGCTAAAGCATCGAGCTTCCTAAGATTTGTGGCCTAAATATTTTGAAGAATTGGGTAACTCGAGAAGATGAATAATCAGGCATTCAGTTTAGCGGAGAAGCTTATCCCTTCGCTTTATGTACAACAAGGTTTAAATGCCAAAAAAGCACGCGAGAACCTTATTAGACAGTTCATCGAACATGTAAGATTTTATGAGAACTTTCTAATAACAATCGTGAAATTTGTCAGTGATTATAATCGCTAATTATATATATATTCTTTCGTACCAGCAAAAATGGCCAGAAGAAGGATGGGACGATACAACGATAGAATCATTTCTCTCAGATCTATCCCAAATGGATAGCAATAATTTTCCTTCTAACTGTAGTGTTGGAGAACGCGAGGCCAGAATTATATCAAACATTGTCGCAAAACGGCATTATCGAATGGGACACGGTATAGGCAGATCAAGCGATTTAGAAGAAGTACAACCGAAAGCTGCTGGAAGTAGTTTAATGTATAAATTAACAAATGCTTTGGTACTCGAAGTCATTCGGTACATGGGTAAGAACGATGACTCTCCGGATTTGTGTTATATGTAACACACTACTACATTGCAAATCATTTTTATTATTCTAGGTGTAAAAAGTATAGCAGGCTGTTTTTTATCACCAATGGCTACAGGCATGAGCTTGGTGTTATGTATGCTTACGTTTAAACAGGATAGACCGAGAGCAAAATATGTTCTCTGGTCTAGGATCGATCAGAAATCAAGTTTCAAGTCGATATATACAGCTGGATTAGAACCGATTGTAATCGAAACGAAAATAGTTGGGGACGAAGTGAAGACGGATATGCAAAGACTCGAATCTCAAATGGCAGCTTTAAGCGAAAGCATTGCTTGTGTCCTCACGACAACCAGTTGTTTTGCACCCAGATCATGCGACTCTATTGACAATATCGCAGCGCTTTGTACTCAATACAACATTCCTCATTTAGTAAATAATGCATACGGGTAAATATTATGGTTATTATAGATAAATATAATTTTCTGTTGAAAACACATCTTATATTGTATCTTCTTCTTTGAAGTTTACAAAGTACAAGGTGTATGCATCTCATACAAGAAGCCTCACGAAAAGGCCGTGTCGATGCTTTTGTTCAAAGCACAGATAAGAATTTTTTGGTGCCAGTTGGCGGTGCAATCATCGGTTCATTCGATAAAAAGCTGTTAGATCGCATATCAAAAATGTATCCTGGTCGTGCAAGCGCTAGTTCCATCATGGATGTAATGATAACGCTGTTAAGTTTAGGAATGGCTGGTTACAAGCAATTAATAACGCAACGCAAAGAAATGTATTCATACTTGAAAGACGAGCTTGGAAAATTAGCAGCCAGGTATGACGAAAGATTGCTTGACACTAAGGGGAATCCCATATCGATGGGAATGACTCTTCAATTCCTAAATCATCACAATGGTTTACAACAAATTCATATGTTACGTTCGATATTGTTTCTTCGAAACGTTAGTGGTACAAGAGTAATAACAGGTACAGAATGTAGACATGTTGCTTCGCATAAGTTTGAAGGTTTGTATCCCACCCTTTGCCTACGTCTATGTTCTATTAAATACTTCAAAATTGATTCTATTAAATTGTATTCAGGTTGGGGAGCTCATAATAGTAATTATCCAGTACCATATTTGACTGCCGCTGCTGCTTTGGGAATGAAGAGATCGGACGTGGACATATTTATACAACGATTAGATAAAGCTTTAACTAAAGTGAGAAGACGTTCAGCTCCAGTGACGCCAACAGCATCTCTTGCTGGATCCAGTATCAATGGAGATACAGGAGGTGCTGGTGGTCCTGGAGAATCTAGCACAGCTTCAACTAGCCGAGCAAGTAGTAAGGACAGTTTGAGGAAATGAACCGTGGTCAACGCAAGTGGTCAGTCAATCGAGTACATTAACTTGTAAGCGCATCGTTGTTCGAAATTAATACATGTTAAATACCTCTAAAGACTATCTTGCATTTATACTTTCCATATGTATACACCGTTACCTCTTCGATGATATTCATTTAACGTTTAATCGGTATAACTAATTTGGAATTGTTAATATTGATATACTACTTTTAAACCAGCAGGTTACTAAATTTGTAATGAAAAATATATTCTATAGAGGTATGTAACAATAAAGTGCGCTGATTCAGCTGTCCATTTGCGTTGCAACAACGTCAATTCCCAAAAACCAAAGAAAAGGATTTGTACTCTAGTGCAAACGATATTAATACCTGAACATCAAACACAAATATGAAGAGGAGGAAAAATATTAGTATATTCTGTAGACCCATTTGACCATATTAATTTATAAGCGCTGGCCGCAGAAATATCTAATGTTTGGTTGATCTTCTGATATACAAGCACTTGTGTTTAATGCAATGTATTGTTAAATGTTCAACTTTTATTCCAATTTTGTACCTACTTCTATCTTACTAAAAATTCTGTACTTTTGGCACACCGAGAGAAAATGATAGTATTATCTTGCATTTCTTAAAATCAACTATTTCTTTTTTTTTAAGAACATTATTTCTCAATAACGAAGTAGCATTCTTCTTGCGTGATTTATTTGTGCTATAAATTTAGGAAGATAAAATCGAAAAATATTTGCTTTTACTTAGGGATAATACAATTGTATCAATGGTCATAGTGAAAAGATACGTTATCACTTGTAAAGAGAGGTTTATAGTAGATACAGTTGCATATTTGCTTAATCACATTGTTATAGAAAATATTTACGAATATTAGAGGCACTATTCATAACAAACAATATTTTTCAGATCTGTATAAGTATTATATTTCTGCAAGACAGGTATTAGTTTATTTTGAGTAATTTACCATTACACCACGAATATTTTCTGTACTAACAATGTGTAAACCTTGTTTGTTATCAAACAATCAACAAAATAGTCTGTTTGATATTTCTTAAAAGGAGAAAAGAAAATGAAATTCACAGAAACGATACCATACAATGTATAAAATGTTATACTGCTGAACACAATCATTTCCAGGTGTATATATAAAATGTTGTGTACACACAATGTACACGCAACTTGCGTTCACATTCATTTGAATTTACACGAAACCTTTTACTTGTGTTCCCTTCTTGATTGTATGTATAATATGTATTCAATTGTTTCTTTACATTGTTATCCATGTAAATTTGATTAACTCGATGTGATGTTTATTGGCATACATTTATATTAGCTCACGAGAAAGCAATATAAAAAGCGTTCCAATTAAAAAATGACGTGCATCGTTACTTTTAATAGAGAGAATCAAAAAAGGAAGTAACTTCATAATTACTAAGGAACATTTCTGTTGTACACTTGTTTAGTTTAAAGAAATAAATAATGTTTGTTGGTTTGTAACATGTCCCATGTAATTGAAGAAAATGAGTGTTATGTTAACACTAATTCCTAAAGTAGCGAAACACTACAGACTTGTCATTCTGGGTGAATCTCATATGCTATCGTAGAATGTATTATTATAATGTTATTTATGGAAGAAGGTAACATATAGCGAGTATAAAAAAAACATTGTAGATTTAGTAAGAAATAATGTACCTCATGCCATCGACATTCCTACAAATGTGTGTATATATATATATATACATACATATATATATATATATATATATATATATATATATATACATATATGTATTCATATATTTTTTATTCTTTTGGTATTAATATTTATTTCATATTTTAGCGAAGATTAATTTTCTGTTAAAAATATTTATCATATATTAATTACGCGACATAATTTTTACATGAAACAACGACATTTATGGTCCTACTTCATTCATGTTCTTTTTTTATTTTTTACAGCAAATCATATGTTTCTGTAACAAGGTAACGGATACGATTGTTTGAAAAATAATTTGCGTTATCGAAAGAAGATTTTGTATGGAAGACAATGTAAAATGTATTGGAAAAAGTTTACTTGTTGTATTCCTCATTTCAATGTAATTAATGTATACCACTGGCTGTGAACATATTTTACTGTTATATATGTTGTAAACTAAGAAATAGTTATTCACAGTCTCACGCTGAGTTCTATTTGTAAGATGAATATTTTGTTGTTTAGTCATAATATTCAAAAAGATGATCTACATACTATATAACAACATTGTATATACGCAGTTGTTTTAACAAAATTTTTAAAAATACATGTATAAGATATTTAAGATACTAGACCTAAGCAAAATAAATTACACATATACACAACACTCGCTAATCTCGGTAAATTCTCTGGATCATAAAATATATATACATTCTATTATACCTATAAGTGACCATTTTACACACAATATGAACTTGTTTGAAATTCAGATGGAAATTAATGTACTAAGCAAAAACTAAATAGAAAAAGAACATGTGTACAAAACATTTAATCATGACAATATTATGATTAACTTTGTCGAACGACACCGATACTCGAGTATTTCCATTTGAAAATTTAAACAAATGTGCTCGCATAGTAGAATTCTATATAATTACTAATCAAAGATTTACATGCATAAATATGTAAACAATATAATTGTAAGCTCTTCCCCCATTATGATTACCGTGTGATAGTAAATGCTTTATTTGTAATATATGCAACTAATTGGAAAAATAAAAATTTAAATGTTAAACAAACTTTTATGTGATAAACCATTAGCGTAGCCCTTGTATCTAATAAATTAATAGTAACGATTGCCCAAAACTTAATTATTTAGTTTATTAAAATGGTAGTAACAATTAGATCCTTTATTGCTTGTGAATTATTTAAAAGGTAGCGCTACTTTCTCACATGTTTTTACGTTTTATTGCTTCACATGCGGCTTCGTGACAAAATCGGTAAAACAGAATAATGTAATTTGTATGCGTTGTTTATTTTTCGTACCTTTTTCAAAAAGTATTGCTGCGTGTTCTATTTTTCTGTTCTTATCAGGTACGTGGTCAATTTATTATCACGTATAACCTTCAAGGAATGAATTGATCGCGTATTTAAATGTATCATAATTCGAATTCTACACTTTTGTTTCCTGACTTCCGTTATTAAAACCAAAGGTATCTATTCAATATTTAATATTTAAATATTTAAAAATTGCAATTTTCTAGGAATTGTTATGTATATATTTTTAAAATGTATAAATCATTTTATGTTTATAAGGAAAAATTTGTTTTACGTACCTAATATTTATCATTTTTTTTAGGATAATTAATATGGCTAAGAGTAAAGTACAGGATAAGTTCACAAAAACAAAAAACAAAATTCCAAATTCCAGCGACATCAGAAAAGAAAGTAAATTTAAAATGTCAATGTTAAATACTACGATTACAGCCGCATGTATAGCCATTGCAGCCTGGTTCAGTTACAAGGGATATCTGGAAACTAGAGTGAATACACCTTACGACGTAGAAAAGGTCTGCTTGGCATGTCGTTATTCCAGAATATTATGATCTCATAAAATATATTAACGCAATGTCTTTTTCATTGTGTCATTCGAAAACAGTTAGTTACAGCCTCTGGTTTGGATGTCGCGGATAGATACTGGGGTACTTACCGTCCAGGTGTCTATTTTGGATTTAAAACAAGAGATCCCCATTCTTTGGTGACGGGATTGATGTGGTACTTTCCACATTTATTGCGTCAAGATGGTAGTGGCCTTAGACATTGGTGCGAGCAAGCAGATAAATTGGATAGGTGAACAAAATTTTACATTTGATAATCTATGTTATTAGTAGACTATGGGTCTTTATGCATTTATGAAGAAATTGGTTGGATGAAATAGAAAACAGTAAAAGATTAAAAAAATTCAAGAATGTTGTAATGTTGCTTTTAATATAACAAAGTTGTTAAGGGATGAAATAAATTTTTATGTTGTTCCTGCTTCCCATAATCAATGCAAAACATTTTTATTTTTCAAAAAAGATCCGCAGCCTAATTATTAGGAATGTGTATAACGTGTGTTGTTTAAATCTAATGCAGGTACGCATGGCTAGAACACGACGGAAGAACTTTTGGTGTTCAAGAAATAATAGATGGTTCAGCTATTTTGAATACTACATTTGTTAAAAGACCCGGTGGCAAACATGGTGGGGACTGGACGGCGAGGATCGCTGTAACGTCCGAGAAAGAAATACGAGATGGCGAAGAAATTTCTCTACTCTTTTACACTGCCACCGATGAACACACCAAAGGCTGGATTAAAGCCAGCCTCGGCGACGAGAAACGCATAACGGGTGTAGAAGGAAATACTCAAACTTTAGGCACATTCGCAATAAATATTAATATAGTGCAGGGGAGTATAGAGGAGCACTCGTTTTTAGCAACTGTCGCTCCTGGCTTGAGCCACTTGAAAGAAACCGTTCTGCACAATTTTAGAGTAGCCTCTCATAAAGGATCATCGAAGAAGCACATAGTTTTAGCAGGTGAACAAGTACCGTTGGCGGTAGACGGAATAAGGAAAGATGCAAACTTTATTGTATCGCAAATAACAGGAAGGATTCCTTTCACGATAGAAGTCAGTTACGAGTCCGGTAGTTTTATAAACAGAGGTGACAAGCTAATTGGTAAAAATTACGAGCACGCTCTGGAAAAGCAGAGAAGATTGTTCAACGAAAAGTTTGAAGAGACCTATAAATTGACTTCGAAGGGTTACACGGACGAGGAAGTAAAATTTGCGAAAATGGCGCTATCGAACATGGTAGGCTCCATAGGATATTTTTATGGAACTTCGCAAGTGCAAAGCCAACATACTAAAGGACCTGTGCCTTACTGGAAAGCACCTTTATATACTGCTGTACCTAGTAGAAGCTTTTTTCCACGAGGTTTTCTATGGGACGAGGGTTTTCATGGGTTACTGATATCGACGTGGGATTTAGAAATTGAACTAGATATTATAAACCATTGGTTCGACTTGATGAACGTCGAAGGTTGGATACCAAGAGAAATGATTTTAGGTCAAGAAGCTCTGGCGAAAGTTCCCGACGAGTTTATCACTCAAATCAACACAAATGCTAATCCGCCCATGTTCTTCTTAACGTTGCAATTTATTCTGAAACACAATCAAAAAGAAATATTGGAGGAGCATTTTCAATTCCTCAATAGATTGTATCCGCGTCTTCAGACGTGGTTCAATTGGTTTAACACCACGCAATTAGGAGATTTGCCGAGCACATATCGATGGCGAGGCAGAGATGCTACTACGAATAAAGAATTGAATCCGAAGACGCTCACGTCTGGATTAGACGATTATCCAAGAGCGTCCCATCCAAACATTGACGAACGACACGTTGATCTACGTTGTTGGATCGCAGCTGCTGCCGATATCTTGTATGAAATCAGCAACATTATAAGTAATTCCAACAAAAAGTATCGGGAGACCC
>CM052311.1:12386898-12445898 GCA_028455605.1 Lasioglossum malachurum
TGAGCCCTTTTTTGTTGAAGCAGCTGTTTTCTGTTTATCTTTCTTCGATTTTAAAGTATCTTCTTGGAACGGAGGCTGAGCTTTTTCATGATCATGTATTTGCGATTTTGATTCTGCAGGAGTCGTAGGTGGATTAGGAGAACTAAGTTTCAGTAAGGCTTTGAAATCTGTTTCCGATTCTTTTTCCGACGGTGCTGTACGACGTATGTTCCATACATTATCGTAACCAGGATAAAGGGGATCTGGCACAAATTTTTTCTTTGCCTTCTCCTCTTTCATCTTCTGCTTACTAGCTAAATTATCTGGACTCATTTGGCATTTGTGATCTCTTCTCTTCTTCTTCTCTTTCGTCACTACTTCAGACTTCATCGTTTTTACCTCCTCTTCTTCCTCATCTTCCTCCTCTTCTTCATCGAATTCTCCAGGTATTTCTGGCAAATCTATTATCTTTTTTTTCATTGGTATGCGTTCACCGAAAGGTCCTTTACAGACGGCTCGACCAGGTTTTGTTCCACACGGAGGACCCTGCGTGACGCAACGATGCGATTACGAATTCAACCAATTTTACTATAGAATATTTAAAAATATCGGGGTATGCGCATAAAGGAAATACTGAGTAAGGGGGAGAAAAAGAAAAAAAAAAGAGTAGAGAGGAAGATAGGAAAAAGATAGCTCAAAGTGTATGAGTAGGTACGAGTCTCTTTTTATGGTATTCTATTAAAAAATATCTACCCTTAGTATTTGTTTCCTCAATTTTTCTTGTTCTTCTAACTCTTGAGGAGTCAGAGTATGCAAAGTACCCCATGGTGCTCCACAAATGCCCATACCATGTTCGTCCCCGCACGGTTTGAAATCTGCGATGCTGTACATTCTCTTCTCTGCAAAAGGATCTAGAGATTCCTCCTTCGCTTTCTTTGCTCGCCTCTTCGCGTCTACTATTTGACGGTAAAATGGATTTCTCCTGCACGATTTATCGCCAGGATATTTTTTGCAGGTCATTGCAGGAGCTTCGTGGGGTCTAAATTTTTTTCCGAAGCACAAACCCTCTTGTTTTGTCCACGGTATGTGATCGTGGCTTACTTCCGGTGTTAAACCTTTAGCCGATATTTGTTGAATGGCACACTCGCACGGTGGAACGTTTTTCGGTGGTGGAGGAGGTGGACGTTCAATGATTCTGGATGGTTGATGTATGATCTCGTCTGTGACCCCGGAAATAAAATATTGTGTTTCGCCCTTAGAATCGGTAATTCCGTTTATCATCAGCTTGGAGTCGAGAACGTCTTCCGAAGGTATTACTTCCACTAAATTAGTCGTTGATTCTGGTGGAGTAGCTGCAGGTGAATGCATCGCCATTGATCCTATAATACATCTGTCGTAAAAAGGAGTATGGAGTTTATATTTTCGAATGAAATATTATCCGACTTTATTACTTTTACTAGCATAATTCCCGTTGAAAAATCAACTAATGGCTTATTTCTGGAGGTATGCCACTAATTTATTTTTAGCACTGAATCCTATAGGATTTCCGGAAGAAAAGCATATTCGTGCACCCTTTTGGGCTAATGACTATCTGTGTACGAAATTCCAACTTTCTACGCCTTCTGTGTTTCAAGATTCATTTACCGTTACAGAGGACAGAGCATTAAATAACACTAATTTAATTTTAGCAATTGACCCTAAAGGACTTCCGGGATTATAACATATTATTCGTGCACCCTTTTGGGCTAACTGCTACCTGTGTACACATAAAAACAGCTTTCTATGTCTTCTGTGTTTCAAGATGTTTTTACGGTCACACAGAGGACAGAAGAACTGGCAATTATATACAATATATAGATTACTTGTTCTTTTTACTGTCTTCGGCTATAGTGTCTATCACGGTATACGGTGTTCTCGTTTCCTTCCCTTTTAAATAAGACTTCCTGCTTTGTCTGCAAGAACAACAGTTGTCGCATTTAGGTCCTGGGAACACCAGTTTCGTTATAGCTTTTATCTTCTTCACCAATTTGTCCATTTCCCTTTCCCTTTTGCGATATTCTTCGTCCACGTTTTGCAACCATTCTTGCCACTTTGGAGACAAATTCTTTCTACCGCTCGGGTAGATCTTTTTGGGTCCATCTCCGAGTTTCAATATAGCAAAAAATTTTTCATCGCTATTCGTTGGGGTTAAGTTTGCAACGCCAGACATTTCATACGTTATAGGGCACGATGGTGGATCTTCCGATGCTCCAGATATGATGTAGTGTGGATGTTTCTCACCGAGCCAAGACTTTGTGTGTGGTTTAGGGGGTTGTAAAACTCCTACAATAGACGTACACGTTCAAACAAATATTTCAAAATAATTCTATACGCTTCATCCATGTAGTATCGAAACAAATACCACATATTTTATACTCTACTGGCCCTGGTTTCTCGCTAACTCCGTTAATCGTAAAATCAAATACTTTACTTCCATCGGGTAATTGTGGAATATCAAAAATAGACTCTTCCTTATTGATCCCTTTTGCCTCTTGTTGCATACTTCTCCCTAATACATAAGTCAAAATTAGCATTATATTATTATTTAGAAGTTTACCATAGACTTTGGAGTAACATACCTCTACTGTGTCTTTTAACGCTACTTCGTCTGTGCTGTTCTTTAACTAAAGCAGAACTCGTTCGCGTCCTATTTTCATCTTCTTCTTTCACAGAAAATCTACTTTGTTTCTCTTTTCTTTGAGTACTTGAACTTCTTTCTCTGTGATACGACTTATTAGTATCGAAACTTCCTCCACCTTTCTTTCTCTCTCCTATATTCTCTTCTTGATTACGACTCGTTCCCGTATTCACGTTGTTAGACTCGGTTAAAATGCATTCTTTAGGTGGTAATATTACTTTTGGTAGCGGCAATAATTGATAGCGTGCTCTCCAATTTTGGACGCGATTATAATAAGCTGCCCAATCTGAATGTACAAAGAGATCTTCTTTGTAAGGCGATTTTTTCTTCTGTCTTAGGGGCAATGTGGGCGGTAAAGCTATGGCGTAATTGTAAAGATTAGTTTTTACTTTTAATTTAGAAATATACACGGTACAGAGATCATACGTTTAATAGGAATCTTTGGCATTGTCACAGGTGGTAATCTCTCATGCAGTTCCATTATTGCTTCTGGCAGAGTTAAGAATGCAATTGCTGATAAAATGATCCTTTCGTTACAGTCGTAAAATTGTTCTGAAATTGTAAAGATACCAGTGAAGGGTGATCTTAATAAATTCTACAAATTTCAGACGACAAAACAACAAACTATAGTCTTCTTCTTCAAAATAATTTCCAGTTAAGACTTTGTAGATTTCTCTCAGAAATGTGATTGCATTGCAATTTGAAGTTTCTTGTAATTTTCTAATGATATTTGGTGTAAGTAGGAAAAATGTAGACATTATCCCAATGTCCACGAGCATCCTTTCCGTGCGTCCTGACACCATTTCTTCGCAGTCTCTGCGTATTACACATTGCAGCATCATTAAGTTTCTCATCTATTAAATTTCAATTCTCTATTATATTAGTAATTAAGTTTCAGCAATTATTAAATAATAAATGCTCTATACTTGGTCGACGGAAAAATCTTGGTACCATCTTGGAATCTTAGCCCATTCTGCTTTCACGGCCCGATTAACTGAAAGAAATTACAAACATTAAAATGTGTTCGATCTGTGAAATTCAAAGGCATTATTTAAAAAAAATGTGAGTTTACAGTTTTCACTTCCCATATCGGTATTTCTACTCATTTCTTCGTTATAAGTTCTCTGTTTTTCTGTCCATAACATATTTTTCGCTGCTTCAATTTCATCTTCTATGTACCATACTACTGGTCCCCGTTGATTTTTTTCTGTTTTCTTGTCAGATAAATTGATGTATACAGGCCCATCCAAACCCCCACCTCCACCTCCACCTCCACCTCCACCTCCACCTCCACCTCCACCTCCACCTCCACCTCCATCCCAACTCCGACTCCAACTCCGACTCCGACTCCGACTCCGACTCTGACTTCGACTCCGACTCCGACTCCGACTCCGACCCAAACCCCAGCCTAACCCAGACTGTCGTCGTAGATCTTGTGCAGACTGTCCCGAATGTAATAATTTACGTTTGTGATCTCCAATATCTTGTTCGGAAATATGACCAACAAACTGAGTTCGAAATTTTAATACTGGACCCTCATTTATTGTATTTGCAGATACGAGTGGAGGATTGTAAAGAAATTTATCTCTGTCATTGTATTTCGACAACGGATCAGCATTTTCCACTGAACAGCAAAAGCCATAAGGTTTTAAAATTTCCAGATCCTTTTCATGGTGCCTATTTTGAATTTAAGACTAGTTATAGTTGTCTTCAATTTATATTTATAAAATGTTTCGGGTTTACCTTTTGTGATGTGGTTTAGTTGTTATTGTGGTCATTTCTGATTTGGAGGAAGAGACAATTCTGACCGGATGAAGTGAAGGACAGTGGTAATTAGAAATGTAAGGTGTTCATCTTTAGTGATCCATGGAGTTGGTATGGTGGTTGTACTTATAAATTTAAAGTTGGTGTAATGGTTTTTAAGTTACAGATGGTTTTGTGGAATGAATGTGTCTGCAAACATATTGTATATAGGGTGATTGTGGGAACTAGGACAAGTTATTAGTGCTTTTTTTAAAATAAAAATAGAAAAAAATCATATGCTAGAATATATCCTAACTTTCTATGACCTTACTTTTTATTTAAATGCACAGATGCACCCACCAGAGGTGCAGTTGCACTTTATTCTTTAATGCAATGTACTTTACTACACAAGTAAACTCTAACACAAAATTGTCAAATATCTCGTAAAGTATTGACATTTCGATGACCTTGGGTTAATACTTTTATACGTAGGATAATAAAAAGGATAATAAAAAATTCGTGCAACTGCACCTCTAGCGAGTACATCGGTGCATCCACATAAAAAACAAGGTTATAGGAAGTTAGGACGTATTATGGCATATATAATTTTTTCCTCTATCATTTTTTTCTATTTTTACTTTAAAAAAAGCACTAATTTTTGTCCCAGTTCCCAGAATCACCCTTATAATACAAGGTGGTACTTCATAGTTGTTGGGATTGTTGGAATATCCGTATACAGAATAAGTCTTATGCAAATGTTTTTATTCTTATTCTGTACAAAACTTAGTATGTATTTAAGCCATTAAAAAGTTTAATGTTATATTTCGTATTATCCACAATATTATAAAATAAAAATCCAGAATAAGATAAACAACAATGTAAATACTTCGTAATATTGTACCAGGGGCCAGGGGTTCGAGTTCGAAATAGTGGTGGAGAACCATCGAGATACTATCGATGATTCACTTTTACTATCGATAGTTCTCCACTACTAGTTCGCAGAAAACTAGGTGGCACGAGCGTTGCATTCTCTGTCCTTGTTGCGCACTATCTTCGTCCTTATCTTACGCACAGGGAAGATAGAGAACATTATTGCGGCGGATGTCGATAACGTAGTTTTCTATTTCACTATTTTGTTATATGTAATTATTTTTCGCGTGATTTTGATTGTGATTTTTTGCATAATACGAATACAGTGGAATGTAATAAATAATTGTTTAGGTTTACAATATGTGTACATTTAAAAATAACAATAACATCAATAAGAAGAGGACGCTGTAATCATTTTTGAATGTTTAGGTGGGCGTAGCACGATAGGATGTGCGGTATATTTTTTTACATTTCTGTGATATTATAGTGCATTTATAATATGTAATTCTTGTCTCTAGTAGGAGAAAAATAGTTTGATGTATTAGCTAGCCAAAATGTTCATCACAACGAATGACGAGTTTATGCCAAACCGTTTTGTTATTTGTACGTTTTATGGAGTAGAAACTTGTTTCTGTTGGCACGAAGATAAGGTAGTAATATTTCCATACACAAACGATGATTTTGTGTCTACCGAAGTATTAACAGCTCCTGCTCCAATCAAAAGTATACAATGTTTCGCAAGTCGAATTTTTTTAATTTGCATACCACACGGTGTGTACAAACTTTCGAGAGACCGAGAATTTGTTGTGTTAAGTAAAAGTGCAATTGGAATGGGTACGGTTTTCTACGAAGTACTGACACCAAGAAACAAGTACCTATACTTGGACAATAAACAAAGTATGATGAACAAGCTGTTGCTGCAACTTTCTCGCAGGGAAAGTGATTCGAGCACGTTATCTGTCTGTACGCTGAATGCGGAGAACACAACGCAACAATTCATGCAGACCGTAACCAAAAATGACAGTAACGTTGAAAATTTATGTATACTAGCAATTGGAAAGAAAGTTCTAACATTAATAAACGAAACTGTCCAAATAATATATAATAGTATTTATCCCGTCAGAGATATAATACCTGTACAAGCAGATTCTAAGATTGCCAGTCTGCTGTTGCTCACCAATGGCGATAGCGTTGTTGTAATGTACTCCAAGGACGACACACTGACTTTTGAAAAAATTTTCTTAGGAGTAAATGTACAGACTATTTGCGCAGGCTTCAACTTATCGACCATGGACTCGTTATGGCTGATATATTCAGATGAATGTAAATTATATTATGGGAAAAAACAACTATTAAAACCAGACAGTGTTCAGCGGTTCAGCGTTCAAGACAACAGTATTCTTTGTTTGAGATACTATAATTCAAAGATAATTTTAGGTTTAACCGTGAATAAAGAATTAGTGGAGTTTCCCATAGACGAGGTGGAGAAAGTATTGTCGATGGAGCAAGAGACTTTTATCGGTCTTAGCACAGATATGTTCAAAGGCACGGATCTTATAATGGACAAGATCTATAAGGGAACTCAAGAAATACATACATTGAACAACAGGTTACAGGCCGAAGAAGAGAGACTGAAAAGAATAAATTTGTACGCTCACAAACAGAAAGTACAATTCTCTCCGAACATATCGTTGCACAGGATAGCTAATCTGTTGCTTCTGTCGGTAACGTTTTTCAAAAACCTTCCGAAAGACAGTTGGGTTGTGTTCAATGTAAAATTCGAAAACGAGACTACGTTCTGCATGAAGAAAGTGGAAGATCAAGAGACTGTAGTCGATATTTACATACCGGATGGTAAAACAGTAAATTCTTTGCAAGTTGCGACGGATTTGATTACCTTGAAGGAAGAGGGGCGACCTTGGTGTCTTATAAGGAACTATATAATCTATCCTCTCCGCGAGAAGAAGAAAAGAAAGAAACCAAGGTCGGGTACGGCAGAGTCCATAAATTCAAAAATCGCTATGCTCGAGAAGCTTCTACAGGATGGGACCATCGATATGAAAACGTTGTCGGACATTAAAAGGAACGTGAGAAGAGAATGCTTGGATGAGAACGACGTTTAAAGGATCTTCGTGAATAAGCATGCGCGTCGAATTTTATTAGAAAGAAATCTTACTCTGGTCAACGAGACGTTTATAAAATATTTCATTATATGTATATTTTAGATTATTTCCCGATTCGTTCGACTGAACGTGCAGTCGTAATTAAAATTAGAATGATCTGGAAATTCTTTGACTTGGATTTTTCTCATTCCCGATATCGAAACTTATGCGTGTTCCGTACAGGATGTTTTATTACTTCTCGGTGATAGGTACTTCAACGATGCTACCGATACTGCAGCTAGAGCTTTTCTGTTTAGACTGTTTCTGTGGGTTTCTGGAACTGCTGGGTGTTCGGACGCTGCCTAACCGCGTTTGAAACGCTTCCAATGTTTTCCCGTTTTTCTTCGATCCTGTGCGTTCCGCGGTAGTCCTGGCATTCCCGTCGAGCTTGCGTCGCCACAGTTTTACGAAACAGACTCGAAAGTTCTCGGAGAAAACGCCGTACAGCAAAGGATTCACTATGGCGTTGAGCTGCGCCGCGATCAAAGTCCAAACGAAGTGGTGCGATCGTAGGAAGAAATCTGTATTCTCGACTGGTCTGCTGCCGTCTACGTAGATCAATAGCATCACGGTGGTGATGGGTAGCCACATGACGAGAACGCAGAGCACGTTCAGCATTAGGATTCGCACGGCACGCAGATGCTTTTGCAATCGAATCTCTTCGTGTTGGGAAAGACTACCAGCTCGTCCTGGTCTGGCCGCGATGCTTGCGCTGGATAGCTTTCTTCCTGGCCAAGTTAGCAACGTTCCCATCACCGATAGTTCGGAATCTCTTCTACCAGTTGCGCCGCTCTCCAACCCCTGCGCTCAAACGCATATATACGTATTCGACCGTCAGGTCGCATTGGAAGATCAGCAATTGGACTTACTTGCGCGATGCACGAGACGGCCCATCTGCTTCGCGAGTCGAGGATTTTTTGAAAAATCCGCTGATAATGGTATACAAGAAGAGTCATTGGTAGAAGGCAAGCTAGTACGACGATCGGCACGATGAAGCACAGGGAAATGCTGACGAGGTCGCTTCGTGGGAAGACTAGAGTGCAGATCGTCAACTCGTTCGAGATCACCTGCGCATTTAGGGCGTATCAAGGAAAGCTGGAACAACGAGGACGCTACGCGCATCTACACCAATCGTTTCTCGGAACCGTCTCGGCAAGCCCTGGTTCCTACACGCGTTGCTGTAGCGTTGCGCAGTTGTTCGCGTACCTTTGATTTGAACCAAAATATCACAGGTAGAAAAAGGAAAGCCGCGACGATCCAGGTGACGAGACTAGCCGCTAGGACACGGGGCCTGGTTAAAGCGCTTCTATAAGGAGCTACCGCTAAACATCGATGCCTGTCCATCGATATGAACGTCAACGTCCACAGAAGCACAAAGCCGCAGACAAACTATAACGTGAAACATTTAAGAAGCCGCTAAATGAGAAAGAGAGGCGAGAGAAATACCTGGGAGTAGGGTAGCAGTTTGCAGATCGTTTCCCCGAGCCGCCAGGATTGGGTCAATCTGGTGTAGGCGATAGCCGGTACACCGGTGCTGAACAAAAGATCGGCGGCCGCCAGGTTCACCAGGCACAAGTTCGTTGGCGTTCTCATTTCTCTGTATCCGAGTATACAGCCGGTGATCCCCAAGTTCCCGGCAACCGCCAGAACGAAGCTAACGGCTAGTATCACCACCTGCGCAACGATTCTCCTTTTCTCTCTTTTCTTTTGTTCTGATTTTGCGACTAGAACGCGGAACGCAGCGTCGCGTCGCCTCGCGACGTTGACACGCTTATTTGGGATAGGAAAATTAGGACGCTGTTCCACCCGGCATTGTTCCCTTTCGTTTAACGAGGCGCGTGTGCGCTCTCTTAGCCAAACTCGACTGGCTGCTAATTAGCCCGTTAACCTGGTAATTTTTCGCGACCATAATCCTCTCTATGTATCTCAAGTAGGGGACGATGGAGATTGATCCGATGCTTCGGGGAATGCAATTGCCTTGGGGACGTAGACGTTACAGGGTAACGCGGGCGTCGAAAAGCGTCCAAGAGTCGTCGGATAAATGACTAAAGGTCGATTTGTACTATCCGCTAAGACGCGGACCGTTTCCGTACCGGACCCGTTCCGAACATGATAAAGTATTCTTCGCGAGAATGTCGGACCGGTGCCGGTACGTGTCTGTGCCGTTCCGATGCGATAGGTATAAACACTTCTATTCAAATGCATTAAAGAATATTTGTCTGGTTGGCTATGTTCCGCGTCTGCGAGAATAGCGATGCGCCTTCCCATTTCACGATGGGGTCTTCCAGTAGTTAAAAGCGCTAGATATAAGATCAATTTAGGCCGCAGTCGCCCTCAAAAGTCCTATTTTTACATTTACATACAAGGCGTAATTTGCAAACTACGCCTCGTAAACGTAAGAATAGCACCCTTGCAATCCTAGAAACGGGTTTACCCCCTAAGGACAACCAAGCCGACTATGAATCGAATTCGTTACCTCGACGGTGCTAGCTCCTGTGCGGTTTCCAAACTGACTGTAGTAGGTGAAATAGTACCGTGGTCCCCATTCTTCGTCTTCTCCCCAGAGGTAAGACGAGTTCATCTTTAAATCACCGATCTCGTTCGCCGATGGCCAAGCAACGAGAGCAGACTCGATACATTTTTCGTTGCTGCGTTCTTTCCCTTCGCTCGTGATCGTACGCGTTTATTCTCCACGCATTTAGACGCATTCGGCCTTCCTTTCGTTCTCTGTTAAAGAGATGGTTCGCTCGCCGTGGTTTCCGTCTTCGCCGGCATTGTTCGAGGAATGAACGAACCGCGATACCTATTCTTTAACAGCAGACTATATCGATGCTATCCGCGTAGCGTGTCCGGTTGATAGGACTCTTATCGAGTGTCTGTAACAAGCGAATCGTTTAATGCAATTTAACTTCTGAACAACGAAATTGGGATCTATTAGGACGAGCAGCGTACGGTCGAACGAATCGCTCGATGCAATCGCAGATGCTCGTGCTGCGATCCACAATTAATTGTGTTATCGTCGGATCGATGCGATGGAACAAATTCACACACACACACACATACACAGCCCACGATCCTTCTCGAGCTCTTTCGTCTTTGACCTTACCGAATAGATAAACAAGCATTGGGGAGATGCTTTTCATTTGTATCGCAATTACAGGACCAACGAAACCCAGACCAAACCAAGGGGGTTGAGCATCACGAGTATTTGGGTCGAAGATTGCGGGTCGTAGGAGATTGAAAATAATTGGAAACGAAATTATCGCTGCACGGGCGGGCCAGCCTTCCAACTACTATATATACATAAGTACGTATATTTTTTTCGGGGGGATCAAGTACGTGGTGGATCGATACATCGAGTGGTAATTAACCTGGCCGAGAGATTCCTCGATAGAAACGTCCGATCCGGAATGCGATAAGAGTAGTCTTTTCTTTGATTATATCATACACGCTCAAATCTCTCTTTTGTTCGATGAGCCACAGCCGCGGGCAACCAACGAATAGATGGTATTGCATCCACCTAGGGGGGCATGCTACCCCCTTTTTTTCCATCCTATTAGAAAGTTGAATATCTGCAGATATTTTCAGAGAATCTTTCTTGCCGGACAACCTTCGCCGTGTCGGCCTTTCGAATCGACGACGTAAACAACTCCTTTGTCCCGTATTCCTACTATTTTTGTCGAGGCAGGGGTAGCAAGCAACGCGATCCCAGAGCTCGGAAAATATTTACGAGAATTTTATGGCTTGAACAAGATTAACACCTTCGTTAGATTTAAAAAAAGCGATGAGACACCCTCGTAATTCCTGTTCGTCAGACCGCAATATCCCCTATTGTTTTGCTGACCGCGCTCGTTCCTTCGTTTTTCCAGAACAGAAACACGCAAAATCGGTGATGGAATCCATATAGTACACTTTCATAATTTTCGGCACATATTTAAATGTAAATTCAACTTTCAATCATTATATTTAAAATTCAAATCTCGGCAACCCAATTTAAATATAAATTCAAATTCAACTTTCAATCATTACACAAGTCAAAGTTTTAAAAAAATGAGTTTATCAGTTATTTTACATCACATTACATCACGTTACATATTGTTAAAAACGAACCGTTAGATGGTGCTTGTTTTTTCAACATTATGTGGAATTCATTTAGTGTGTTAGTGTCCGTTTCCTGTAAATATCTCGAAACAAGAAATACAGTTGACTCCCACAAATATTCGGACACTCTTAAAAAGCCGATAACTTTTTTAAAATTGGACGATATGATTCGAACTTTTTTGGGAAGCTAGAGCAATTAGTTTACTACAGGATGTGAAAAGAAATTTTTTTTAAAATTGCAATTGGTCGGAATTGTATACAAAGTACTAAAAGTTGCGTTTTACAACTTTTTTATAGTCTTGAAGTCTTGAGTCAAAATAGTCTTGACCATGTAGGATTTTTATTAAATGAGTTATTTGAATAAAAGCGAAAAGTTGGGGGATGCAAAGTTAATGTCAAACTTGTTTCACGGACCACAGTTTAAGAATCCCTAGTCTAGACGATCGAGTTATATGTACACAAAATGTTCGAATCCAAGAGGACCGAGCGAATAATAACTTATCGAATCGTTTGCTTCGGTTCGATCGAATTTCGGCGTCGCAGTGGTAAATGTGACACCGTGTACAGCCGATTGTTGTTTCATTTATGCAGAATTCGAGTTTCTGTTTATCCAAGGATGGATAAAACATTGGAATTCGACCGGCGGGGGAGGCAGCAGCCTTTCCTCGACGACTCGTCGAGTATTCACCTTGGTTGTCGTGCAATTATCTGCCCGCGACTTTCCTCCGAGAACCCTAGACGTTGGAGTAGATGCAATTAGCTGGCTGTTCCTGGACGAGCAACAAGGATAGAAAACGCCCAACAACATTAACAACAACTCGCGAACGATGCTCTCAAAACGACTGATTCGTTTCTGCGAATTGTGTCCGGCGCGGCGGCGGTTCCGTGTCGCGTCACGTGTCACCACGCGAACTTTCATCGTTTAATAAATGATTTTGTCGCGGTTCGTTCGTGCGACGATATCGTCGTGCTGACCCAGATCCAATCTTCGGATCAGAAATAGTACGAATTCAATTGTTCCCCATAACGATCACAGAAAATTATTTTCCTTCGTCTCTGGACACACACCGGACGCGAATTCCCGTTTCCTACGTTTCTACTTTCGCCCGACTTTTATCTCTTTTCTCGTTCTCTATTTCCGGTTAACGATCGAGCGCGCAACGGGAACATATTATTATCACGACCAGAGATTTGTGACTTTCCCGGCCCGGCGTCGTGCAGTTCACATCGCTGAAGTCTTCCAATTGGAAACCGTCTACTCTTCGAGTTGTATGTATTCTCTTTTATTAGAAACTATCTTTTATTGTGGGATACAAAAGGTAAATAATTTTTCCTCTCCAGTGTAAAGGAGAAAGAGTCTTTACGCTGGAAATAAATAAAGACGTACCTTTTCAAACGGTGCGGCGGTAATCCGGCATTGTCAAAATGCAATGGCTATTTTAACTAGTCGATGAACCGTAACGAGGAAACATTATCAAACAATTCGTCAGCGTTTAGTATGCTGCGATCAAGAAAAATTGCACGTTTCCACAGACTGGAAGAGCGAGTAAAACGAGTAGCAGGCAACCCGTGCTGCCCCAGCGGATGTTACCCGCCGACTAGTCCGCATCGAACAGCTATCAACCATCAGGGGCCACGTTCTTGCGATCCTATTACGCGCATCTGTGGGAAACGAGTTTCCATACTCATTTCCCGTAAATACAGACTACTACGACGAAGCTACGACATACGCTCCTGTCCATAAATCGCCGGACACTTATTCAAATTTGAATTGCAAATCAAATCCGACCAAAATATTTCTATATTTTCTAAATTTTAATTATTATTCTTGTATTTTCTAATTTTTTAATTTAAATGGGTATAATCATCCCACAATTTTTTAAGCTCCGTTTTCCAGCATTTATTCGAATATTAGTAATTATCTATATTTAATTTTATATTATAATATGATCGTATAACTATAATTAAAATAAAACAATAAAATCAAGCTGGTAGCTTGTATTCTTTAATTACCGTTTTGTTGGAGATGTACGGTAATTAATGGACGGGAGTGTATGTTACTACCATAACTATGAATTAAAGTGGTCTAAGTCATATATTTCTAAAAGGATATTATCACTAAATGAATTCCATATAATGTTGAAATAACAATCACTATCTAACGATTCATTTTTGACAGCATCGTAAAAATTACATTAAATTAATTTAGTTTAAAATGATTTTTTTTTACTTAAACCACTTACCAAAATTATTTACGTTCCAGAATATTCAATAATAATCGCGTAGCAGTTTCCTAAAATAAAACAATTCTAGGCTCTTCGAGCAATTTGTTCTAATCGCGACTATTCATTTGTAAACGAAAAATAAATTACCTCGAGAAACATAGTGTAATTAATTTTTTATTGTACTTTTTGTTTAAAAGGAGATTACTAAATTCCTTTCAGATATAGAACAGTCGTTAAAAAACCTATTAATAGATTTAGGCTAAAACGTTAACGTCCGTCGAAATCGCATTCTGAAATATGATTAGGATTAAGTATTGCTATTCTCAATGAGACGCGGTTTGTTAAGAAGGATGAACAAAAAGCAACCCCTGAAAACGAAATTGTACTTTATATTTTGTGAATACAGTAATATGTTAATAAATATTTCACTCTGTTTCTCTTTTCAAATGTACATTTTCGTTGACATACATTGATTTTGAATTTAACCAGAACGAACAAGTAATATAACAAGAGTGTTATGGTCGATCACCAATAGAAATAACCGAATTTCTGGCACTGATACAGCTTCTTTTCGTTAACGAATTGCAATACCTAATAGGAATTACAGGTGTTTGCCGCGATATCGAAGGATTCGTTACAATTCTCGTGTCAATGATATCACTATCATGAAAAGGACGTCGGTGTAAGCACCATGTAGCTAATATACATAATTTCAAGCACAAAGTCGGACAAATTAATCGAATCGATGACATTGCGAACGCAACGTAATAAAAACAAAGTTTTTCTTATATCTCCAAATTCTTGTTGTTGGTCTTTTCTTCTTGTTTGTTAAAACTCCCACGGCAAAACAAAGTATTGATTATAAGAGACAAATAAACACTTCTTTACGAATACATACGGATAAAGATAATATGCGCAGTTCCTATGAAAAACCATAAATACAAATGATTCGCAACAAATACAATAAATGGTTTAAAAACGAAATCTACTAACTATAAGTGAACTATAAAAATACTGCGTATAACATCCATTGTAAATAAACAACAAAACGATAATCGATACCCGGAGGAAAGTAAACTATATAAAAAAATAATAAATGCTACGAATCCACGCGACGGCTGATTGTTGTTGTTGCACCGCGTAACTATTGCAGTTGAAATTTTCGCATTTTTCAATCGGAGTATACCCGGTAGAATACCGAATACAGTGTACTTTAAGCGGAGTACGTACAAATCGAATGTATTTTTAAGCTATATATACTATAAATTATATCGTACTCGACGAAAACATTCCACAAAGGTACAACAGACATGTAAACGTACATGTTTACGTAAAATCGTTCAAATGATAAACACAGTTATAAATTTATATATGTATGTATATATATAAAAAAAAAAGAAAACATAAAATCTGAACGATTTTGTACAGTATACGTTGATCTAAAATTGATATATTGAAACATATGTCTTCAAGCAGGCATGCTTATAATAATTCGACGGTTTAAAATTGAAATCGATACCTGTACAACGATCCGCTAGCGATCGGTTTTGAATTTTTCACCTTTTTGTTCCGGGAGAAAAATGGTTTAAAAGAAACATCGAAACAACAATGTGTACGTATAAAAAATATGGCAGTAACAGTCTAAGTATTAAATTTTAAATGGAAACAACGATAAGCCGCAATGATTTCAAAGTGAAAACTGTAGATTTTCGCCGCTATATATGCTAATATACGTAAACCTATTTGTTGAACCGGCTCTATGTTGCTTACGCGTTAAGTACGCTAGTTGATTATTTCCGTAAAAAATTCAACGACAAATTCTCTCATTTTCTCATTATCTCGTTAATTCGTAGATTTAACAGCTCTCTTATCAGATAATTATTATCTCTTCGTTAGGGGGATACTCTCTGAAACTCGGAAAAATCTCTATTCGTACTTATTTCACCTATTTCGAACACAGGATATGTACAGGATGTTGATCGTTGTTACGTGTATATGTGTATGCTATCCGTAGACTGCGGATTTCACGCAGTTATGGCAAATATGAACAATTTAAATAGAAAACGGTAGGCATAGAAATTTTAAGAATACTGCTATTTTAGTTTCAACTCGATTAAATTCATGAAAAGAGATGTGCAACTTTTTACGTGAACGCCTACCTGTTGTAATCGACGCGAGAAATGTTTAATTCGCAGAAAAGATCCGCAGTCTAGTTACGTGTGTGTGTTTATGTGCGTGTGTATGCATTTATACGCGTGTATACATACGTATACGTATATACAGTGACGAGCAAAAGTGTAAACACACTTCGTTTGTTTTACATGAAACGTGATAAGATAATATAAGCTATTTTCCAATTGAATGATAAAGATTAGGTAATAATAATTATATGGTAAATGTGATAAACAAAACATAACAGTTTATATTCTATAATATTACCAATATATAGAATATTTTACAAAAACAAGGATTTGTAGCAATGTTTACAGTTTTGCACTTTAATTGTGCACGTCGAAATAAAGCTCCAAATTAATATTTTGTCCATTTTCCTTTACTCTTTTGTACTGCCTCTAGCCTGCGCGTGGGATACTATCTATAAAATTTTTTAATAATTTCCGGCTCATTATTGTACCATTCTTGTTCTGTTCTTTTCCACAATTCATAAACACCTGAAGGTGGATTGTCATATTTTGCTAGCCTTCTTTTCACAATTGACCACAAATTTTCGATTGGGTTCATATCCGGACTTTGTGCTGGCCACTTGATCAGAAAATTTTTAATTTCCTAGCCAGTTTTTTACTATCTTTGCAGTATGTTTAGGATCCCCGTCTTGTTAAAATACTACTTCATCTTCAGGAAATTCAATAGTATTAACAACAGAAGGTAAATTATTTTGCAAAATATTTAAATAATGCTCTTTGCACATGATACCTTCTATCCGAACTAAAGGACCAACACTCTTACGAGTAAAACAACCCCGACTCAAAATTGAACCACCCCCGAACTTCATAGTTTGTATCTGGGCTTCGGATGAAGCCCAGTACCAGGATCTTCCATCAGATTCAAAACTATTAATTTTTGTTTCGTCAGACCATAACCCTTTTCCACTCTCCTGTTGTCCACTCTTTGTACGTATGAGCAAATTTTTGTCGTGGTTTAATATTTTTGCCAGAGCTGGTTTGCGTTTCTTTTCTTTCGCTTTCAATCCGATTCTCTTTAAGGAACCGCGAATGGTCCATTCACTTGCATTTACTCCAATGTCTGGAGCCGCGATTTTTGGAGTTTTGACTTTCAGACCGAAGACAATGTGTAATTCCACCTGCAGCTCTGTCAGAAACCAGTCGCGGTCTACCGTTTCTTGAAGAAGTTGACGTACTACCATAGGTTTTCTTAATTTTGCAACTTTCATATGACTTACACCACATTTCACTGCAATTTGTCGTAATGAAAAACCTACATCGCACAATGAAATTATACTGTTCCTCTTGCCTGCACTAAGTGGTTTCATCTTGCCTCTCGCGAGTCAAGTAACTTTCACACTGAAGAATAACTACGTAAACACTAGTCTAAACGTGTCTTACGACAGTTGGCTATCAGTATTTGTTGACCATTTCATTTCCCTAGCATATGTGTACAATCTTATTCGTTTCTGATGATACGTGCAAAACTGTAAACATTGCTACCGATCCTTATTTTTGTAAAATATTCTATATATTGTTAATATTATCGAACATAAACTGTTATGTTTTGTTTATCACATTCACCATATAATTGTTATTACCGAACCTTTATCATTCAATCGAAAAATATCTTGTATTATCACATTTTATGTAAAACAAACGAAGTGTGTTTACACTTTTGCTCGTCACTGTATACACGGGGAACGATCCTTTTTCATTCGATACAACAATTAAGAAAAATAAAAGCATATGTATCGTAGGATATCGAACTTGTTGGGATTTTCTATTCTTCTACTGTTCGAGGGATTGTATCCCGTTGCGCTGTTGTCATAACAACACTATACTTTTTGAAATACGCGACCGTAGTTTTACAATACACTGTGCACGAGTATATCTCCTATGTATATATAGTATAATAAATATCACGTGTTGCATGAAAGTGTTATGACGAATGAAAGAAATCTGCCTAGAATCAACAACATTTATAATAAACAGACTGTGCCATTTGTCGTAAGAATGCAAGAGTATTGAAACGAACATACATTTGGAAATCATCCTAGAAAATTATATACTCGCCTTCCATTAAAGTGCATTTCATTGCAGACGATTTATAACTCGTTAAGGCACTCAATACAAATATAATCAATTTTTCGTATTTATACTATACCGAGGATCTTTTTACATTTGCTTAATAAGATGAGGGGATTCGATTCTATACACACTATTCACACTCGTATCTTGAATACGACGTAAACAAATCGAGGAAACTTAACAAAAGAAAACAAAATGGAAAAGAAACGCACGGCTTCGAGAAAGACCTCTTTGTATTTATGCGATAGACTTTAAATAACGCGTTTTGTACTCCCATCTGGTAAACGCTCGATGTGCTTTTATCGAATGCGCTTCCTTGCTGTCCCCCTCTCTCTTTCTCTCTCTCTCTCTCTCTCTCTCTCTCTCTCTCTCTCTCTCTCTCTCTCTCTCTCTCTCTCTCTCTCTTTCCCTCCTCGCGATAACAAGTAATCCAACAATCTCGATTGTATTTGCCCGGTAAACCTTCAAATTCTTTCAAATCCTTTCGAAATTTTTTGTTTCCACCTTACGATAAAAATATAATGTTGCGCAATATGCAAACACACGGTTCTCGTAAAATGTGATGTAAGCGTGTACTTCATTGTCAAAAATGAAATGCACATTTCAGAAGTTCCGTTTCTTTTTCTTCTTCAAAATAATCAACATGGCAAAAAGGAAAAATGATATTTACATATTCTACATAAAGATAATCGGATAATAAAAAAAAGAAAGAAGAAAAACGAAGCCTCCCAATGAGTATGTATATGTTATTACGATTAGCGTTCCGCTCTCTCGTTGTATGAATGGGGAAAAAAGAAACGAGAAAAAAAAAAGAAGAAGAATTATGAATTTGAACGCGGTATCCGAATGGAAACTAGACGATCATCGATTAAGAGTGCATTTACGGGTTTGATTACGTATTCGGTCGTTTACGTAGACTATATAAGAAGGATGCGTCTGAAAATTTGGCAATCTTCCCTGAGCGTACTAACTCGGTAGAACTAGAATGTCGCGAACAGTCTCTGATCGACTATTCCGAAAATTAAAACTCGCATGATCAGATATATCGATTTGTTTGGCGATAAATATTTAAGTGATTTGTTAAGTACCTAATGCCATCGTGATAGCATCGTATGTCATAGAGGTTTTTCCTGCTCTTCATTGTTTGATAGTTCTCTGTTGACAAACGTCGACGCGTTTAAACATCATCGACCATTCTCTGAACGTTAAGAGTCCTCTTGGTTTGGCAGGAGATTCGTTCTTTCTTCTTCCTCCTCGAGCAACTTCTTCGCCGACATTACTCTGTTCACTTCTCGACACGCGAGGATCTCCATATCTAAATCCAATTTGTTTGGCGTCTGGATGGGACTTGTCACCGATGTTGCCTGTAATGCAGCGTGCACAATAATAAGAGCTTCACAGGCTCAGCCTTGCAGAGAAATCGGAACCGTAAACTATACCTTCGTCGGCGAATTTTTCAGCTTCCCGTTATGGTCGCTGTACGATGAAACAAATTTCGAATGTGTAACCGGGCTGGCACTGACGGGGGCCGGTGAAGTCGGAGCGGTCGCGCTATGAACAGGAGATTGCACGCTCTCTTTTTCTTTTTTCGGTTCCTTTTCTTTATCGATTGGCAACACCGGAGATTCTGGTACGCTACGGTCATCCTCGTCCAAAGAGTGCAACAGCTGAAACATTCGAAATTATCAGAACGTTCACAAGAATAAGATGTCCCCATAGTTCGAAGAGCGTTTTCAAATGTTATCAATAGACTGCGGATGTTTATGCAATTTACAATTTATGTTGACGAATTTTAAGAAAGTCAAATTTCATATCCTAGCATTTGTTGGAAACTTTCAGCAGCCATAATTGCATAAAGATCCGCACTCTAGTTATCAATCTTTCGAATTCAGCTGCGACGCTGTCGAGAATATGTTTTCAACATATGTTAAACTGTAAAAAAAAAGATGTTTGCAACTCGTCGAACTAGAGAGACCCCTTAAACGATTGCTAGATTTTTCGAAACGATCCGCGTTATGTTTTTTGTGTGTAATGTAAAACCTTTTCGACTTCGTCGTCAAACTGCTCGTGACCGGGTAACGGATCCTTTTGGCTCTTCTCCAAAAGCGTAGCACGTTTCGCAGCCAAATAAAGAGATCTTTTAATTTTAACGTAAAACAATTCCGTTACCGCCCGTACTGTATAGTCAGGGACGAACGTGCATCGTAGCATAGAGTCTAAATTGATAGACTGTATACTTCCTACGGCTTGTGGATTCGTGATAGTAGGAGATTCGGCTAAGAATTCAACAGAAAAAGTCAGAAAGTCAATGGTAATGTTACTACAAAAAGAAAAGCATAGTTGCACGAGGTCTCTTACCAACTCCGATATTCACGGTAAGTGCTTGAGAACCGAAAAATGTGAATGGACCACTTTCAAACATCATATTCTCCTTGCCGACCGTAACTTCAACACGACCTTCCAAAATCAAAACAAAAAAGTCGACTGCTTTTCCTTGCTGGTAAATTACTGCTGCCGGATCGTGTCTCGCTTTTTCACGCGATTTCACTTTGACATGATAAATAATGTCTTGTTTAAGCAAACGACGTAAAATAGTTTCCGATATTGTATCGCATTTAAATGCGTCTACAGCTGTGAATTATATATTACACTCAGATGTATCTTAAGAGTATTCTAACAACAGATTTTTATATAAATCTCATATTTTCTTAAATCAAAACACTTCTTCCTACTTGTGGATAAATACTGAAACATGGCCAGTGTCAACTGCGGTGATATATGAATTCGTTGGTTCTCTTTCTTCTCCGCGAACACGGTGAAGTCTTGTACTTTATGCTTAGCTTGCCTTCTACGTTTCGTTTTGTTATCCGCTGCGGAAGATCATAATCGATCATACAATGCCATGAAAAATTGATCAACACATTAACAAACAAATCGAAGGCGGTGATTTAATACATATAGTGACAACGCCTGCGGTGGTGGGCGTTAGGCGCGTCTGGCGAGGGGGGAGGAGGGTAACACGAAACCGAAAAAATTATTTTGCGGAAATGAACGGTTACCGAGATAATCGCACACACACACACACACACACACACACACACAAAATTATAATTATTTAAAAAAACGTACCCCTCCGATTTTAATGGCAATTTTGAAAATACTTCAAATAAAAGTTGTAGGTCTCATCCAAATACACATTTTATGTCCTATTAATTTTTGTCATAAAGGCAATAGTTTTTGAGAAAAACGATATTAATATATCGCCCCCCCACCACATAACCCTAACTAATTCTGATCTATCATTTTTCTCAGAAACTATTGCCTTTATGACAAAAATCACTAGGACATAAAAATGTGTATTTTGATGAGGTCTACAACTTTTATCTGAAGTATTTTTCAAAATTCCCATTATTTACGGAAGTAAATAAAAGAACTATAATTTTTATTTGCGCCAATTTTCACTATCATAATCGTAATCAGCACGTTAAAATACGTAAGAATCCAGAGTATAAAAAAAATCGGAGGTATGGGCTTTTCGGAAGTGCTCCCTAAAATAATAAATAAAATAAAATAACTGTGTAATACATAATTACGTAAAAATAAATGCTTATTTGAGATTTGTGCAATCCAAAGATTTTTACTTCGCTCCTTATAATTATATCGTGTCCCGCGCGTTAAAGAGCAATCGTGAGGTCGCAACCGTTAAACTTTATATAGTGATTCTAAAAAATGAAAAAAAATAGAAATAACCCACACCTAACCCAGACCTAACCCATACCTGAAATAGACCTATTTTTATTTTTCTTTTCCGACCCATGCGCTGCCAGGGACATGCACGCATACGTTAGATCCCCATGCAGTAGCAAGTTTTTGCGAATATCTCGGCAACCGTTCATTTCCGCAAAATAATTCTTTCGGTTTCGTATTTCCCCCTTCCTCCATCGCCATACGCGCCTAACACCTATCACCGCAGGCGTTGTCACTATACTAAACTTCTGCCAAATCGAATTATCTTACTGAAGACGTCAGTTTCATCCATGATCTCGGCTTGAATCAGTTCTTCTATGACATCCTCCAATGTAACTAATCCTATCACCTCGTAAAACGGATCTCCTTCGCCTTCGTTATTTACTCTTTGAACAAACGCCATATGTCCTTTATGACCTGACATGAAATGTACGGTTTTATTGCACACGTTGGCTTCCAACGAGAAGTACGCTCTATTCTATCTAGAATATTTACCTTCTTTAAACTGCTTGAACATTATGTCTAATGTGACATCTTCGAAAATAAAGTTGCATTGATTTTTATAAAACTGACACAACGCCTTAAGCGGCATATTATCGTCCGGATCAACGAACGCAAGATCTTTAATATAAAGCATCGTTACTATGTTCGTTCTTGTCCCCTCGAATACCGGTATCCGTGAGAAACCTGAAACGATCAACTATGAATATTCGGTTTCAACGATAATCGAGATGAGGCATAAAAACGTGTACCAGTCTTCATGATCTCCGATACTGTTTCGAAATCTAGAATGGCATTGTAATCCAACATGTATACATCCTCGATTTTTGTCATTACGTCGGCAACCGTTTTTTTCCGTAATTCTAATGCACCAGCAATGATGTTCACCTCGTCCTTCTCTAAATCATTGTAACCTGTGGTGACCTATAAGTAATTGATATTGACATGGTTATGATTCCACGTGAATCGATATGAAATCTTTAACAGTGTTTTGACATTATATAAGTAGAGCACTCGGAAAATGGTTCTGGATATTAATTACACAACTTACATATGTTTGTATTCGTATACGTACACGTATTGTACACGGATACGAGTGACGTATAGAAATACATTTTAACGATAAGTCCAGCTTGAATTAGCACAGTATAAATATATGTAAAGTTATCTTATTTAAGTTTCACATTGATAAGTAATCTAACATGTACTCTGTAGAATGTGAAAACTTCAGGCAAAACGTCAGTAGATCTATATCTTACCTACATATGATTGAATTTGGATGTCAGTATAATAATCTGGCCTATCCATGCTCAATCAGATAAGATCCATAAGAGTAAAAAGTTTGGAAAGGCGTTTGATAATGTATACTTCAAATTACAATCAGAGAAAAACTATATTAAGTACATACTGTAAGAATAATCTAATGTATCTATGGCGAATTCTTTTCTTTGTTCTCACCCTTACAAGTTCCTTCAAACGTTCACGGTTATACACATTGCCAATTTCTTCGCCCAGAAGAACATCCAGAAGTTTGCTGATCGGGTAACTCAATGGAAATGTTATTATCATAGTTAATTTTGTTATATAGATTGTTTTAGCTCCGATACATAATCCGTGTCTACTGCAAATAGCCTGAAACCATACAATGGGTTTATGGTACAAGTGTGCAACACGTGATTGCCCCTATTACATATATGTGATTCAATACATACTTGCGGCGAAATTTCACCAAAAATCACGATGGCCAAAGTCGAACAAATAACCGCGACTAAACCGGATGTTAAATCATCTAGCAAAATAGTGAACATCGAATTCACCAAAACGTTCGAGAACAAAATTGAACATAGCAAATAATTCCCATGATTCCTCACTGGCTGTATGGTCCTTGCATATTGTTTTTCCTATTACATATTACCATATTATAAAATCGTAATATAGAATTCAATCTAGAAGAATAATAATGCGATAAAGGGACACACCTTCTCAGTTCCAGTGTTACAGAGTATTTTTAGCTCTGTTCTATCCATCGCCATTAATCCCAGATTCAAACCAGAAAACAAAGCGGAGAAAGTGAGACACATAAGGATGATTACGATAGTTAGCCAAAGTGGTAAAAATTTTTCGTATGTATAAATCTGTAAACAACAGCTACTATTAATAAATAGATATATTTAACGGAATA
Source organism: Lasioglossum malachurum (assembly GCA_028455605.1). NCBI lineage: Eukaryota > Metazoa > Arthropoda > Insecta > Hymenoptera > Halictidae > Lasioglossum > Lasioglossum malachurum. The sequence continues at coordinate 12,410,856 of CM052311.1, forward strand.
GGATACTTGGTATTAATATTTATATTCTAGATGCGATATACTCGTAAAACACATTTACTTACAGTGCCCCATGTATGTGTACCTTGATGTTTGAAGAGAACACGATCAGAAGCATCCCTTCCGTGTACTGGTTGTTTTATACATACGTAAAACGGGGAGCCAAGCGGCAATACCACATCTATAGTTGCAGTATTGTTATTTACATTTTTCACCTACACCAATAAAACCTTACATTCATATAGATACGATAAACTAATAAATAACAATGGTAGGTGTTTACCGGGAATTCGTTGCTTTTGATCTTGTCGCAAATCGTACCCCACATTGATGGTTCATCCGTAAAAGTGACTAATATATCATCTGTAATACCGACACCAAACAGTCTTATAACAGCCCTGCTCCTGGCCAATATTTCTGGAATTCCATCAGATCTGTAACTGGGATCCTTATCCGCCGTTTCTATTCTTAATCCCTGAATAACCGGTACTACATGGTACTCTTCGTGGTCACCGTGAATGGAAGAGATAAACTCTTGACGACGCGAGCGAAAATATTTCCTGAAAATAGAATCCGATTTGATAATAATTCCTAAAATATCATTTTGTCTCGCCTATTCAACATATTAATCAATTGCTTCCTCTTTGAAATAAATGTACTTAGTATTATTTTATTAGTCGAATACAGCTATTTAGGTCAAGGTTTTCAGTCTCCGATGAGAAGCAATTACAAATCCAGTAGGAAAAGCATGTTTTACTTTCAACAAAATTAAACATTATCGCTTTCTTTTTTTTTTATAATTCCATACATATATCATACATATTTCTGCAGCACGAGAAAACACGAGGAATAAGATTTCCTCGCTATCGTACGGTATCGTCAAAAAACACCAAACACTTCACGTGCAATATAAAATTATAATAAAGTAGGATAAAATCCTTGCCGTCGGTAATATCGGTATTTTCCTACAGTTAAAAAATTGTGCCATGTCATAAGACGGATATCTATTATTAGTAAAAGAAGGGCCTGTTCCCGAATGAACGTTCAATAAAAGATAAATGATAAATGATCGAGCGCTCGAAACTTACTCGGATCGTGGCGGAGAAGCGATAGTAAAGTTGGTTCCCAGATTGGTCCATTTTTCACCGAACCTGGTGACGATTCTTAGACAGAAATAGATTGTGGTATCCTTAAATGTAGGAGTTTGGTCGAATTTGTAGACCGCACGGTTGCCATTCGGCGCGATCCAGACCGCGTGCAATTTGTTGTTCGGGTTTGGATCACAATTGTCGGGTGTGGGAGACCAGCACAAAGAAACGTTGCTCTCGAGACCGGTGCCAAGAACTTCGACAAGGAAATCCGAACTGTCCGACGTGTATTTCCGCGCGTCGTATCGTTCCGTGTCCAAAATATTCACTGATCTCACATTTTGACGACCTACTACATTCACTTCTATAAATGCGTTAGCGTATACTAGATTGAATATTGTAAAAACAAGTAATAAAAGAGCTGCCGGTGTGCCTGAACGGTCAACATGTTGCGCCATCATGCGACAAGTGCACCGTGACAACTTCGCTACTGTCGTTGGTTAGTGGTCTATTTATAATCTCGGATTCTCCCATTGCGCCTGCGTATTTCTTCGATCACATCTCGCCGTTATTCGTCGAGACACGCTATCGTCTCTTGCCCTGTGAAAGTGGGGAGAACATTACTCAAATTCGGATATGCATACATTCACCTTCCGCTATAGATATACACACTACCAAACGGGTGACGTGATCAGAAACAACCTCTTATTTCAGGCATCGGAATTAATGACTCGCGGCGACCAATTTTTAAAGGCTACGCCCCTTTCACCCAGCCGCGCGTCTCGCTCCCCGTGGCAACCATAGTGCTCGGATCTCCTCAGGTGCGTACCATAGGAGCTATTCGTGACACATTAGGGCGACACTCAATATCAATAGATTTACGCATTGTCAATTGTTTGCAAGCACTATGTCGCACAATAATTTTAGACAATAGATGTAAAAAATGGATTTGGAAAATATATTCAGAAGATAAAGTTTGAAAGTTTATATATATATATATTGTCAAAAGTTTATTCACATCTGGGATAACTAGCTAGAATAAAGACAATATTATTCTTCAATTTTTCTAATCGTTTACTGTTTTATATTTCACCCAGCCAATTTCTTCATAAATGCATAAAAATCAATAGATATAGCAATCCCGCTAACAATATAATAAGTGACATCCCGTAGAATCCCGCGTCATTTTTTGGTCCCGCATTTCTATTTATTTATGATATTGTTGTTAAAACAACAGTATAAAATACATATACATCAGTCACAAACTAATATATAGTTATATATCAGACCAGTTATCTATGCTTTCTACCGCATCCGTCTTCATATCCGCATCAAGACGTTTTTGAAATTTTTTTCTGTTTGATGTTTTTATTACATCAATACAATTGAATACAAGCGGTATCGGCTTTTAAAGAGCTACATTGCAAAACGGTAGCGAAAGAAATATGAGAAATAGATAGCATATCACAGCGGTGGGGATCCGCTGGACACCCACGTGGATATGCAGGTGATGCGAAATCCCACAAACTTTGCGGGACTACGCGTGTAACGAAAATCGCGCGAATGACGACGCGTAAGATGAACTATGTCGATGTTGCATTGATATTAATAATTATTCGACTTACAAGTGTAGAGGCAAAACAAGTTTTTTCCAGGATATCTTATTTGTAATAACTTCAGGAGTAATTTGTTTTTTACAATCATGTTATTTTCAAAGTCCTACAAATAAAAATTTTGTTTCATAATTCGAACATTTTTCTGATTTTAATTTAATTAAAGTTATATATGTACGATTAGAAAAATTGAAGAATATTATGTCTGTATCCTAACTATACTATATAGTTATCCCAGATGTAAATAAAATTTTAACAATACAATTAAAAACTATTTTTTAAATTCATTTTCTGAGAGAGAGAATATATTTTAAAAATTATCGTACGATATAGTGTTTGCCGGGGATACCACTCGTAATGCGGAACTCTATTGATACGAGTGTCGCTCAGTGTCGCCCTAATGCGGCACGAATAATTTCTATGGTACGCGCCTGAGGTGCCCCCCTCGAGCACTATGGCCGCCACGGGGAGCGAGAAGCGAGACGCGTGACCGGAACTACCCTTCGATAAAATCGGCTGCCGCGAGCCGCGAATTCGAGGCCTATATGTATATCTTATTTCAAAGTGTCTGTTTGTATTAGAAAGATGCTCTCTGACATTACCTACAGTTGGTAAAGATAAACACGATCATTTCGAGGAAACTGTTCACTGAGTGTTCCGATTGAATCTACCGTTTTTCGTGCATGCGCGGCAATTTCAGCCTCAGTAACGTAACCATTTCAATGAAATCGGATAGCTTGAGCACCCCGCAGATTTTTAAAAAATTATTAGTGTATACATATGAAATATTAACAATGCTTACCTCGTTCCGCGTCACGTCCACTGATATATATCAGTGGTCACGTCTCTCCTTCATCAGTCGTCCCGCCAATAACACCGGTACATTCCCGCCGATATAACTACCTCAAGGCGTCAGGGCCCTGGCCGCTCTGCTGCGTCATTGTAGATACGCTATTGTCCTGGCCGCGCATGCGCGAAAAATGGTGGTTTCAATCGGAACATCGGAAGTGTTCACTGTTCAGTTCAGAGTTCAGAGTCTGAACTTCAAAGTTTCAGACTTCAGACCAGTTCAGTCTAAGGCAGTCTAAGGCGGGAATTTTTTAACGGCCGTGTCACGCAACTCTGCTGGATAGTTTTCGACAGGTTTATAAAGACACTTTTCGAAATATTTGACAATATATGAAGATTGAAATCATTTAATTCACATGTAACATAATGCGTCCCGGTTAGTACTATATTTCTGTTATTATTCTTTGCGCGAAGAGGTTATGTTGGCACGTAATGCACATAAGTACAGAGCCTGCAAGAAAGTAAACAAGATTTTCTAATATTTTAGCAACAGTTTTATCCATGGAAAGAGACATAGTCAGAATTATCAAGAGATTTAAATTCGAAGAATTAGAGTTGGCGGTAATGCCTGTTTTCCCCGAAGTTTCTTGGAATAAGATCAAATCCGAGTTGGTCAAATCCCACAACGCTTTTACTGTAACGAATGCAGCTCAATTTATCAAGACGGCTATAACCGTGAGTATTCTGTTTATAAATGTATTAGGATATATATATATATATATATATATGCGCATTATGTACAAAGAATATTTATATATATATATATATATATATATATTTCTGTGTCTTTGTAATAGGACAACAACATAAAGCAGAAAGATTTGAAAGATCGTTTATCAATGTTGCAGCTAATTGGTAATATGTAATTTCTTATTATTTTATCTTAATTGTTTGCTCTCTATTACCAATAGTTAAACGTTTCAGATGTAAGTTGGCACAGCCATAGAAAAAGATGGTACGGTCATTTATTACAAGGTTCTGGAAAGCCTATAAATTATTTCAAACAGAAAGCGATTCAAGTTTATATGGAAGAGTATTTTGACTCGTTAAATGTGAAAGTGGATGTAAAATTATACACGCATAATGGCACGTCATATATCTTTGTATCTCCAGACAGAAGCAAAAGAAAAAAGGAGAAGATTCTGCGCGATTTACCTGTTCTTTTTGCTATATTCGTGGGACAGAAATATTTTTTCACCAGCAAAAAAAATGTGTCTTCAGATGTTTTGCAGGCGATAGTAATGAGTACAGGATTTCATAAAAGCAAACAAATGAATTTAATGGGTAAAAATTTGAAATCATTGTGCAAAATGTTTAGGAAAAAGGAGGAGGGAGTATTAAATCCAGAAAACATTCATAACATTGTGGAGTATAACGATGCTGACCCCGTGAGAAAGTAATTTTTATTTTTAAAAAATCCTTAAAAAGAATAGAATTTCTTTTTCATTATTCATAATAATAGATCCATAATTTTTGTATATTTTTTAGAGCTACTGGTATAGATTTTACTCAACGCAAACAACGTAAAAAATATGCGGAAGAATGTTTTGGGGATAATCCTGCTACTATGGAATTACTTGTTGTAAATGGATCTAGCAAAATTCTTATATCCGAAGACGAGTCCACAGAATTATTTAATGAATTAATGAAAACTACGTTAGTACTATATTTTATACATTCCTAACATATTTTGATATTTAGTATTATCCAGTAAACGTTTATTTTTCTGTATTTCAGATGGGAGTACCATAGTCCTAATATTGTTGCCTTATTAACGAAATTAATAGAGCAGCGAATACTTGTTACACCTGTACCGCATTACATATCGAACCTTATGGTTCTAGGCAAGAATGAATTTACGATTTCAAATAATTGACGATTGTATATTTAAATGATATACAACATTAATATATAGTCACAATTGCAGGCAGAGCTTGCAAGCTCATTTTATTATCTTCTGGAAACTTTAAAAGAATTACATGATTAACACTAAACCTGCCGAGCCTTAAAAGTAACTGATACATGATCCCTTATAAAAATAACAAGATTGATTTTATTTAGATTTGTGCAGCTCCTATTGTAATATGTGCTCTTTTAAAGATATCTTTATACAATTATTTCTTATGAAATAATTTTTACTATATCAATAAACGTAAAATAAAAAATCTGGAACTGGTGATGGTAGGTTTAGTGTTAAAATATACATAATTTCGAAGATTTTTAGTGGTTTAAATAAACACTTCGATGTTTTAAACATTTTGTTAGTATTGAAATAGCGATAGTATTGACAATTATATTTATAAGTAATATTGTTATTTTATAAAAAGAAAACAAAATGTTATTGTACATAATTTGTTTCTAGTTGCTTGTAAGTTAAGGATAACTTGCAGATAAAATAACTTTGTTTGTAAAAATTGTATACTTTTAGTAAAGGTAATATTATATGATATTAATATAATATAAATGAATGTGAAACTTTCTTTCGCAATTCAACTCGACATATCGTCGTCGAACTCATCTTCCGATGTTAAATCTGGATCGTCAGCTTGTGACAGACATTTATCGCAATGACAAACAAACAAATATAAAGAGCGTAAAGCTTTTTGTCTAGAATGTCTACTTCTTTCTTGATCGCATTCGTCAAGATAACTTATACATATTTCTTCTTCAGGTTGAATGTTGCGAATCGCTTTCAAAACTAAAATATTGTTTGAAAATGGAAATTCTACGATCGCGTTTGGTATGCAGCTATGATTTATCGCTGACTGAAGAGCATATAGGCCAGAACCTTCGTTATTTAGAAAAACGCCCACAGCTAAAAACATAAAACCACAGAGTATATCAGGGAGATCAAGCGCAACATAATTTTTGAAAATTGTTACCTTCGTCCATTTCAGAGTAGATACGATCTATTAGTTTATCCACAAAAATTCTTTCCTCTCTCGGTAAATCTAACGCGGATACATTTTTCACCCATACGCTAAACGCGCTAGTACCGATCCCTTGGCCATTTGTACCTATTAAGGCTAATAAACTTCTGAAACCGTCTGGCGTAAACCACTGCAAATTAAAATTCATGCAACGTTTGTTGTAAAGTAATAGATTTCAATTGTATTTATACTATTATTGCGTACATTCGATGTAAATTTTGTATCCAGAGCTTTCTGCATGGTTTCTCTAAGTACATCGATTTGACCAATAAATTTCTCCTCTAATAGCTTGTGGGCAATTTCGTGTACTTCGTTGACTGCGCAATGGCAGAACTGTGAAAATGCGGAGAGAACCTCCTCTTTATTATTTGCTTGATTAACTATAGCTACCATTCTAGCTGGTAGCATTATTGTTCCTGATTCCGGTGGGTAATGCATTTGCTTCCACGTTTCATTTAATTGCACAAGCGGATGAGATTCGTCTTTTTCTCGTGTAAGAGAACATAACGTACTGTGATACCTGCGATTGAGTTAAACGTTTCGATTACCCGTGGAAACTATTTACGAATCTGTATATGTAGTACCTTGAGTAAGCTTCGGTTTGGCATTCAACGCTACAATATTTTGTACCACAATCAGGACATTCTGTAATTAATTCTTTTTTCGTTTCACAACATTCCGGATGGGGCAGAATAATCGTTGAATTTTCAGTCAATCTATGTACATTTTCTTCAGCAGTTTCTAACGGCGTTAAGCAATTGTCGCAAGCTAAATATCCGTACTCTAAATTCCATGAGAATTGACAGCAGACTAAAGGTTTCTCCGTTAAAATTGTATCTCCGTCTTTGAACGCACGGCTAGCGAAAAGTCCTTTTCCCTGTAATGTAATTTACATGAGATTCTAAATATACGAATGAACGACAGGTTGTTTTCAGCGAGACGTGACTTAAAACTCTAACGATATAATACATTAATATATTGTACCTTTTCCGCGTTAATTATTTTAACTTTAAAATTACTCGAACTCATCGTTATCCGATTATTTTAATAAAAAATAATAAGATACGCATTAATGTTTCTAACCATCAAATATGTATTTTTCGCCCATCATCATAATCGTACTACCATAGTCAAACTGAGTCAGAAAGGTTCGACGGAAGAAAAAAGATAGTGCAATCGGCACGGGAAAAATCATTCTAAAATTCTGTGGAAACGGATACGTTATTATTCGCAGTTAAAAACGGTGTATATTTTAAATATTTCTTGAAACGGTTGGTGTACTTGCATGTACAACGAAGTAACGTCGCAGAGTACTTGACTCAAGTACTCTGTGGTAACGTTATGTGGAAGTGCTCGCAGCACTTCCGTGAAGACAAGCTTCGGATCGCTTCGGATGTAAGTTACCTGTCGCGAATCGGTTCAGTCTCCTTTGATAAAGAACATTTCAAAAACTGTTGACTTTGTTTCATTGGACCGCAGGGAATAATGAACGGTGCGATGGCAATGGTAAGTCAGCTTCTCTCGTCGTTTTCGCGAGAAACATTGAAACTGTTAAAACTAATAAACTATAGGGATCATGATGGCGGTTGTAAATTGCTTCTAACGTATTTAAACGATTCGCACTCGAACGATTTAATAGATCATGAAGACAGAACGACAATATTCTTTTTACCGTACTCGACGGCGTACAAATAAATAATTAATACGAGATTTATGCACATAATATTATACATAGTATAAGTCAATCGATAATGTTATTGGCTTTACCATACAGTTTGATACAGTCTCTTGTATGTAGTGTATATATATGTATTTCGTGAATGAAGAGTTCAATGTTACTTGAAACTTTTACATTAAATTTTAACATTATTTGAATATCGATTGAGAGTAACTTTTAGCTAGTGATAGTCGATTGTTTAAGGACTATTGATTAACAATTGGCAAAATCTAGAAAGGCTTAATAAAGCAACGATGTGTTTTTGATTATCAAATTTTGCTGACTACATTTAACGTATGTTTTCACAGGCACCAACGTCCCAGAACAACGCAGAACCACCGAGCAAGAAACCTAGAGTCGAAGGTACATTGCTAATGCATCCCAATAACTGTATTCCCCTAATCGCTAACGAATCGTACGGTTAAGCATACAAGTGGAAAAAGATGGTGAACAGAGAAGCAACGACAAGCATAATATAATTTTAAGCAAAGGAAATGATGAAGAGAAACATATACTATTTACTTAGGACAATCAGATGCTAGCTTTCTATTAAACTGCTGGCAAACTCTAAGCGTTGAGAGGTCTATCGCAGTTTCAGAATATATTTTGGTAGGCTAGGGTAATAGGTGATCGTTGGCCCTCAATAAAACTAATGTATGGTTGTCCTTCTGTTCTGAGATGTTACAGCGGAGAGACAGTACAGAATCTGTGGCCTACGACTGAGCTGTGATCATGAGCGTGCGCCAAACAAAGAAAGAGAACGCTACATTCGTTGAACAGAACAAATCTGAGTTTTGCAAACTCCACTGACACAGCATCTATTGTCGAGTACCAAATACGATGCGTATTTTAGATAGGTCAGCATTTTAGGGTAGTCTTCTTCCATCCTAATTATAAGCCTCGATCTACATGGAAATTATTTTGTTTAACAAATTTCTCCTTGTGAATTTATTTAAAAAGAAGAAACCGTTCGATTTCGGAGGAGGCTTATAAATAGGATAGGCAATGGCGATGTGTATTTTTCAAGATATTCTCAAATGATATTCGTCATGTTTGCGTTTCCATTGTACAAGTACAAGGTAAGAGATATTTTTGTTAAAGAAGATCGGCCTGTTGCGATTGAACAGGAAATTATTGCAGAAGGGCGTACAACACGAGAAAACCTATACGTGGCTTCTCAACGATCGGTCGCGTTCGATTTCTTGTCAATTAGGATCGCCATTGCTGCATAGAAAGTGTTAGGGCTAATTGCGTGGTAGGTTGGAAAAGGCAAACTGTAAGAAAATGGCGCAGAAAATGCACTGAGAGTATTCTCCTTTGCTTTGTGCTTACAGATTTGTGCGTCGCCTCAATCTCGGATAGTTTGCGCACAACCATCATTGCTCAGCCCAGAACACGGTTAGCCGTTAATCAAACGATCGAACAAAGTTAACAATATATCAATTCGTGAAACTGCAAAAGTCGTAAAAGAGAAAAACCAAGCGTTTCAACGTGTTCTGATTTCTGTTTCAGAGACTAGCAGACCAAATTGGTTATGATCGTATGAAACCTAAACTAGTTATCGGTAGTCTGATTTCGTTGAGGCTAATAATAATGTAAACAGTAACGAAATTTAAACGAAAGATGCTAACGCATTCGATTTGCAGAGATATACGATCTCTTTTTAATTTTTCCATTGAAATTGTTTTAAACGAAATTCGAAGTCGTTATTATTCTTGTTACCAAAGCATACAAAGTGATTTTTACGATAAATGGTGTGCAAGGAAAGAAGGAAATTCCCCTATTTTCCTCGATGCGTATACACGTACCATGTATAATGCACATTATACATAGTACCTTGTATTAATTATTCAAATGTAATATTATTCCTGACTATTTTAATTTCTTTGAACTTACAGTTCGGAGGACGGTTCTACCGTGGGAACTGCTGCACGACGTCGTTACTTTATTCATCTCATTTTAAGTTTTGAAATTGCTGTGGCGCTTCATAGAAAATTACGTTTCATATAATTTTTACTTTACATTTGCACAGCCACACGATCTTTTAAATAACAATTTAGCAACGCGTATACTTGATATCCTGTTAAATTCTAAAGAAAAGTTCTATTTCCAAAATTATATTCCCTACAAATTTGTCATTTCAGTATCTCTTATCAATTGTAATGAAAAGATAAATACATGGTGCAGAGATACGAAATGATACTAATTTTAATATTACAATTATATCTAATACTAAGTTTCTTCGTAGGAAATGCAACAGAGTTCTTGCCAGGCCCTATATATGATCTTAATCAAATCGGACAAGTTGTTGCTGGTGAGTAGAATTGCAATATTGTACAACGTTCTTGACAAAATTCGAAATGATGTATACCGTAATTGTGACAATTGAATTATAGTCACTCCAATTTAAGTAATATTGAGAGTTGATAATGATCTCGTGGACATGTAGCTGATAAGATCTGACACGGCACCGAACGATTAATCTCCTCTAATTAACACGAGTTACCCTGTTAAACATTGTTATTGATTTTGTTGCAGGACCTGGAGCTAAGTATCTTACGTTACCTGGCATTCTAGGTGCAGGTCTCCCAAAAATTACATCTGAACAGCAGGATACAGTAAATAGAGCAAAGAAATATGCCATGGAACAAAGCATCAAAATGGTTTTAATGAAACAGACACTGGCGCATCAACAACAGGTAACTTTCAAAGACGAAACTAACAAACTTTACTCGCCTAACATACATTTTACATTCCATTGTACATTCATCGATTTCTGTCTTGACAATTTTCTGTTCTACGATGTGTAACGCGGTACAGTTATTAACCGTGTATTACACATCAACCATGTATACATTCCATATTTACCGTTTCAGTGGGCAAAAAGCATGGAAAGAATGTTTACCGAAGTTTTAGTAGCTCGGTAATCGAATGTTAATTCTTAAGAATGCACAATGGACTCAATGTATATTTTTTCATGAAATTATACATTACAATTTTGGGGTTCTTTTTTATCTCAAAAAGTATCATTTATGAAAAATGTATTCTATATGTAGGTTCCTCTATTTAGCTCTTTGCCAATACATAATACCAAAAAGAGAAAAAGATCGTTTCAAATACACAAATACAGTAGTTTCAATTAACATTTGTCCTTGCAATTTAGCTCGCCCCGCCGAGTAATTTTAAGCAATTGCATAAACATTTTTAACCTGTGTTCGTTATGACGAGCGAGTAAAGTCACAAAAAATATAACAGAAATTAAAAAAAAAAAAAAGACGAACACTGGAACCTAACTCTGATCGGTTGATTTTTTCTCCCCGCAGAAGAATAAGTTGGTCCTGCGGCAGCAAGTTTTATTGCTAATGTGCAGGTTAGTGTCAACCAAATCAAGACAGAAACAATATGAAACCGCCTTACGATCAAACACTCCTAAACGTTTCCCTGAGTTACTACTGTAAGAGAAGGTTAGATATCTTGAGATAATAGTCGGCGGGAGCAGAGCTGTACCAGCGCGATGGAGGACAAGTTTTTGTGCATGAATCTCTGGACGATTTGAGAAAAATAATCGAAATATGTACTTCTGAGCTCAACTGTTCTTTCTTCCCTTGTTGCTTAGTATATTGTACTTGCACTTGTAACCACAGTTTACAAGACCAGCTTATTTGTCTTGTATTCACGTTATTATATTTGGTCGTCATAGTTTTATTCGATAAAGGGTAGAGATTGCCCTCCGGGTGTTGTCAATATTAATTCGTTATGTCAAACGAAGAAAAGTTTTTGGTTGAGCAAAGAAGGTGGAATGGTATAAGAGCTTGGGGGATTTTTGAGATGAACGAGACTGGTGTATGTAAGGGGGAGGGATATCAATAGAAGGCCTATGGTCCTTTGTGTTACAGCAAATGGCTAGTCAACGGAATCAGGTGCAGAGACAGCAGGCTCTCGCCCTCATGTGCAGGTTTGTTTGTTCTTTGTCTTAGCCCTCCAAATTTCGTCCTCGAGACTCGGCATTTTGAATCGAAGATTTTTTTTCACTCTCGATTATCCATTGTGTCATTTCAATTGGGTTCTCTTAGACGTACAATCGATTGGAATATCGTGATCGCGTTTTCTTCATAATTTTTTTTTTCGATACGCTACGCTATCTCGTGCCGAGCTGGAAAAATATATTTTTGTATGCAGCGGAGTCTTTCATTCACACGAATAAATGTTCCGTTCGATCAGTGAGATTAGTAATAGGAGAGACTAGAAGATATATTTTGATAATCGTTAGAGATAAAACAATGAAAGAACTCAGTCTAATAATTGCGGGTAATTGTCGGCTGAAATCAAATTCCTGTACAACAGGGTATATGTGGGCAGCATCAGTTTCGAATTGAAAGAGGACACGATTAGGCAAGCTTTCTTGCCTTTTGGTCCTATTAAATCAATCAACATGTCTTGGGATCCTGTTACCCAGAAGCACAAAGGATTTGCATTCGTCGAATACGAGATACCTGAAGCAGCACAACTTGCTTTGGAACAGATGAATGGTGTCATGATTGGTGGACGTAACATCAAGGTAGCGGGACGTACCTATATAACGAATTTCCTGTCCCCCAGCAATCCTATCATCCCGCCGGAGGTCGGCAAATTTTTATTTAGTTTTATCCAATATTATATCGCTTTTGATTGAACTGCATCATATTATACAATAGCATGCACTTCGATCAAAATCCTTCTTGAATTTCTTCTTAAACACCATAACGATTGTATCAACGTAAATCTTCCAATTTCTACGATGCACTTTTACGTGAGTTTCACGGTGGTTTTGCACAAGTGTCGAATATCTATGAAACGCATTTGTTCGTACAAAGTATAATAGTTTTTGTCTAAAATGTACACATAATTTCTTCATAGTTCCTTCCTTCCTGCCTTCCATTCCATTCCGTTTCTCTGTCACTTAAATATTACAATTGGAATTATATTATTGTGACGTCAAAAGTACCTTTTCTAAATTGCTGTACTTTCTTTTAGGTTGTCGGACGACCGTCAAACATGCCACAAGCTCAATCGGTCATAGACGAGATTACCGAGGAGAGTAAACATTATAATCGCATTTATATCGCGTCTATACATCAAGACTTAACGGAGGACGATATTAAATCGGTATTCGAAGCTTTTGGTCCTATTACCTATTGCAAATTAGCGCAAGGTAGTTCACCTCATCGACACAAGGGATACGGTTTCATCGAGTACGAAACGATGCAAGCTGCATTGGAGGCTATAGCATCGATGAATCTGTTCGATCTCGGTGGCCAGTATTTGCGAGTAGGCAGAGCTATCACTCCACCGAATGCTCTTATGGGACCACCGAGTGGAACGAGTATGATGCCTACTGCAGCGGCAGTGGCAGCAGCCGCTGCAACCGCCAAGATTCAAGCAATGGATGCAGTGGCCAGTAACGCGGTAGCTCTAGGACTAACTAAACTCGGAGCAGCTGCTCCCCCGATACTGAATCAAGGTATAGAAATATTACCAAGGAAAACACAATGTTTTCTCGATAAGATATCCCCACTACCACAGGGTACATATATCCTTTTTCTTTAGAAAAATGCCATGAATATGTTGGCGAAAGTCTCATAGACAAATAATGAAAAACAAAGAAGTTTTGTCATTGGATTAGTCATGTTCACAGTTCTCGGCTTTTCTACGTTCGGTACAAGCGAAAGAATAGTATTCCTGGGCGATAATTGTCCCGCGGATTCGTGTTTTGGAGAATTATCGAAAAAACACTGTATCACGCTACCTACCCTCCGATTTCGATGATTTTTGGACATGTTATAAACCTCTTCGCGTATCTAAATAGAAGATAAGTGACCACCAATACTAACGCGTGCTCTGCCACAGACGCACAAGTATAGACAGAATTCTAATGCGCAAAGGAGAAAGTTGTACGAAATATCGATTTCTACAACATGTCCAGAAATCGTCGAAATCAGAGGGTAGGTAACTGTCCTGCAGGTTCACCAATGTTACAATTGCCGAATACCTGCATCATTTACGATTATTGATATTTCAATGTGTATGCAGCTTTGCCCGGTATAGTGAGACCCACTCTTGCTCCTGCCACGATGATGGCGCCACCAACTATAGCAACTGTAGCTCCAGTCATTCCTCCGCCCGGTATAGCTATACCACAGGCTCTAACTAGACCACCAGCAATTATTCAACCGATACCTGGCCAACCGGTCGTCATACCACCGCCAGCGGTCGTAGCTCCAACAATAGTTGGTACTCCGGTTGTAAGTATTTAATCATTCGATTTGCAGTCGTTTAATATTCCTGTTCGAAAACAATAGAAACTATTTCGATTGTTAGATACCAGTCACGACTACCACGAATTCCGACATAATGAGGCGAGCGCAAGAACAAGCGGCTCATCAAAAACAACAAGAGGAACTACAGAAGAAGTTATTGGAGGAAACGGAACCTCAAACGCTGCAACAACAGGAAAATATGTCGATCAAGGGACAAAGCGCGCGTCATCTCGTCATGCAGAAGCTTATGCGCAAAGTGGAATCCCGAGTTGTGATCTTGAGGAACATGGTGGCGCCGGAAGATGTCGATGAAAGTTTACAAGAAGAAATCCAGGACGAGTGTTCGAAATTCGGTGTTGTGGAAAGAGTTATCATTTATAACGAGCGACAATCCGAAGACGACGAAGACGCGGAAGTTATCGTGAAGATTTTCGTGGAATTCTCTCAAATGAGTGGTAAGCTATTATACATTTTTCTTTTCAGAATAATCTTACCTTACCTTTGAATTGTACCGGTATAATCGATGAACATTTCAGAAGCGGAACGTGCAAGGGATTCTTTGAACGGTCGTTATTTCGGTGGACGATTAGTAAAAGGAGAGCTGTATGATCAAGCTCTATTCGACAATAGCGACTTTTCAGGTTGATCGGAAAAGCTTACGTTTTTCGTGCATTGGACTGTTTTAATTTCTTTCGATTGAAAGAATTTATATCTGCTGTTGACTGATGTTTCGTACTCCGATACACGCGAAGTATCTTTTTACAAACTCCAGAAATCGGTATATAATTTCTTTATTGAGGAAAAGAAAAGCATGGACTTACGTATCAATTTTTCTATCGCAGAAAATTATGTTTAAAATTGGTACGATATTCGAAATTCCGTTTTGATATTTTCTACTGCATAGTAACGGATACATTTGGATGTTGTCATTTCGTTACATCGAAGAAAATTTTCAGAAAGAATATTAAACAAGTGCTTGACTGAAGTTCCGTAAGAGAAGGATATTCCATATACACGTATAGTTTCAGTACTGGTTTTTCGTTACATCGATTAATTGAAGAGAACGGTCGATGATATACAAAAGAAAATACAATAAATGTATATGTATAGAAACGTAGGATATAATAAATTGTTTTACATATAGACTATACCTCACACAAACAATAAACACTTAAATTATACATCATAACAATGCAAGTATATGTTAAAATAAAATTTGTACATATTTACTAGATATTTTATTGATTTTCATTATTCGATGAGTTTCATTAACTACCTATTGCTTTTTACAGTCTTTGTATTTTTACTTATTTTTATATTCGTCGTACACGGGGAACGGTTTTCGTTCTTTCTTATCAATGTATATTTCCGATTTTTCTGAATTGGCACTTCCATATTTAGCTGCTATTTCTGCAGCTTTTTCTTTTTTACTCATTGTTATTTGATAATTTCTTTCTAGTTCTTCTGGTGTCGGTGGCTCAGTTCTACGATATCTCAACCAAGATTCCCATTCCGGAGGCATTTCTGGTTCGAAATTATCTTTATCCACAGCCTCGAAGTAACGCGTCGGCTTTTTTCGCGATGATCTACTAGCGATTGCTGTTTCATAGTATTTGGTACCATAACGGTCTTCTCCTATCAATTTAGGACGATTGAAGTTGGGTTTCATAGAATTGATGAAACAATTCCAAATCAATTTCATCACGCCTCGTTCTTTTCTAGACATTACGCTGTTTTATTAGAACAAGTCAAACTAAAAGAATGAAAAATATAAGTAATTAGAACCATCATCGAGGAAGAAACGAGTAGCCGATTTGCACTTGACTTTTAGGTTAGCTAACTAGCAAAGTAAAAGTTACGAGTATTAGATAACCTACGATACTTACAAGTTCGATTTTATTCATATTAAGAAAGCATTTAGATTATAAATTGGTCAAACCTCCCTTAAAATAATATATTTGTACAAACACGAGCTAGCGACAGAGAGAATGTAAATAGCGAGAACGTTGTATTACAAGCAATTGTCAAAAATCAAATTTCCACGATTTACTGCGTATAATATTTATTGTAACAATATAACAGATATTTTTGCCATCAATTGTAAGCCGTTTCTTAAATAAAATACACAAATATATGTATAAGTTGCACGTTGCGTGCCTTGCGAAATGTTATCAATACTAAATAGTCGACCCTGGTAAAGTATATATATATGTTATAGTTGTGTTCAGTCGCGGTTGGTCGCGGTCACGCGATCGCCATTGTCATTGGTTTGAAAGCTAGTGATCTATGTTTATTCGATTGGTTCCACTGACCGAGGAAAGATTACTATTTCAAGTTCGCAATTATTCTTTCAATTATTATAAAAGTACGTGCGTCTTTTAAATTTGATTCCTACCAAAAGCGGAATGTTTCTTCTACTTTCGCGCGTTTAGTTATCTCGCGAACGCAAAAGGTGTCCCGCGCGTATCTATACGTAACTTCGTTATTTACACTGTGTTACCGCTACGCAAAATAATATACATATCAAATCCGAGGAACATCCACCGTGTTGTAAAACGTAGTTTCGTTTTACGACAGTGCTTTAACACGATTATACGATTGTAAGGTTTCCGCAAAGGTAACAGCGTGTCGTAAAAAATCAATTTCGTAATTTAATAATAAATACTCGGTTTTCTCGCATGCTCGACGGACGAGAGTGTAACGTGGATTTTTCTTTCGGTTTCAAAGTCGTTCCGCCGATATCTACAATTATAAGTATGCCAAAGGAAAATCGGATTACGGTGTTCCTTTTAAATGCTCGAAGAATATAATTTTTGCGAGTGGGAACTACGATTCGATCGAATGGCTCTTGCGACGAGGATAGTTGAATTGTGAACGTCGATCGATGGTCGTCGAGAATCGTGTCGCCGTCGACCTACGTACATCGCGGAATATATCGACGGGGGGCGATTTTTTCGAAAAAAATGCATTTCAAATGCGTTTGTGCGTTTCTAAGCCGAGGAGCCTCTCGCAGAACACAGGCACACTTGCCGATTGGTTACGTCACTTCCAGGCGTGGTGCGGTGCAATGTGTTATGTGCGTGTGCTACTGAAAATGGCCGTGTACGTACGGGTCCGTCTAGTTTACTGATTTCAACATACTTTTTTCGCGTTTCCTCGACTATTTTTGGGTGATGAACAGTGGAATTTGTTCGGCTACACATCGTTCGCGAGATCGTGCGTGACAAAGTTCCCAGTGCGTCGTCAATGGTTACAAACCGAGACAAAGTGTGCCCGTTTCGTCAACGGCGGATCATTAAAAGAGAAGGTGAGCAGAGGATCTGTCCACAGAGATTTTTTTTCTCCCGAGGATCGTATTTTTCCGAGGATAGTCGTACACGATGCTCGTGACGGTAACGATTAGCAAGGTATTCGTCCGGTTGTTTCGTGTCATCGAAACTGGGGTATCCTTTTACGATTTATCACGTCTCGCTCGTCGAAGAGAATCACGTATCGTATCGGCTTTGGCAGATTACGAACCGCATAGATGACTTTGTGGAAATCTGGTCAACGCGTTTGAAACGCGTTCGTGCGTTCTCTCGCGTGTACAGCTCGTTCAAGATTTGTGTCAATTCGTCTGGTTCCGACGGATTTCGTTGTCGATACTTCTCCGATTCATGGAAGATGGGGAAAGTGTATTTACAAAACGATGGCGGACAAATACGGCCGAGATTACTTGTCAAAATTGTGTCAATCTCGTGACCGTCGTGTGTCGACATTTTTCAGAGAAATCTGTGCTCCTATGTATCTATCAGTAAGCTCGTGAATTTTTACAGTGTTCCCACGTTCTCACCGAATCCTCCACATTTCCGTTTTGATATTCACGAAACGATTAAACGTTACCGAATTTCACATTTTTCGGGAATCAAAAGAAATCTATGGATCGTAACTATGTGAAAAATTGTACATACGTTACATAGCCGAATATGAATAATTATTAATTATTGTATATAATTGTTATTATAACAATTTTCTCCGAGACGCAAAACAATGTTTTCGTTCGACATTATTTTTTATTACAAACGATTTGTAGTAGAATGAATTCCATGGTGTATTTCAGGTAAAATTATGCCACAGTGTATAAAACTAGAGGCCTCTTTAGTTGGAATGTTGTTCTGTTAGCTATGTCCCAGTTTTCTCTATCAATGGAATTTGTATAGTAATACAGACCCTATTCTGAAAGAAAGCAGCTAAACACTTAGCTTCTCTCTATCGGTGAAATGCAATCTTATCCGAGAGATAATAATTTTTTACTAATCCTCTTTTGTTTATTGCAGCCTTGTGCCTGTGTTCGAGCAAAAATAACGGATAATTAATAATGGGTTTGATTGTCGCTGCACGTATTGCTATGGAACATATCGACGGATCTATTGTTTACTGAACATCGATTCGAAGTTGTCAAGATGCGGGAGAGATTTGGTATAATCCCCTGGTATCGAATGGGGATTTGAATTCAATCATTTTCTTTGAATATTCTCTATCGAGGTGGAAAATAAATCGATACGATAGAAAGTATGAAAGGCTATAGTTAAGGAAGAAAAAGGGAGATGATTTCACGGATCTTGTAACTGTTACGCGTTACAATGAATTATTCGAACACTACATAAGTTTATGTTTAAGCGCAGAATTAGAGTAGATATTTCTCGTTAGTGGTAATACTATTCGATTTTATAACATAATGTAATAGAAATACAATTTTTATATGTGTGAATGTGTTGAAAGAATATCGCAAAAATGTCATTCTTGTCGAATCTGAAGAAAGCATTCCACTTTGGTGGCAATGACGCGAAGAAAAAGAAGTTGTATAACAACATTAAAATGGATTGTAATCCAGAAGAGTTCTGGGAAATGGTGGGCGAACTTGGGGATGGAGCATTCGGCAAAGTGTATAAGGTAAATCACAAAATTTGTTAATTATACTTGTAATATCTTATATATATTTGTAGTGTTTACTAAAAGTATTTTCTATATTTTCTAGGCACAGCATAAACAAACGCAACAGCTCGCTGCTGCAAAAATGTGTGCCCTCGAAGGAGAAGACGATCTTAGTGATTTCATGATCGAAATAGACATATTATCAGAATGTAAACATCCGAATGTTGTTGAATTACACGAAGCATATTTTATAGAGGGCAAACTATGGGTATGTTTTGCTATTGCACAACATTTACAAGATTATTCGAGCTTTGTCCAATAACGTCTACGAATCTGCAGATGCTGATAGAATATTGCGACGGTGGTGCTGTTGATTCCATAATGGTGGAATTACAAAAAGCTTTAACGGAACCACAGATATCCTACATATGTCAACACATGACTAAAGGACTTGCATTTTTACACAAATCTAAAGTAATTCACAGGGATCTAAAGGCAGGAAATGTTTTGTTAACAATGGCTGGAGGAGTGAAAATTGGTAGATTTTACATTTACGGTTCTTCATATATCTAAAACGTCGAACGGATGAGCTAACGATCCTCTAATTCCACAGCCGATTTTGGAGTATCTGCGAAAAATAAGCATACGTTACAGAAACACGATACATTTATTGGTACACCGTATTGGATGGCACCGGAAGTAGTATTATGCGAAACGTTTCGGGATAATCCTTATGATTTCAAAGTAAGCTGTAATACACTTTCTAAATCTGATGCGTTAACGTCCGGTAACGTGTATAATCGAAAATGATTCGAACGTAGGTAGATATATGGTCGCTCGGGATTACCTTAATCGAATTTGCACAAATCGAGCCACCAAACCATGAGATGTCACCGATGCGGGTACTCCTCAAAATACAAAAGAGTGACCCACCGAAACTCGAGCAACCCGGAAAGTGGAGTAAAGATTTCAATGATTTTATCGCGAAGGCTCTCATAAAGGACCCAACATCTAGACCTACAGCCGACGAACTGTTGAAGCACTCGTTTATAAATCGGAATTTGGATTCTAAACCGATTCGGGACTTGCTGTTGGAGTACAAAGCCGATGTCGTCGAAGAGGAATTGGTTGACGAGGAAGCAGAGGTACGTTTTCTGTCTCGTCTGATTTTAACAATCGATTATGAAGAATTGCTATGAAAAATACAATAAGATACGCTAGCATTTTATAAGCAGAACTTATAATACACATGTATATATTATATATGTATATATATACGTTGTTACACGCTTTCGTCTTGATAGAAGGCAAAAATGGCGAAAAAACACAGAGAACTATATCAGCGGATCGGTAAGCTGCTTTTGAATGAAACTTAGACAATTGCAACAAACAAACGTATTAGTTGTTCCTACATAAGTAATTAGAAATTAGCGATCTCCAGGAAGAATTGGTAATCCGATGATTCGTTGATGCGTTTATTTCAATTTTTATAAAGTTATACTATTATACGGTTATACTATTCACATTCGTGCATGATAGATGTAAATAAAACGCTAAGAACATTCGTGCATGCGATACTCGATGTTTAATTACGTTTTACTCTTACTTTGCCAATTCTGATATAGTATATACATATATCAGAGTCATTTTTATTTGAAAGGAATGAATGTTTTCTATCTTTTTTTCAACATTCCGCACATCGAGATTTCGAAAGATATTAAAAATTTCTCACCCCTATATGTACTCTAATGAAACCCTAATAATTATGTTGTTGTAATTTGGATAATTTGGCTGTGCATGCGGCTCTCCTGGGCCTCGCCAGCCCCATCACCCCTGCGTTTGTCAGGTCAGTAGCTTATGCAATAAGTGCTGTCTAATTTGATTTCGATGCGTATACTGTGTTTGTACTCGTATTACCATAATCGTCTGCTACTTTCTTTTATTTTCAGACTGCAATGCATAAGCTATTTTTCAATGTACCATATTCACATTTCTATACATATATTGCATAGAATTTTTTCTGTTTATCTTATTGACTCGACGAATGCGCGAGAATAATTATTCTGTTGTTGCGTTACGTTTCTTGCCAACATCGTTTTCAGGATAGAGATTATATTTTTCGTTGACATAGTCATTGTAAATACGTAACGATAAGAAGCACATGTTTCTTTGTAAGATTCAAATAGATGGTAAACGAATATTACAGGAGCAACGCACATCTCAGCTTCCTCTGGAGGTGGATCAACTCGGAGATGACTCTGCATCTATGCGCAGTGACGCTGATGTCAAGAGTAAGTTGTAATCTCGTAATAAACGCGATAGGCTAGTAGGTAGACGTACAAAAAAAATGATTGATTAAAAATTGCCGACTGTTTAGTTTCTGAAAAAGAAAATCTTGCCACATCACCCGTATCTGCGAAAAAAGAAGAGAGCCACAAACGAGAGATCAACAGGGATGGTGAAAAGGAGGACAGGAACAAGAAATTACGGAAAGCGGAATCTAAAGAGAATATACCTGTATCCGTTGAGAAGAAACAAGTACGTATTTTATTGTGCACGAATTGCTGTTTTAATTTGTTGAATTTGAATATGAATAGTTGTGGATAGTCGATAACACATGACTATATTTAATAGGAAATGTGTATTTAATAATGGAATTTATCTTAACAAACAAACTATTAGATATAATATCGAACTAAATAATAATCTATTTGAGCCACGTGCTCTCTCGCTTCACTCGTGGTCACCTCAATTAGTCACCAAACATTCTGACTGCTAGAGTTTTTATATCCATAACATACCGACGTTCACGCCATCATCCACGCCATAACATGTTCCTAAAACCAAGTTCACAATAGTAACGCTTGTGTATCTTTTATCCAGGCACCTAAACCACCTAGTACAAGCGAAGCAAACGAACGTAGAGTATCTCGGGAGAAAGGTCCTGCTCCTCCTCCACCTCCTATGCGCCAGGATAGTAAAAACGAGGATAAGGAAAGTAATTTGAAGAGCACCGACAAGCAAAACGTCGTCGAGATGTTGGACCAATCTAAGAGTACCGAGGACAGTAAGAGAGGAGAAAAACACTCGTTATCGGAGAGTCAAGACACGGCGGAGAGGGAACAAACAACCGTGGATACGTTCAACGAGAAGCAAACGGTCAGAGATAGTTTAGAGAAATTAACAGCTGGCAACGAGAAAGAGAAGGACACGAGACAGAAATCGGTAGTACAGAATAAAGCGAGCCAACCATCGAGAATGGAATTAACTTCGGAAGAGAAGAGGAAATCCGCTCCGGTTCGACCAGAGTCGACAGAGGATTGGTCGAAGCCAGCGTTCAACAAACAATCGTCTCTAGAAGAGAGAAGCAGGTGCTACATAGTTTTATACTGTATCGATTTTCTCGTGATACGTTATATATTTTCGGTACTGATTGTTTTCGATTGTTTTCAGAGTTGAGAAGAAACCAATCGACGCGCTATCGAAACGACAATCCTCAACGGAAGACAATCGGAAGAGCTTGCAGGAGAAACGAAAGTCTGTTGAGGAGAAGTTAAACGCGGTTCTAGAGAAACGATTCTCGATGGATTCCGAAATGCGGTCGAACGTCCCGTCGTTGGAGACGTTGACGCGTCGGGAAACGGCAGGTCCGAACGCAATCTTGTCCGAGAAGAACATCATGAAGGCTTGCTCCACCGAAGACATCAAGACGGATTACGGTATAGGCAAGGTGGAATCGGCCGTTAAAAGTCATAGTGAAGGATCGTCCAGATACGATTCGTTGGAGAACTTCTCGGACGAGTTCGATGGGAAACGAGAGAAGAAGAAATGGTTGAACAAGGAGCAGACGCGCGAGAGTGTCGCGAACGATGCTTCTACCGGCGAGAAGAGAGGTTCTTCGATAAACGTATCGGTGATCACGTCGACGCCTATTAGGAGTAGAAGCGCGTCTTCGAGAAGAGGCAGCGGGGATAATGTGGTTGTCATTACCGGTAAGAGATGGGGGTGCAATCTATTTTATTTTACTTCTAGTAGGGCTGTTACTTTTCCGAAGCTTCAACTCTTCGAAGATTCGAAGGAACGTAGGGAACTTCTAAGTGTACGAAGTTTCGAAGTCTTTGAAGTCTTCGAATCGTGTGAAGTTGTAACTTTCGAGTTTAAAATAAAAATAAAAAATTTGACAGAATTTTCACAGAATATAAAAAATAAAAAAAAGCTTCAATTCGAAGCTTCGAAACTTAGATTCTCGTAATTCGAAGTTTCAGAAATCGACGCTTCGAAATTCGGAGCTTCTAATTTCTTGATCTATTATACAGGGTGTCCCAAAATTCCTTCAACAGCCGGAAATGGGAGGCGACCTAGACGCGAGTTGGCACAGTCGGCCCGGCGCGCCAACTGTCTATTGGCCGACTGTGCCAACTCGCGTCCAGGTCGCGCTCTGATTGGTCCATGTTTTCGTCAATAACTCCTAAACAAAGCCGCGGATAACATTTTTGCAAAGGAAAATGTTGCTTCAAATGACGTCAGGATCCTCTCATTTCCGGCTGTTGAAGGAATTTTGGGACACGCTGTAGACTACAGACCTAGGCGCAGAGTTCTGTTTTTCCTATCGATAGACTTCATCTAGCGCATCTGAACAAATTTGCAGGAAAACCCGACCAAGAAATACGTCCAAACACATCAACCGTCCGGATCACAGCCGACAGTCCAGACTTATCGAATAGTCTAGCGAGCAACATAAGCCAGGTAACAGTGGTGACCACTCATCCTCCGGTACTGGTCGACGCCGTGTCGCCGACGCCTCTTTCTTGCCGGCCATCTCCGACGTCGGAGGTGGTGATTGTCGCGAACGAATTGAACAAGACGCAGGTGAACGAAAGCTCGACCGACGATGACGGATTCCCGAGCCTTGACAGTCTGGAGTACACGCCGCAGGAGCAGCCGATCATTCTCACGGACGCTTCGAAACGGGTGGGCAAGAAGTTGGACGAGTCTGAGGTGTTGATCGTTAGCCCGATCGTGGACGAGTTGCAGGACACTAGTCACGTCTCTGTAGTGACGGTCGGCGACGACAAAGAGCAGGTGAAAGACTCTTCGCAGATGCTGAACAAACGGGGAGCGGCGCGAACCAGTTCCTTACAGAACGACGCGCAGAGTTTGCTAGAGAGGTCGAGCACGAAGAGCGACAGCGGGGACGAGATTACGAAGATGATGGTCGCTGGTACGATCGTCGAGCCCGTGGACATCGACGACACGAACAGGAACTCGAAGAAAGTGAACGGTCTGATCAAGAACGATAAGTCGGTCGCAGGTGGTCGGATCGACGAGAAGGTTCTGAAAACGATCCGACAGAAGGACGCGGGCAAAATGTACAAAGAGAAGAGGATATCACCGGACAGCTTCGAGGGATCCAGGTCCCAGAGCGAATCCGGTTCGACGAGATCGCATACGCCGAGCAAGAGCATCGATCGCTCGGATGCCGAGTCGATCTCGACTACGATCAGCCAGGACAGCCGTGAGTCGAACAAGGAAAACCACATCGGACAGGGACAGACGCCGGAAACGGAAGAGGAAGTAGTGCTGCGGCGGAAGCCTGACTACGCTCGCGATATACAGCGGCCGACTAGAACCAAGGAGGATATACAGATGATGAATTTGAAGAAAAAGACGAGGAAGCGCACCAGAAAGTTCGAGATAGACGGTGTTGTGGTTACGACGACCACGTCCAAGGTGATCTACGGTGACGACGAGAACGGCAAGGTATACGACGATCAGATATTCAGGAAACAGGAGCTCAGGGAGCTGAAGATGCTGCAGAAAATGGAGCAGAAGCAGTTCCAGGATTTGTCGCAGAAGGCGCAGTTCAACAAGGACCAACAGGAGAAGCGTTTCGAGCAGGAACGGCTACTGCTGGAGCGAAACGCCGAGACCGATCTGGAGACTCTCGGACGGCAACAGAGGCAGCAGATAGAGCGTGCCGAGGCGCAGCAGGAGGCGGATCTCAGGCTCGCGTCGAAGAAGATCCGTAGCGAGCAGGAGAGGGAGTTGAAACAGTTCCGCGAGGGTCTCAAGCAGGAGTTGAGACTGTTGAAGCAAGAGGTGGATCTGATGCCGAAGGACAAGCGAAAGAGCGCGTTCAAGATCCGAAAGGAGAAGCTCGAGGCCGAGCACGAGGAGAGGGAGAAACACTTTTTGGATAAGTTGAACGAGAGTCACGAGCTCTCTTTGAGGAGGCTGTCCGACAGCCACCGGGAAAAGATCGCGCTGATGGAGAGGCAGTTCTTGCAGCAGAAGCAACAGCTGATGAGAGCTCGGGAGGCGGCGATCTGGGAACAAGAGGAGCGACACATCCACGAGAAACAGCAGCTGTTGAAGAAACAGCTGAAGGACATCTTCTTCCTGCAGAGGCATCAGATGCTGATCCGTCACGAGAAGGAGCTCGAGCAGATGAAGCGGATGAACCAAAGGAAGGAGGAGGAGCTGGTTAAGCGGCAGACGGTCGAGCGCAGGAATCTACCGAAGCGGATCCGCAACGAGATGAAGGCACGGGAGATGATGTTCCGAGAGTCGATGAGGATCTCGATATCGGCGGTGATCGCGCCGGACCCGGACGCCGAGCGAGAGAAGCTGAAGAAGTTCCAAGAGAACGAGAAGAAGAGGTATCGAGCAGAGCAACAACGGTTCGAGCTGAAACACTCGAGGCAACTGGAGGAGGTGAGAGCGCAGAGCGACGCCACCATCAAGGAATTGGAGCAACTTCAGAACGAGAAGAGGAAAATGCTTATGGAGCACGAAACCTTGAAGCTGAAGGAGCTGGAGGAAGCGTATGGTAAAGAACTACGCGAGTGGAAGGCGCAGTTGAAGCCTCGCAAGCAGGTAAACAAAACGATTACCTTCTTCCACGAACGATACACAATCTTTCGCACGGTTTTGCTTTCTATCCCCCCTTTTTATTTCTTTTCTCTTGTTTTTCTCTTGTATTTCACTGCGCGGATTGCTGCTACACCAGCGGTTTTCAACCTGGGAGGTGCGGCTCCTAGGGGAGGTGCCAAAATTTCTTTTGCGCCTATATATTTTGTTGTAATAAAGTTATTATTATTTAAAACGTGTCTATATTATTGTATCTATTAAAAGATAGGGAGGCGCGGAAAAAAGATTTTGTTTAGGGAGGCATAGTAGCATAAAGGTTGGAAACCGCTGCGCTACACTATCTTTTACTGTAGAGACTAGATTTTCACGCGCTATAGTATTCTCTGGTAATTGCAAACGTCCGCAACGAGACGGATAGAGACGGAACACTATGATCGATCGTTGGTTAAATTGTAAAGGTACCCCGGCGTACAGCAGAACCGGCCATACTGAAATAAGTGTTAATGTACTTGTTATAGAAGTTAGAGGCTGAGCTGTCGGCTGAAAAGGACGCGTTGGGAGCTCGCTACCGAGACTATTTCCCATCGGGTCTTAGTGGTCTCTCTGTCCCACCTTTAGACTATTCTAACATCTTTCATTTCGAAGGCTGGAAGAAGTCGCCGCGTTTGCCCCGCTCTACCCCCGCGTCCCCATCCCCCTTCACGATTCCAAGGGTGTCGCTGAGAGTCAGCAGTTCGGACACCGGCTCCGTAAATGGCATGCTTCCCCGAAGTCATTCGAAACCGGACCTGGTACCATCTTCCTCGCCTCGTAGATAGTGCACCTCCTGGTCCTGTACCGATCGCTCGTTCTCATCTTTGCCCCATTTCTCCTGCTGGAGAAGTTTCCAAGTAAAATCGTTGTTTCATCCGTTTCTTTCTCTCGGGACGATACATTCGAGTTCCGTCGCGATCGAACTGTAATGTTTCAATTTCAACCAGCGCTCGAGATTTCAGTTCGCAAAACGGCTGTCGAGAACCTTCACAGAAAAGTTTGAAACCCTGGTTTCGCAACTTGTTCTTGCTCGCGAAGTTCGCGGAGCTTTTACTTTGAAACTTCTCCGTTTGTATCGTTCTATGTCTTAAGCGTTAGCATTAGATGATGTAACATGTTTGCTTTACTCACCGTTGCTTCGTTATATGCATTTAATGCGCATTACTATTATACACGCATACGTGTGTGTGTATATATATATATATATATATGTATGTAGACACACATATATGTATATATATATACGAAAGCATATATACATATACAGGCACAACACGCAGCAAACACACTGTTAATATATTTTTAATAACCAAACGTAGTTGAAGAAGGAAACTGTTGAAGAGATATATAAATGTTTTGGGGGTTCGCACGGAGGTCGAATAACATGTGCAATCAGTAATGGTATTATAGACGGTTCATTAATTTATATAACATTGTACGTTTGGCCGTATATCTCGGGCAAGAGACACTCGGCGAGTATGTGTATACAGTGGCTGACGAAAGTATTCGAACGCCCTTTAAAACAGAATAACTTTTTTATAATTGTACCAAACGACCTGATTTTTTCTAATCAATTAGAAGCATTGGTTTATGAAATGATATGCAAAAAAGTTTCTAAAAAAAAATTATAATTTGCAAGGTTACACGCAAAAATAAAAAAGACATTTTTTAAAACTTAAAATATATGTTTTGTAGATCTATGTTAGTTATACACATGCTGAAAATTTCAACGAAATCGATTAGCATACACACGAGCTACAAACGATTAAAAATGTTGAAAACCGTAATTTTCACAGAAATTTTCAGCATGCGTATAACTAACATAGATCTACAAAAGTTTTAAAAATGTCTTTTTTATTTTTCAATGTAACCTTGTAAATTATAATATTTTGGAAAATCTTTTTTCCATATCATTTCATAAACCCCTGCTTCTAATTGATTAAAAAAATCAGGTCGTTTGGTACAATTATAAAAAAGTTATTCTGTTTCAAAGAGCGTTCGAATACTTTCGTGAGTCACTGTATGTATCTTTGAGAAACAGGAGCTTGTTCGTTGAGAATCCGCTGCTTAGCGTCGAGGGACGCTAGGCGAGCGGTGTGGTTGTTCACATTGATTAACTCGTCGTTAAAATTGTTTGTCGCTGTTTCGTGTACTTCACTTCGTGTACCTCGTGTACTTGTCGCAGATTATTTGTATAGTTTCGCCAGCCTTGTTACGCAATTCCCTTGGATACTCATTTGTCGATTGTGATACTCATTCTCGGTAACAGTGTTGAGAGGTCCGGGTACGACTATACGATAACACAACGGGGTGAGCCGGTGGTGATACTTGTGGTAATTGCTCTGTGTTGTATACTTATCGGAAAAACCGTAGTGATTTGTCCGCGGGGTTGAACGCTTACACGTCCAGGGTTTCTCGTATGCATAAGTGTTCTCCAATGTGTACGTTCGATCACGTCGCAACCACCCCTTGCGTTACATGCTCCTGATAAGAACCTAGCCGACGACGAAACGTCGATGAAAAGTAGTCGGGAAAAAAGAGATTCCACGAGTGGATATCAGAGAACGGTCTACCTAGGTAAAGAGAACAAGGTCAGTTGAATAAAAGATCCGTTGATGCCATTACGCTATATAGATATATCTCGAGTGTCGAGTACACAGGGTGGAAGAAAAATAATGGTCGTCGGTTCTACGGGTGAATTCGCCTCTCTGAAAATAATTTAATAGCGAAGAAAATTGTCGGCGGGAAACTTTACTGTTGCGCCGCGCCGTCGCGTTCTACTCGACGAGGAAAGAACAACTTCGAAGTTTCTCTTTTCATCGGTGCGAAATAGAACGCTTCGACAACGATCGTTTATGCCCATTGATCCGAACGCGTGGGTATACCCCGCGAAGCGGTGGCCATTATATTTTTTACAGCTTGTAAACGAATTCATGAAATTTGCAAATTTTATTCAGTTCCGTTGGAGAAACGGCCCGCGAGACGAAAGCGGAGAGCCGCGCGGTTGTTCGCGAGCTGGGATGCTAGTTCGGTTTCTAAACTGTGCCGATTTCACGTTACAGAGATTGGAAGAGCAGTTCGCTCTACAGCTGGAGGAACAGGAAGCTATTTACGGGCCAAGCGCGATACCGTTGTGCTTGCCAGCGGATCTTCCGGATTTGACGCATCACACGGCCGGCTCGACGCGCAGCTCGCTCTCCTCGGTGAGCGAGGGCTAACGAGCGTATCGCCGATACAAAGCGTTCAACCAATACACAATTCGGATCTTCCAAAAATCTCGAAAACTTTCTCGTAGGGAGCACGGTGCCCGATTCGAAGTTGGCGTTGCGACACCGAGTAATCTCGACGGTCCATTCCTATCGGCGCGGCACCCTCGAGCCCTCGAGTTCACCAATGGCACGAGCTTCCATCGTCCGATGTCGGAGAACAAAGAAAAATAAAGAAGGAACACTACCGCAACGATCGCGATCGCCAGACGCACAGATCATCGCATCGGATCACAGAAAACGCCGCTCGGTCGGAATAAGTTTGAGCTACCTTGAACAGGTGGCCCCGCAGGTTGTTATATTTTGCAGAAAAGTTTTGCACGTTTTATACGCGTCGATCGACTTGTTGGTTAAAATTGAGCGATCGAAACGTCGTCGTTTCTTCAAACTTGACCGGATATTAACCAATAAACGAACGAACGTGCGTAAAACGATGGGAACGTTAGTTTACACGATACGTCGATGAAAATGTTGTCCGTTTGAATAGGAGTTCTGCTGTCCGATTCGATGCGAGGAGAATACGCGCGGTAGCGTCCATTGTCTAGTGTGTTCGAAAGATGCCTAGCCAATTTTCTACGTAGGTGAAAGCACACCCGGAGATAATATATTTTCGCTGGTTCGAACTGCGACTCCGATACGGTCGGAGCGCCGTTCGAGCACAACGCTGATCCGGGGGATTTCGGATCGGTTTCGAATCGCCGTTGCGCGCGCGATCCGTGTATTTCGAATCCGTGTAGTTCGAGAGCCCGTGCGCGTATTTGTTTCGAGAGAGAAACTGTCGAATTTTCCGTCGGCATACTGTTCACCGAACGAGCTACACGAATATCTATTTTTTAGCGAATAATAATAAACACGTTTAAACACTACGAATCAAAGGTTTACGCCAAATATGTACACAAATGTATGGTTGCTTGTTGCGCGGCTACGTGGCTCGTCACGACGTGTTACAGAGACAAAGAGAGACGGAGAGAAAGAGAGAGAGAGAGATATATAGAAAGAGAGGGAGCAGTCTCTTTTTTCCGATGCACGTTGGAAACGAGCGTGAGCGGCTGACGCGGCCCCCGTAGATGCAGAGGTATATTTGTATAAAATATTTCTTTTCTTTTCGTTTCTTCATCGTATATTTTCTTATCTTTTCTCTCGTCGATTGTACATTGTCACTTGTGTTCTTGAATAGGTTTTCTTCGTTTCTCGCGTTGATCCGTCTGAGAGAGAGAGAGAGAGAAAGAGTGAGAGAATTGTGTGCATGTGTTGTTTCTCAGCAAGGAGTTTTTGTACATACTTACATATATAGAGAATCGGGACGAATCGTTCAATGTATTTTGAATATTATCTAGCGCGAACGACTTTTACGACGATCGCCATCGCCCGCAGGAACAGCTCGCGGAAAACGCAGCTTCCTGTCGTCGACGGGAACACGGAGATCGTTTCTCGAAGAAACTGGTACCCGTTTGCGTTTCGGAGAAACCCCACAGGGCACTCGGTACGGCGGTACTCTACTTTCGTGTTGAACGTTTTCTTCGGGTTAACGTAGAATACGAGTATGGGGGTCAAGAGTCGAACGAGCTTGCGAGAGCGAGATAGAGAGAGAGAGATAGAGAGAGAGAGAGAGAGAGAAAGGATATTTGCCAAAGCATACACATATACACACGTATATTCGTGGAGTACGATGATTATCGAGAATGGTAACGATCGGGTTTTTCGATTACAATTCAAAGTTGAGAGATTTCAGATTTTTATACTAGTTACCGGGATAGAGAGAAAGAGAGTGTGTGAGAGAGACAGGATCGAGCCGCGGTAACGAGGATTCGCGCTTGTTCGAACTTGTATGGAATTTTCGTGCGTAGATTTAACGAATCGTGATTTATAAGTGTTGATATCGCCGAGTGCTGCGAGCGACGCGAGAACGGAATGGACGAGATAAAAGGAAGTGGACGTTTCCGTGAAATTTCCGTGACAGCCTTACTCGCGGAGTTCAGGGAACCGATCGGGCTTGTTCGCGCACGATCGAAAGTATTTATACACTCAACGGCAATTAGAGTGCGAAGCAATGCAATATACAATAGAACCGAAAGAAGATAAACGCGTCGACGGATCGGCGCGTCGAACCAACCGGACGTGTCGATTCGTTCGATTTAGTCAACGTTAGGAGATACTTCTTTCCTTTCGTCTCTTGCTATGCCGAGTATTCCCCTTCGTTTTTGTTTTGAACCTTCCTGCAAATTATTGTACGTACAGTATTTAAGCATACGAGACGGTTTTGTTATAATTTTTTCTTTCTATCCTTCTGTCTGTCTGTCTATCTGTCTTTCTTCCTTTTTCTTTTTGTTTCATTCTTTCTTTCTGTTGTCTTTTTGTTAATACCTGTACACCCGTTGCACGAATTTCGTTTTAGGCGCGGCGCGTGTCCGCATACATATAAATAAATTCGGAGGATCAATAGACTGAGAACGAATGAACGAATAGAGAGAATCGGGAGATGAGATTATTGTTGATCTGTTCGTTGCGATTAAATGTTTACAGCTGATAAAACTGTTTCGTTGAGTTTTCATACATTAAATCGATGGTGTTCGTCGACGAAGCGGCATTAGGGTCGGCCTCTCGAACGAAGCGTTTAATCGGCGGCCGGAGGAGCATCGGTCGGATTGTTTATAATATTTATTTCGATGTCGATGGGAAATATTTTCATTCCTCGCTTCTCTCTGGCAGGGAGTTTACGAGCGGAGCACCGTCTTCGTCTTTGGATCGACGTTCGCTCGACGCTAACGTGTTCATATAAACGACCAATACTCGAACCGTCGAAGAGACCATCAATTCTCGAGCATAGATGATCATCCGACGAACGAACGAACGAAGGATTGAACATCTGCCTCTCCTCTCGCGAGGAGAACCGGCCGATCGAATCGACTCGTCGAGGAGAGATCGAAGTAAAAGTTGCCGGGGATAACGGTTCGTCGGCCGTGTTAGGTGTCTACGCGTGTCCGAGCGAGCGTATTGTACAGAAATTCTTGTTCACGTTGCGAGAGGAACGTTCGCTCGAACCGCAAATTATTGTTCGCGTTCCTCCGTTCCTCGAGCAACGCGGAGACGCGTCGTTTCCTCGACGTTCATGCTCGCTCGAATATAACGGAGAGAGAGAGAGAGAGAATTTCGTAGCAAACGGAAAATTAGCGTCTCTTTAAAACGAAGAAAAGAAGATAATGGATGTTTTATGAAACTTTTTCGGCGAGGGAAGCGCGTCCTTTCTCTTCCACGGGAACTAAATCAATTACGATCGAATTCGATCACCCACATATTCGCCGTTCGCGTTTTTTATAGATTTGCTATAATGAATTGTTACGTAGGGAAGAAAGAGAGTGAGAGAAAGAAAAAAAAAGAGAGTGAGAGAGAGAGAGGGAGAGAAAGAGATAATTTTTTATACAGAATAACTCTGGTTTGAGTGGTATGACGCGTCGACTGAGATCTATACTTAAAAGATATATGTCGCTGTAACATAGACACTTTACAATTAATTGCTCAGTACTAGGTTATAATTGGATTCAACACGATCATTAATATAGTCCGTAAGACTAATGTTACGATTATTTACACGATAATGTTATTAAGAAATAACGCAATAAATATTTTACTTCTACACGTTGATCCACGATAGTTTATTCGCGCGAGAGCATACGGGAATAAACATACAATATGTATCGTTCCTTTATCGTGGGATGCTTATCAGACTGCTCAGTCACGCGGCAGTGTTCTAGTGTAGAAGATCGGTGGCAATTCTCCAGCGATAATATGCCTGCGGTCTACTTATTTTTTCCGTTCTCGATGTTTACCACCTTTCTCCAAGACTCTTCCACCCTCTTATCTCTGATATAAGGCCGACCAAAAAATCGTGAAATTAGAATAGTTTAGCGGCGGTAATCGCGCACGGAGGTCGCGAACAGGGCGTTGCCCGCGTTGTCGTTTAATTTTGGAACGTCTAATTGTAAGTAAGTGGCGAAGTAATTGGCGAGGAACGCGCGAACGTTTCGTGTTTCCGCTTCACGAGAAAAGGCCGGCTGCGATCGAGGATGTGCCGGCTAGTCGGTTTCCCGATAATCCGCGTTTTAATGTAAATATCGTTGCAGCCGTAGCTAGATCGCACGATAAACGAGAACTAGTTCGCGGTTCCGCGTCGTTCGTCGCAGTACTTGCCGATCGATCGCCGGCAGATCGTCGCACCGCGTCCATCTTTCGGGGATGGCTTGTTCGAACGATCGAATACGAAAGCCAAGAGTGTTTTAGTCCGTTTTTTAACGAATGCCGTATGATTTTTGCTTTGCATAGGTTACGTGGCGGAACACAGATGGCCGAGCCAGCGGCGAAAAGAAAAGTGTGCGTGATAGGAGCCGGCGCTGCCGGTTTGTGCGCTGCCAGGCACATTGCGCGAGATTTCGATTTCGAGGTGAACGTTTATGAGCAAACGGGCTCCGTCGGCGGCACCTGGGTTTACACCGAGGGGACCGGCCTAGATCGGAACGGGTTGCCTATACACTCGAGCATGTACCGGAATCTGAGGTTCGCTTCGACAAACCGAACGCTTGTCCCTCTAGCTTTTATTCAACCCGCCGCCTAAACTTTATATTCTTCGCGATCTCTCCCGCAGAACCAACCTGCCCGCGAGAATCATGAACTTTCCCGATTATCCGACGATGAACGCAGTGGAGCCTTGTTGCGTGACGCACCAGGAAGTTCGAACTTACCTGGAGAATTACGCGAAGCATTTCGATCTGCTCAAACACATCCAGGTAAACGTCGCGCGTTCTACTCGAGCGACTCGTGCAACGCGCTGAAAGTCTGCCGGTCTTTAAGAATTTTTCTTGTAGAAGCTTCGCGCGATATTCTTCTCAAGCTTCCGGGATATACTTCGTGACTCGCCCATAATTATGAAAGTCGTGCAAGTCAAAATTTAAAAAAGAAATTAACTCAATGTAATTTTTGAATATCTCGAAACAAGAAATACATCACTTAGATCGCTTTCATAATTATGAGCACATACCGCGCCGTGTATTTGAAAAAATCAATTACAGTGAGCTTCTTCTCAAGGCAGTTTTATAATAAATAGAATAAGCTAAGGTCTTCTTGCGTCTACGGTTTAGAAGTTGTAGATCGTTCGGTCTGCAACGCGAAGAATATAATTTCCGCGAATCTGACACGCGACTTCTAGTTCGGCTAACGCGCGGAGATCATCTTGCAGTTCGACACGCGAGTAAAATCCGTTCGGTTGGACGCATCTTGGCCCGGAGGCGAAGAGAAGTGGACCGTCCGAGTCGAAAGGTTGAAATCGAAGCAGGAGGAGAAGATTGTTTACGACGCTGTCATGATCTGCAACGGGTGCGTTGTAACTCGCGACGGATTAACACGGATTAAGACGGCCAAGACGGCCGCGTGATTCGCGATACGATTCGCTTAACGACGATTTTTATTTCAACGATTC